>FYEU01000305.1:414747-438838 GCA_900188575.1 Geosmithia putterillii | reverse complement strand
CCCCCCCTGCCTCTCTCAGCCGGCGAGAGGCTTGCGAATCCCGCCGTTGTCCGTGCCATGTCCACTCACCGGTCGGGGTAGCCATAACGCCAAGTTGGAGACGGAGACAAAGGAGCCTTATTACCCCAAGGATCTGTCCCCAACAGCCAGTAGCGACTACTTATGCACGAGTGAACACTTGAGCCTTACGAGTACCTACCGCTGTGTTCGTATTGGCTGCCATCTGGCGTCAAACGACGGCTGAGCCGCCCTCCGAAAGGACCTCGAGATCACTTACAGCGAGTGCCTTGGATTGACTCTTATCAGTGAGAGAGAGACGACGAGTACCAGCATTGTGGTCTGTTATCGCTCTTTCCTTTGACGGGCCAGTTGGATATATCTTGGCGCCTTGCCAGGTCTGGAGGGTCAGCACAGTCAGCAACATCTCATTATTGCTGCATCGCTCGCCATCATGTCCGGGTCCGAGTCTCCCAATCACGCCCATCTCCCAGATGAGAATCCCCAGCCACAATATCCGGTCACATCCCATGATTCACCTCATGAGGGAGACGAACAAAACGTACAAGGTAGATCCATGTCTCCCCGCTCCTGTGCGCCGTGTTCTGTACCTGTCCACTCCTCATGTTCTGCCCGACCATGCCATATTGATACAATTGCACTTTAGATATGGAGGCCCCAAATCCAGCAGCCGCTCCCGGCCCTCATATACTCCTGACGATGCCCTCCGAGTTGGTACAGAACGTCCTCTCATATCTGTCACCCTACGACCTCTGCTCTGTTTCCGCCACCTGCCAGACGCTGCGGCATCACGCCTTGTCCGACATTCTCTGGAGACGCATTGTCCAGAGCCATGTGCCTGCCTCAAGGGTCCGCAGTCCCTTTCCCTGCGATACATTTCACCGCTTATACGCCGAGCATGACCGGCTGTGGTTCCTTCCACGGTACAAGATTTGGTTCTGCGATCGCGACCTGCCCGGAAAGCTTATCCTGGTAAGATATGATGACCGCCGCGGCTGCATAGAAGGGTTTGAACTTCTGGCTGTTAGCAAGAAGACAGAGCATGAAAGATGGGCAAATCGGCAGGTCATGATCCACAACTTTGAGCCCATAGTTCGACTGCATGTCGACAAGCCTATTCTGCAGTTCAAGGTCGGTGACAGGGATGAGGACGGCGGGTTTTCAGTTCGGCCAGATGCCAACAGCTTCGCCGACGAGATGCCCATGAAACTTGATGACCGGCTCCAAAACATGTTCAGCAATTTTCTGCTCAACAAGCCTTTGGATCCGGAGGAGGCAGAGTCGAGGCTGCTTGAGGACTACCCGTATGGGTCCGTCTGGCCACCACCGGCCATCCCGGCACGCCAGCACGCCAGAGGTATGCGGTCAGGGCAGTATAGCAAGTGGCGCAGCCTGGACAACCGGCCCCGGAGCAGGAACGAAGTGTCAGACCAGACGTTCAGCATCCGACGCTGGATACAGATGGGCGGCGCTGCCCACCTGCCGTTTGGCGTGGGCCTAGATCAGATGGGCAGCGTGGCAGGCAACATTCCCATCCCTGGCACGGCAACACAGCCGCCTGGTGGCGTGAACGGCATGGGGTCTGTCGGCGTGCACATTGGCGAGGAGATCATGACATTCTCGACGCTGAATCCAGACCTCTACAAGCCCACACCGACAAGACCCTGGAGGGGCATATGGGTAGGCGACTACTCGGGTCATGGGTGCGAGTTCCTCCTCATCCACCAACCCGACGAGCCGGAGGCCACGGACGAAGAGCTCGGCCTCACAAGGGAAGAGTGGGAAGGCGACGAGGCGTGGGAGAAGCGCAGGCTCGACGCCCGCATCCACCGCGGCCGTCTCGAGGCCATTAAGCTCACGGGAGATCCCAACGTGCCACGGGGCGAGTACACCTTTATTGCGGACGATCTGGGACCAGAGGGGTTCGTCGGGTATGCCTCGGAGCCTCCATTCGAAGGCGCCAGAGCTGTCAGGAGCAGAGGTCACATTGCCCACACGGGCTTTATACAAGGTGCGTTGGTCTCGTGTTTTCTCTTTCTTTTCTTCTTCCTTTGTTCTTTCTTTTCTTTTTGTTTCTCACACTGAAGAGAGAGTACCGAGGCTAATATGTGGGTCATCTAGACAAATTCATTGAGAGCCAGCTGCTTCTCCTGGGACCTGATCGGCTGGCCCAGTACTGGGTTGGATTTGGACACATAAGTTTCTTTGACAGGGTTGATATCGATCAGCATCTAGATCCGAGTAAGACCTGATGATGGATGACATAACGAATATAAACATCACATGTTAATACAATACAAGTACATATGGCATGGCAACAGTATACATTCTAGTATTACTCCGCATAATGCACGGGATATAACGTGCCTTGAACATTATGACATAGACACCTGTCTTGAGGAACCTCAAGTTTCACTACGTCTGGGTCTCAGCGCATAAGCGTCTACATCCCGTGCTCCTTTTGTGATCAACACATTTTCACGTGTGTGGCATGATTGTGAACAATGGATACTAATGTATAAAGCCTCATACCTCTTCTAGTTCCCCGAGATAAAAGTACAACAAAAAAACAGGATTGCAACCTCCTCTAGATAATGCACCTCCCCCGTCTTGACCACATGGATAAGTACCTACTAGTACCTACGTAGTAGTAGACAAGTACTAACAGATACATGTGCACGACTAGTCGTCATCCTCATCCTCCTCGTCCTCGTCCTCGTCACTGCCGTCGGAAAAGTACTCAAAGTCGTTGGGGAGCTTGGCCTCCTCGTCGCCCTCGCTGTCCTCATCCACGGCCGTGAGCACACCGGCTGCCGCGGCGGCACCACCGGCGCCAGGCGTGCTGGGCAGGTCGCGCAGTCCTCCAAAGGGAGAGGGGCCACCCGGTGCGCCGCGGAGGAGCTGGTCCACCATCGGGTTACCGGTCGTTCCACCCCGCGACGGGTCAACAAGACCGTCGAGCAGAGAACGTCCGCCGCCGGGAGCACCAGGGGTGCCGGGACGTCCGGCACCTCCGCGCTGTCCGGCAACGGGGGCGCGCTCCGTCGTCACCTTGGCGAGCTTCTCCTCAATCAGCGTCTTGGGCTCATCGGGCTGCGTGTCCTCGAGGAGCATGGCACCTCCAGTGACGGGCTGTAGAGAGAAAAATGGTTAGCATGAGCTGCAGTTTGTTTGTCGAGGGGAGGGGAGAGCAATCAGTGAACATACCTTCTTGACGGGCCTGTAGCGTCCAGCAGGAATGCTAACGTACTTGAGCTGGCTCGGCAGAACACGGGTCATGTTCTCAATCTCGAAGCCGGCCTTCTCCTTCTCGGGCTTCTTCTTGGTGTCGGGAGGCGAGGAGCCCTCCTTGGTGGTGGCGTCATCACCAGCACCAGACTCCTCCGTCTTGTCCTTGGTCTCGTCGTCCTTCTTGTCGTCGTCGACATCCATCTTGTCGCCCTCGCTCTTGGCAGCAGGGGTGTCAATGTCCATGCCCTCCGTCTTCTGCGCACGCTCCTTCTTCTGAGCCCTGCGCTTGGCCCGTGCCGTGGTGGACAGGATGGCCGTCGCGATCATGGCGGGACCCTCCTCGGTCTTGACCTCCTGCTCGGGCGGGTAGTCAAACAGGCTCTGGCGAGCGGAGCAGTGGACCTTGAAGTCGGGGATCTGCAGCTCGTGGTCGAGACCAATGACGGCCGTGGGCGAGAAGCTCAGCGACAGGAAGTGGGTGAAGGGGAACCAGTACCAGTACTGGGTGAAGACGGCCATGCCGACAATGCCGGCCATGTTGAGGTTGCCGGACTGCGTCTGGAGGCCAATAGTGCAGTTGCGGCCGCCGGCATCAATGATACCGGTGGCGAGGGCAGCACCGAACTTGGTCATGGCGTCCTCGTGACGGTCGCCGACCACCTTCTTGAGCGTCTTGCGGAAGGTCGAGACCTTGGGGTTCATGACCTCGTTCTGCTGCACCATAATCATGGACAGCGAGATGAGAGCACCCTGGCGGACAAAGTCGGTCGGGTCCTTGAGCATGGGCTCGAGCAGGTCGATGGCCTCCTCCAGGCCGGTGCCGGCACACGAGATACCGAGGGCCATGGCGGAACCGTAGCGGACGTGGGGGTTGTACGACTCGGACAGGAGCTCGACCATGCGCGGCACGCTGCCGGGCTTGCGGAAGAGGATGAAGCCCAGAGACATGACGGCGATGCGGCGAACATCGTCGTTGACGTCGCTGACAGCAACGTGCAGCAGCTTGCGGATGGCCTTGTTGCTTCCCGTTCCGCAGTACGCCAGAGCCACGGTCATGATACCACCGTAGCGCAGGGTGGGGTCAGGGTCGTTGAGGAGACCCTCGACCAGTCCATCGGCTCCCTCCTGGCGCCCGTACATGATCAGGGCCATACCGATGGCGACACCACGGACAATCTTCTCGTGCGTGGTCTCGTGGGCATAGGTAATCATGTCCTCAATGGCCTTGGCATTGCCGGTGCCCAGCATGATGAGACCCATGGCAAGACCGACGGCCTCACCGTTAAGGGCGGAGTCCTGGAACAGAATGTCCTTGAGCTTGTCGAAGATGTCGTTGTCGCCCGTGGCCATGCCAGCAATTCCGAGACCGAGGGCACCGCCGTGCTGGAGGACCTCATCCTCGGCCTGGGAGAACTGGGAATCGAGGTACTCGAGGGCATCGGCACCGTGGTTGGCGTGGATCAGGCCGTAGGCGTAGAGAGCACCACCCTGGCTGTAGGCGGAGCCACTGCCCAGACCGCCGGCGCGAGGGAGGTAGGGCTCCAGAAGCTTGCGGGACTGCGACAGGTTTCCGCGGTGCATAACACCCAGAGCGGCGGTGGCAGTAAACTTGGACCAGTTCACGGCCTTGCCAAGCCAGTCCAGGTTGTCACGGAAGAACTTGTCGTTTGTCGTGCCCTGGTTCATGAAGGCGTTGCAGAAGGTGACGGCGCTGTGGAAGATGGAGCTGCGGCCCTCTAGGCTGTCGCGGACCTTGTTGAGGATGCTGTGGTCGGTGCGGTTGTTGCGGTAGAGGAACTCGAGGTTCAGGTGGATCGTCTTGGAGCCGTCGAGGATCTCGCGGATGTTGCGGTAGGCCTTGGCCGTCTCCTCGTCGAGCTCGTCCTCGGGATCCTCCTGCTCGTTGGCAAGGAGAGACTCGCTCTCGCCGTTGCCCTCGGTAGCACCGGACTTGTCCTCCTTGGGAGGCTCGCCGGACGGAAGCGAGTTGAGAACCTTGCCGAGGAACTCCTGGGTGCCGTTGTCGTAGAGGTCGAAGGCGATCTGGTAGGCGTTGGTAAGGGAGATGCGATCACCGTTCTCGACCAGGGTGCGGAGCATGCGCGAGGCCTCCTCATCGGAGTTGAGGTAGACGACGCACTTGGCAATGGCAAAGTAGTCGGGGTTGGGAATCTCGTTGAGCAGGTCGAGGATGAGACGCAGAATATCGTGGCGAAAGCCCCTCTCCTGGACAATGTCCATGCAGATGCCCAGGGTGTACTCCATGAGCTCCTCGGCGGTGCCCTGCTGGGAACCATCCTGCGACTTGCTCTTGGACTGCTGCTGGCTGGCGCGCTTGATGATGTGGCGCAGAACATCCAGGTTCTTGGCCTCAACAGCGATACCAACCACCTGCCTGTAGCGACCCTGCTGGATGCAGCTCTCAAACAGGCGGTCGATGACGCGGTGGAGGGCGGCATCGGTCTTCTTGTCGGGAATCTGGACGACAGATCCGGAGCGAGCATCGTTGGCGGCGGGCTCGAGGGTGGCGTCCATGGTCGAGTTATCGACGGAGTCGCGCGACAGTAGCGACTTGGGAGGCAGAGCCTTCTGAGAGAAGGGGGTGGTGGGTGACGAGACGGCGTCGGTGATGTTGGAGAAGGTGGTGACGAGCTCGGGGAGATCCGAGGACTTGGAAGCGGGCGCAGGCGTGTTCTTGACGGATGTGACGGCAATGTAACGGTCGACACACTTGGAGATGATTGTGTTCTCAAACTCGCCGGGGGAGTCGAGCTTGAACAGGTCGCCGGCGGCGAGGGCGAAGCTCATGCTGTCATTGTAGGCCTGGAGGTGGTAGTAGGCCTTGGACAGAACCAGAGCAGCCAGCTGGCGCTCGGGGAAGGACTCGTCTTCATAGAGGGACTCGCTGTGATCATGGTAGAGAATGGTTAGCTATTGTTGTTATTGATGTTGCCGCCGCCCCACCGGTAGCGGCAGCGGCAGTGGCAGTGGCAGCGGCACAGTAGATAGCACATACATTTGGCTCAAGGCGCCAGCAACCTCAGTCCAGACAGTGTCGATGTCATCGTTGAGGGTCTGGAGCGCAAAGATCTTGAGCTCGGGCTCCTCTTCGTCGAGAAAGGCGAGGACGCCGGTCGCAGACACGAGACCCGGCATGGTTTCCTGCAAGGTTCGGTACCCCTGTAGGAAGGGCAAGAGAGGTTGAGGGCGATGGGAAAGGGAGGGAAAGTACGTAGGTACGTTGGAACAGAGAGTATTAAAGAAGAGCCTCTAGAAAAGATGGGCTTCTTCGGAAGTTTAGACGGAGATGACGGCAAAGCAGACAGACGGACAGAAATGAGGGAGAAGAAGATGGAACGTGGAACAAGAGCGATGATGAAGAGGATCCACATGAGCACAGCAACACGTCAGGCACAGCTCTGCCTAGAGTACGCAGTACGAGTACGCAGTAGGGGCGACAGCTTGCAGCAGCCTGCAGGGACTGCTTGGACTGTACATCGGATGACTCAGCCAGGCCAGGGTTTCCGGGGTGGCGGGTCACGTGCTGCGAGCTGCATTCGGTTTTCTGGGTCTCTGGATCCATTTCTCTGGTCATCACGTGCTGACGTGCCGGGGAAAATTTGCGACGTCACTTACCCTGGAGAGCGCGCTAGAGGACACTAGAGACAAAGAAGAGCACTCCGGATTACCCTGCAGGGGCCCCGTTGCGGCGCTGCTGCCCTTGGAAATGACTTTGTGCCCCAAATCGCCAACGCCATCCCTGTCCTGCCTCCGACGTGTTGGCCTGTTTTCCCTATCCAATTGACCGCACCTGTTCCTGCTGGACGCTCCCTCTGTCGCATATTGATCCATCCGATCCTGTTGATACGAATCCTCCCCGAAGCTTTCATCTCGAGCTGTCGACGCTGCCGGCGCCCAAAGCTCGCTCCCCCGGGTGCCCCCCCCATCTCCTGCCAATACGCCATCGAGGCGCGACAATGCCCGGTTTGCGCTCCGACGATAGCAGTCTTGTTGTCGTCTAGGCGCGCACGCTTCCATCGACAAAGAGTCATTTCGAATAGAAAGAGCATTGTTGCCATATATCGGGTCGTGTAACGGATACACGCGGCGCCTGCGCGCGCGCAAACAAGACTTTTGAATGGGACGCGCCATCACGACTCTATTGTTCTTCTCCTGCGCGCCCTGAATAGCTTCACGTCTCTCTCCTCTCAAGTCCCCCCCCTCCCCTCTGACCCAACCATGGATCTCCGGTCAGTCCTCAACAATGCCGACGGCGGCCGCAGCAACCAAGGCGAGCGACCGCCGTCACGGCCGGTGCAACCTCAGCAACCACAGCCACCGACGCCCCAGCAGCAGCAACGGCCTCTACCTCCTCAGCAGAGCCCCGTGTCGTACCCCTATCGCGAATACGGCGGCCACCACTCGTCCCCCAGCGGCGGCGGCGGTGCCGGTGCCGGTGAATATCCTCCCTCCCACCAGCCTGGGTACCAGCCGCCGCCGTCTCCGTACCAGCAGCCACCGCAGCCGGGCGCGTACGGGGCTGCGCGACCTGCACCACCTCCCCTTCAACCGACGTCGTCATCGTTTCACGACGTCACGTCGCCCGCCGGCCCGTCACCAACTGGCTACCGGGGACCGCCACCGGGCCCCGGCAGTGCTGGGCCCCCTCCCCATACCCATCCTCCTCATCCTCATCCTCAGGGGAGCGCCGGCTATCCCTTCCCCACGCAGCAGGACATGACCAGTCCGAGCATGCGCCATCAGTATCCCCCGGGGGCGCCATCGTCATCCTCCTCGTCGTACGCGCCGCGACACCACACGCCCCAGAGGCAGGACAGCTACGGTCCCGGCTCATCGGGTGGCTATGTTACGCAGCCGTCACCCGTCGTGGCCACAACGCCTGGCCCACCTCCGCACCATCAGTACCACGCATCGACACCGCACGCATACGGCCCCGCCTATCCGCGCGGAAGTCCCGCGACCCAGCAACCTCCGCAGCCCGACTTTAGCCGACAACCGTCCCAGCCATCGACTCCCCTTGCCGCGCCGCCTCCCCAGCGTCCCATGAGCAGCGGCCATCACGCATACCAGCCGCATCCCGCGAGCCCATACCAGCAGCGCACGCCCTCCATGCCGGCCGCCCAGCTGCCACCGCAGCAGCCGCCGCTATCGTTGCCTCAGTCGTCACCGCCTCCCCCACCGCCCGTGCCCCAGCAACAGCAGCACCAGGCTCCGCCGCGCTTACCGCTCGCCCAGCATCAACGTGAAGGCAGCATGTCGGTCAGCCCCAAGACTCGCGTCCAATCTATCTCCGACATGACGGCCGATTCCATGGCTGTCGACCGCGCCACCACCCCGGCCAAGAGGAAGCTCGACGACCGAGACCTCAGCCCCCGTGAACTCGAGCACAAGGAGCCTCGCCCGCCGCCCGGTGCCGTGAATGTGAATGTGAACGGCGATCACCGGCGCGCGCCCAGCTCCTCTGCCTCCGCCTCGGCTACGCCCGCCCCAGCGGCTGCCGCAGCTCCCGCTCCCGCTCCCGCTTCGAAACCAAAGCTGCACAAGAAGCGTGTGCGCTATGCCACGCCACCTCCCTGGGCCCAGAGCCTCAAATCTCTAGGCAAGCAAATGCCCAAGAATGCTCACTTTGTCCTGCAAAAGAAGGTCGCCCACGCCAACGGTGCCGTGGGCAGTGAATCTGTTTCTGGTAGCACCGCTGCGCCCAGCCAGCACCCGACGCCGGAGCGGACAAGGTCACGAACCTCACAGCCACCAGCACCAGCACTGCCGGCAGCGGCAGCGGCCGTAGCGACGGCGGCGGCTCCAGCCCCGGCCCCGGTCGCGGCCCAGGTTGCACCCCCGGCAGTAGCTGCAGTGGAACCTTCACCGGCGTCTCTACTGGGGCCGTGGGAGCCCACCATCACTGGCAAACGACCATACGAGGAAGTGTCCAAGATGATTGCCGACTTTCTGTTTGTGCACGTGGTCAATAGCGAGGACACGGGCGAGGTGCGCAGCCGCGGCATCAAGTTTGAGATTGAGGCCAAGCTGGGGACGCTGATCGACAAGGACACGAACCACCGGATTTCGCGGGGGATAGAGTCCGAGGTGGTGCTGCAGGACAATGGCCGGACGGCGTTCCGCAGCAGCATGACGGAGGCGCACCACAAGGCGTTCAACGACTTCCTCAACAAGACGGTCATCGAGACAGATCCTCGGAGCGGCACCGGCCGCGTGCAGGTGCACTATGCGCACCGGCGCGAGATCGACCGCTTCATCGAGCTGCCGATGGAGCTGCAGAGCCACATCCCGGGGTGCATGCGGTCGCGGCTGGGGTCGCGGGCGCGCAACGTCCGCGTGCGGCTGACGTACGACCAGAAGACGCGCGAGGTGCTCGGCATGATCATCAAGGCGCGCGTGGCCGACATCGACCTGCACATCCCGTCGTGCCCCATGGACTGCCGCATCAGTGTCAACCTCGAAATGGACTGGGACGGCCCCGCCGCCGAGCTGGAGCAGCTCTACGCGCAACAGAACGAGCACAGCAGGAACCCGGACCGCAACAAGGATCGGCTCAGCTACAAGCACGGCCCCTACCAGGTCGACCTCACCCAAGTTACTCAGCAGCAGGGCGCGCCAGGTGTATGTTTTTCTCTCTTCTCTCCTCTCTTTTTTTCCCTTACTCTTCTCCCCTCGTAGGGATCCTTACTAACGCTCGTGTAGAATGCCCGCGTGGACAAGGAACATGAGCTCGAGATCGAACTGAATCCCGATCTCGTCCTGGATCAGGGTCGCAAGGCCCTCGACGGAGCTGACCATCGTTACCAAGAGTTGATTGAAGGCTTTGTCGACAATATCCGTCTCATGGCCCGGAAGGGACGCGAGTTCCAATAAGACGAGTCCTCCCGGTCGGTCTCTTCCTTTTCTCCTCTCTGTTTTCGTATCAAGGGGCGCCGTGGCGTTTCTTCTTTCTTTGGCCTCTGTCTTTGTGGATATAGAAAAAAAGCAATGCAGGCAAAGTAAGGAAGGAGAGATGACGAAAGAAAACAAAAGAAAAAGCAAACACAAAAAAAACAACGCACAGATTTGGCTTGGGCATATACTTATTAGGGGCTGGTGTGTGGACATGGCTTTGGCTTTCCTTCTCCTCCTGTCGTCTTCCTAGTCCGTTCACGTCTTTAATACACCCCGAGTGCAAACTCTCATGGGGTCTCTGTATATTTTATGTCGATTAGAAAATGGCATGGTTACTTGTATGGACTTTCTATGGACTATGTAGATACTTTACATGGACTATCCTGTACATCATGAGCGAGTCACTGAGGATGGCTGTAGATCATGCCGGAGTCACTGTGAAGATGGACCTGGTGTATGGAATTGCAAACTCGCTTTTTGTGTTTCTTAAAAACCTAAAGAAGGAAGGGGGAATACATAATACATCGCTTTTCAAGACAAAATCCTTTACGGAGTACTCCGTACACACTATTAAAAATTCATAAGAGTCCATCCGCTGTTGCTCCTGCTTTACGCCTTGACGTCCTTTGCGCTCTTATCCGAGCCCGAGGCGGCCGGACGAATCTCGTCGCCGTTGTTGGCGGTAACCTCACGAGCCTTGTGGGAGTCAGCCATGGGCTCCGACTGAGCGTGAGAGTCGTCATCTGCCTCAGAGGCCTCGATGTCCTCCTCGAGCTCCTCGGGAAGGATCTGGTTGAGGGCCATGGCGATGAAGGCGGCGAGGGCGAAACCCGTCTCCATGACGAGGACGATGGCGTCGAGGAAGCCCTGCAGGCTGCGGTTGTCGCCCTTGTAGGTGAAGACGTTGTCGAAGTAGGAGGGCAGGAGGGTGGCGCCGTAGCCCATGGACAGAGCGGCAGTGAGGATGAAGCGGTTGCGGCGGTCAAAGGGGGCGGGGGAACGGGCGATGATGGCCATGCCCGAGACGGTGACGGCGCAGAATAGGAAGGTGGTCATCCCGCCCAGAACGGCGGAGGGGATGGCGACGAGGGCGGCGGCGAACTTGGCGACCACGCCCATGAGAATCAGGAAGAAGCAGCACATGTAGCCGGCGCGACGGTTGGCGCACCGGGTCAGTGCGATGACACCGTTGTTCTGGGCGAAGCACGACATGGGCGTGATGGTCATGAGGGCGGCGAAGCAGCCGGCCAGGCCGTCGGCCAGGATGCCGCCCTGGATGCGCGACTCGTACGTGTGGCCGGTGACCTCGAGGCGGGACACGTCGCAGGTGGCGGTGATGTCGCCGATGGCCTCGGTGGCGACGAGGATGTACAGTGCCAGGATGGGCAGGACGAGGGGCGCGTAGACGGACAGCGGGAAGGTGTGCACCCAGATGAAGGAGCCGCCGGGGGCGGCGTCGATACCCGACCGGTCAAAGTAGCCGCAGGCCGCGGCGATGATGCAGCCGACCAGCAGACCGATCACGACAGATGTGGACTTCATGATGGGCGAGCCGAACCGCTCGCACAGGATAATGGCCACGAACACGCTGAAGCCCAGACCGAGGAACTCGGCCGAGCCCCAAGGTAGCGGGTGCGGCGCCGTGGTGGTCGGGCAGAGGGCGAAGATGCCGGTGGCAGTGGAGGCGTCAGCACAGGAGCCCGAGCCACCCATCCAGTTCTGGAAGCCCGTCTTGATCAGCTTGACGCCGATGAGCATGACAGTCGGGCCTGTGACCACCGGGGGGAAAGTGCGGAGCAGAATACGCGGCGGGATGAAGGACAGGCCGATCTCGAGCAGCGAGCAGACGGCGCAGGTGCCGAGAATGGCGCCGTAGCCCTTGGGACAGGGAAGGCTGTTGCCCGCGCTGTCGGTGGGACAGTACCCGTTTGCGTACATCTGGGCGAGGGCGCCCTGCGCGATGGGGATGATGGTGAAGGAAACGCCCACGACGGAGAGCAGGCCCGTGCCCACGAAGTAGGGCGTCCGCCAGATGTGGAAGCGCGTGATCTGCACGGCGGACAGGATGCCCGACACAATCAGCGCCGTGGAGACGAGGTACTGCTGCTGCTCGGCCGTCAGGTTGGCGCCTCCGGTGCCGGCCAGCAGGATGGGCGGCGTGATGATGCCTGCCAACATGGACAGGGCGTGCTGGAAGCCTAGTAGCGTGGAGAGCAGGAGGGGCATCCGGTCGTGCAGGCCGAAGAAGGGGCTCGAGGAGCGGCTCGAGCGGGTCAGGAAGGGGATGTTGGGTCGGAAGAGCGACGCGTAGTCGTAGTTGCCGATCAGGCCGTCGCGGGTGGTGACCTTTTGGATGATGCGGCGAAGGACGGGCTTCCGGGGCGGAGCGCCCGGGAGGCTGGGAGAGTCGGCTGAGTCCATTGCGAGAGAAGTGCTCTGTATATCGATATACACGAGACTAATGTTCGAAGAGTTGTATATGTGAGAGACGACTCGGTTTCCGGGAGCTTGGTGACCCGGCGGTTATTGAAGCGGCGAACCTGCTGAAGCCGCAAGGAAGATGAGGGGATCGAGAGTGTGTGTGTGTGGATTGATAGAGTCCAAGAGAGGAAAGAGACAAGATGGAGGCGATATGACCCGGTATATTAATACAATCTGAGATTGGAGGAGACTATCGTGGCGCGCCCTTGCTGGCTTCGCGATGGACACCGAACCGGAGAGGTGCGCGTGGCAGACCAGACCCAGACCAGAGGCGATATCAGAGATGATGGGGAACCAACTGATAACGGTCGGCCGGTGCCGCGGACACACCCAAGACAAGACTGGAGAGGGAGCTTGAGAGCGTCGGAGAGAAAGTCGAGCAAGCAAGCTTTGGCCAATGGCCCCAGCCCAGGTAACAGTAACACTCGCTCCGTAAGCAGCTCCCCTCCCGCACCCGCGGACTCGTCAGAAACTCTCAGACTTCAGTACGTACTCTAACCCGCGCATAGGCACCGCAGTTCACATAGTGTTACTGTGTTAGTAGGAGCATGTCTGGACACTCCAAGACATGATTGGGGATTCGTTATCAGTGGAGCCAAGCCCAGGGCTGGGGTCGGTGGCTTTCCCTCTTGGACGAACAAGCGCTGGTGGTGCTATCTCTTATTGCCGGGCTGTGGGTAGACCTTGGATACTCTAATCCATGTACTGTTAGTTTAGAGTAAGTATCTCTGTGTAGAGTTGTTGGTGGAAGAGACTTGTAACCCACATTGTGTACTTCGATGTGTACTTTGAGTTACTATGCTCCTCCCGCCGGCGGCGTCCACTTTTCTTTTTACTCGATTGCATTACGCTTACACTGGGGAGCTCATTCTTGAATCTTATGACTCTGTAGTATTACTGGAATCGGGAACATGATAGATGGTGATGTTGCTAGCACATGGTCTTCCGGAACTTGAAGAGAATTCATGGAAACAACTTGTTCAAGCCATTCAGTTTTGAACAGTACAGAGCGCAGAGTACAGGATTACAGTGTAAGTAACAAGCCAGAGGCGCATGGCAAACAACATAAGGGACCACCAGTACGTACTGTTTCTCCTCGCGTGGGGGAATCCTCCTCGCAATGTCTCTCCCACACTTCTTGCCCCTAGTCCCAGTTTGCCAGTTACCCAGCTCCGTATTTACTATGGAGCAACCGGCGCACTCCGCCATCAGTCCAATCTGCCTCTTCGCAGTCTATGACCCGGTCTGCGGTCTCGGCCGCCCACCATGAATTCGTTTCATCACTCGGAATACTACTCCACGCTCCGTTCTCCGTTGCCCCTTATCTATCTGTTCCATCGTCCATCGTGATTTGGGTTCAGCCCTGTCTACGTCGGACACGCGACACGCCAGGATAAAGCTGGCCCGGAATCCGGCTTCGCCGTCTGGTGGCTTTTCTGGCTTTCTTTTTTTCACAGAGTACGGAGTACGGAGTATGGCATGTGGCGGCGCGTGCCGTGCTGCGCGATGGCTGGCGTCCAAGCAACATCTCCTCGGTCCATCGCCTGGCCATCGCCTCATCCTTATCTATTGATCGAAAGTCCAGGCAATAGATCTGAAGACTAAGCTAACTAAACCTCTTTGCCATCCATCCATCCATCCATCCGTCGAGAAACCACCAATATTGATACTTGGCAGAACCAACAGATTGAAGTCTTTGGTAACGCCACCTGAATACTTTACAGAGTATTCAATCGAAATCAGAGTCTTCACCTGACCCTGATCTGACCCTGTCTGCCTGTGGTTGTTGTTGTTGTCTGCATGAGCTGAAGATGCATCTGTGCTACCAACAAGCAAAACTTCTCTCCAACGCCCTGCATCAATAACGATCTCTTTGTCCTTGAGTGCTCCTTCCCTGACACTCCATATTTCTACCTTAGGATCGCTCTTTCCCTTTTTCATCCCGCTCTTCCCCTCATCTCTCTTTGTCCTATTCTGTTCTGCTCTGTTCGGATTTCGGACTTGCGAATTCTCCTCTTTGCCCGTCGTGCATCGCCACGCAACAAGGACAATAGGCAAACTAAACAGTGAACAATAGCAAGCCACCAATATGACCAAAGTCCAGTCTTCTTTGTCCTTGTCCGCTTTCTCCTCATGTGCAGTGACCAGAATGATCCCATCAGCAGAGAATGATGTTTCCTCTTTTCCTCATCATCATGACTGGGCTCTGTAGTATGCCCTTGACAGCAGCAGCAACAAAAGAGATACTCGAAAAGCAAATGATCGAGTCCAGCGAATATGACGACTAATACTGACATGGATCTGGTGACTGACGAGCCACCCAAGATGACAACAACAAAGTCATCATGGAAACATCTCTTCGCCTTCACCAAGCGCTCCCACTTTGGTGCCCTGGCTGCCGCCCTTCTGGCCTCCGCCGCGACAGCCGGTCTCAAGACAGCTCTGGCCGTGTTTCTCGGCCTCATCTTCGACGTCATAGGCGACTACGGCACTGGCCAGCGGTCCGGGCCCAGTACCGTCTCTGGTGTGTCGAGCTGGTGTCTCGTCCTGCTCGGTGTCGGGGCGGGCAACTGGATGGCCAGCTCGTCCTTCTTGGCCTTGTGGATCGTCTTTGGCGAGCTCCAGGCTGCGAGTGCCCGTGAGGATATCCTCTCCCGACTGATATCGTATGACATGGCTTGGTTCGACGCACAAGATCAGGGCGTCTCCAGTCTCCTTGTTCGTATACAGACGTGGGTACTATCCGCAAACATCAAGATATATATATATGTCGACAAGATGAAGAGAAAACTGACTTCTGTAGGCAAACGCGAGAACTTCAACTGGCCAACTCCCAACTCCTCGGCCTCCTCATCTCCGACACAATGTCCTCGCTCGCTTCTCTCGGCGTAGCATTCTACTACTCCTGGAAACTGACTCTCGTCTTGATGGCCACGCTGCCCGTCTCAGCCGTCATCCTGTCCCTGGCCACGCGCCCACTTGAGCCGGCTATCCGGACGCAAAAGGGGCACCTAGCCTCTGCCTCGAAGCACGTCACCGCGTCCGTGGCGGGAATCGATCTCGTCAACGTCTTTGACGGCCACGACTACGCGCTGCGTCAGTACTCGCAGTCCATCCGCCAGGCCGGGCGGGCCTTTCTCATTCAGGCACGGTGCAACTCCATCCAGATGGGCTATGTCGGTTTCTTGGTGATTGCCATGTTCGTCGTCGGTTTCTGGTACGGCCTCGTGCTGGTTCAGAACGGACTGTCCCCCGGGAATATCCTAACAACCTTCTATGCTACGCTTGCGTCCTTCCAAGGCATCGAGGCACTCATGCCGCATTGGCTTGTGCTTTCCAAGGGCATGGCGGCGGGGGCCTTCCTCAAGGACGTGGCCACCGATCACTCCCAGGGGGGTTCCTGGAAGCAGCAAATGTCGTATGCTATCACGCCGGGGAACTGCCATGGCAAGGTTGAGCTATCAAATGTAAGAACGGCTTCCCATACATCAATGTGGTCATAGCTAACACATGGCAGGTCACTTTTGCATATCCGTCTACTCCAGCCAACCCCGTGGTGGACCATGCCTCTATGGTGTTCCCCGCCGGCGGGACCACCTTCATAGTTGGTACCAGCGGCTCTGGAAAGAGCACCATCGGCAGTCTCATCGCCAACCTATACGAGCCCCAAGCCGGGTCCATCCAGGTTGACGGCCGTCCCATGCGGGCCCTCGAGCCCAACTGGGTGCACAAGAACATCACTCTCGTCCAGCAGACCAGCATCCTCTTCGACGACACTCTCTTCAACAATATAGCTCTCGGTGCTCGTGATCCCGACTCCGTCTCCACGCAGGAGCTCCTGGATGCCTGCGAGGCTGCGGTGCTAGAGTCCACAATCGACGCCCTGCCTAAGGGTCTCAAGACCAACGTCGGGCCAGAGGGCCACACCCTCAGCGGTGGTCAGAAGCAGCGCGTGGCGCTCGCCCGGGCGTTCCTTCGCGACCCACCCGTCATGATCCTCGACGAGATCACCAGCGGTCTGGACCACGTCACACGCTCGCGGGTCATGGACTCGATCCGCGCGCGACGACGCAACAAGACCACCATCATCATCACGCATGACACGGCGCAGATCGAGGGCGACGACTTCGTCTATGTCATGGAGCAGCACCGCGTCGTCCAGGAGGGTCTGCAGCGCGATCTGCTCTCGCAGGAAGGCGGGCACTTCCTATCCCTTGTAACTAGGGATGCCACACCCGCACCGCTCACCATCGAGGTCACGAGCCCGACTTGTGCCTCACCCTCTGTTGTTGAAGACTCGCCGGCTACGCCGCTCCACCGCTCCAGGTCCACCCGCGTGGCAGACTACGTTATCGATAGGATCGGGAACAGAACTCTCCCTCCTGGAAGCACACACGTGCCCAACCGGCTGTCCTTTGGCGTCCCGGTGAACTACTCGCTTCGTCTGAGACGGGACGATGTAACGGAGAGCCGTGGTGATTCTGCTCCGCCGCCCCCATCGACGCTGCCACCGACATGGAATCCCGACCACGAGCCCCCGGATTGGAACGATGAGATGAAGCGCTTCTCAAGGTATCTCTCGAGTCATTTCTCCATTGGGAACGAGTACCAGCAGCTCTACAGTCCCGAACCCTCGCTGCGTGCTCTGCCTTCTGATGACACAGACACACGAGACAGCCTTGTCCAACGCTCGACTCTGAGCGGATACACCTCCTCGCAGTACAGCAGCTGGCGGGACTCGAGTTGGCGCTACTCGGAGCACGGCGAAATTGAGCTGGCCACGCCCATCAGCCCATACAAGGTTATGCAGGACGACGACTCACCACCCTACAGCGCATCTGACTCCGCTCAGCACGCCGACGACCACGCTGTCCCTCCCCCTCCGCTTGAGACGAACGATGATCCCCCGCTGCCGAAGCGACCCCGGAAGAAGGACTCGATATTCGCGATCCTCAAGACTGTCTGGCCAGGCATTAGTCCCCGAGACCGCGCCACCATGATCCTCGGCATCGTATCCGGCATCACAGGCGCGACGGCAACCCCCGCCTTCTCATACTCGTTCGCCCAGCTCCTCGGGGTGATGACATCGCCAGGAGACAAGGTAAGCCGGGGCATGAAATGGGCGGGCATCATGCTGGGTCTGGCCGTGATCGACGGGGTATGCTGGGGCGGCAGCCGGTACCTGCTCGAGCGGGTGGGTGTGTCATGGGTAGACAAGATGCGTGCGGAGGCGCTGCGGCGGATCCTGCGCCAGCCCCGGCCGTGGTTCGGCCAGTCGCGCAACTCGCCGGGCCGGGTGAGCGAGTGTCTTGACCGCAACGCCGAGGAGATGCGCAACATCGTGGGCAAGTTCGTTCCCATCGTGGTAGCCGTGGTGGTCATGATTTCCGTGTCGGTGGTGTGGGCGCTGGCCGTGTCGTGGAAGCTGGCGCTCGTGGCGCTGACACCGCTGCCGGCCATGCTCGGTGCCGTCAAGATCTATACGGCACTCAGCAGCCGGTGGGAGACCCATTGTAACAGGGCAGCCGAGGACGCCAGTGCCACGGCCACCGAGATCCTTGTCAACATCCGCCTCGTGCGCGCTTTCACCCTCGAGCGCCACTTGACGGACCGGTACAGCGCGCGCGTCAGCGAGACCCTCCTCGTGGGACTCAGGCGGGCGGCCTTCACTTGCCCTGCCTACGGGCTCTACCAGTCGCTCAACTACGCCATGACATGCCTGGTCTTCTACTACGGCACTGTCCTCCTCGCCGACAAGAGGGAGCTCGTCGTCGCGGACGTCATGCAGGTAATCAACCTGCTGCTATTCAGCATCGGCACCGCCACGGGCATCCTCAGCAGCATCCCCCAACTCACGATGGCGCAGGCCACCGCCTCCCAGATAATTGGCTACGCAAACATGCCAACGGACCCCCAGAGCGGTGCCGGCGGCGACGTCAAGCTCGCGACGCCTCTCCCCGTGGCCATGCACGACCTGACCTACCGGCGCAACCAGAATGTCATTCTGCACCACGTCTCGCTCGACATCCAGCCGGGCCGCTGCACCGCCATAGTCGGCCACTCTGGCTGCGGCAAGTCCACCATCGTGTCCCTCATCTTGGGTCTCGACATCATCTCCGAACAAGATGAAGACGGCCTGTCATACGCCTCTGTCCCCTCGCGCAACGTCGACATGGCCCACGTTCGTCACCGGCCCGACATGATGTCGTACGTGCCACAGACGCCATTCCTCTTCCCAGCCTCGATAGCAGACAACATCACCTACGGGCTACCCCTCGACTCACCCCTCCGCTCCGTCGACAACGTCTTCTATGCGGCCCGCGCCGCCAGCCTGCACGACTGGATCATCTCCCTGCCGCAGGGGTACGATACACTTGTCGGAGACGGCGGACAGACCCTCTCGGGCGGGCAGGCGCAGCGTCTCAGCATCGCGCGCGCCCTCGTGCGCCATCCATCCCTTTTGGTACTCGATGAGCCAACGAGTGCTCTTGATGCAGAGAATGCCGCTGTCGTCAGGGAGGCGATTCGAAACACACAGAGTCCCGGTAGAGCTGTCGTCCTGGTCACACATAGTAAGGATATGATGAGTGCGGCGGACCATGTCGTCATGCTGGGTGATGGTGGTGTTGTCCTCCAGCAGGGAGAGTATGACGAGTTGCTGAATACTCGAGGGCCCTTTGCGCGTCTGGTCGGGTCAACGGGGATTGGCAATGCGTTCTAGTACGGAGTAGTAACTAACTATAGTAAAATGATGATTGTTGTGTGTTACTTGTTTGAAAACTAGGCTGTATATGATACTTTCTTTCTCCAGTCTCTATTTCATATCCATTATATAGTTACAGTGGTTTACCGTGCATAATCATATTTCTTCTTTTTCTTTCTTCTTCATCGTTGAGACATTCAGACAACCATAATCATATTTCTTCTTCTCCTTCTTTTTCTTCATTGTTCAGACATTTTCACCACCCTTGCCATGACTATTGGGGCTTGACGCATTCACCACTCCTGCCATGGCTGCTGGGGCTTAACACATAGGACATCCCACCCACGTGCCGACCACAAGATCAACAGGTGCAGTCCCAGAAGGACAAGACTCCACAACAAGCCGCGATACCAGGAGGCGCCAAACTCGACCTGGCCGTGACTGTCGCGACGTGCGAGCAGCGACCGCGTCGCATCCGGCACTTTGAGGTCCGTGGCTGCCATGGCGATGAGCGGGATGCCCACCTCCATTTTAACCATGTACGGCCAGCACGGTCTCGACAGGGTCATGAGCTTGACGACAAAGAGGCCCATGCGCACCGAGCGGTTGACAACGTCGTCCTGCAGGCCCACGAGACTGAGCGCCCAGAAGACGTGGACTTCTGCACGGTGTCGCACCTCTTGCAGCCGCGTCCGTGGCGGCGCCATGAGCAGATGAGGTGACCTGCTTGCCTGTTCGGTCTCGCGGTTGTCGTGTTGACGCCCACGCTGCGGCGTCACTTCCCTTTGGTAGCTGGCGGTGGATGGAGAGGGGCTTGGCCGCGCCGTGCCGCCGTAGCCTTCTTGTGACTTGGTGACGGTCAGAGCGTGTGTATGCAGACTCAAATCGGAGGACTGGCCCTGGGGGGTTGTGTCGTTGCGTCCAGCCAGAGTTGGTCCACCAATGGCCGTCGGGTCGGGCGTGCTGCTCCTGGCTGGTGAGTCGAGGTTTTGCACGCGACCTGCGTTTACGCGTCGACTGAGCGATGGGCTGCGAACCTGCTCGGTTCGATCCACGGGCTCGACGACATATTCGTGTCTCATGACGACCAGCACCTCGCTGGCACTGGGCCGCTCGGCTGGATTGCGTGATAGGAGCTTCTTGAGAAGCTTGTACAGGCGTGACGGTAGGTCCGGTCGCTCCCTGCGTTCAAACTGGAATCCCTGCCAGTCGCTGATCTCGGCCCGCAGCTCGTCAATGTCCTCGAGCTCCTCCTGGATGGCATTGGCGCTGCGATAGGGAAGCGTGCCAAAGCACATGAAGTACAGGATCATTCCAAGGGAGAAGATATCCGACTTGGTGGTGAAATTCCCATACTGGCCCGACTCGTCGCTCTTAAGGACCTCGGGAGCGCAGTAGGAGATGGTTCCCGTGGACCCGGTCGACTTGCGCACGACATTCTCGGCCTGCACCTCGCCAAAGTCGCTGATGAGGCATCGCAGCTGTCCACCCTCGCGGTTCAAAAGGCAGTTGCTGGGCTTCAGGTCGCGGTGGATGAAGTTGTTGGAGTGCAGGTAGGCAACGCCCGAAGCGATGTCCTTGAACAGCGAGTAGATCTCGTCAAACGAGAGCCGGCGGCTCCCATCAAACAGGTTGTTGGGCTCCTCAGCCTGGCCTTTGGAGCGCCTACGCATCCGAGCTTTGAGCTCCTCCTTGGTGGCCTCCCTTGGAACACTGCCTACGATGTATTGGTGCAGGTCGCCCCCATTGCAATATTGCTGCAGGATGAAAGCACAAGCGACGCTCGGCCCGAAGCGTGTGAGTTGGGCGCTCTCAAGCCAGACGTGGCGATAGGACACGAGGTTTGGATGTGACAGCCTGTTCAGCACTCCAACCTCGGAGAGGACTTTCTCAAGCCAACCGTGGTCGTCGCCGACGGGCACGCGCTTGCAGGCAAAGTGGCCGAGATCACAGTTGTCAATCTCGTGGCGGACCAGCAAGACGACTCCCTTGCCACCTCTCCCGAGGACCCTCTCTTCCTTGAAAAAGGTCTCAAAGTACCCGGGGCTGAAGGCTTGTCTTCGGATCCGGTTGCCCTCACTGGGCGACACGCCAGGTGTGCTAGATACGAACTCGCCCCTGTCTGCTTGTATATCATCCACGGCATCCTCGACCTGTCCGTATCCTTGGGAGGTACTCATGGGTGTTGAAGCGCCGGACCGAGAGCTCCCTGCACCTAGAGCCGGTCTGGACCGCGGTCGGGGAGGGGCACTCGTAACATCGTGTCGCGGGACGGCTTCCTCGGTGGCTGCCTGGAGCATGCGAAAGTAGTCGGGGTTGACGTACGACTCGTGGTCCGACCCGAAGGAAAGGCCGTCTTCGCTGTAAGCGTCATCGTCAGGGCCATCACGCGGCATGGGACGATGACATGTTGGACACTCCGTGAGGCCGCGGATCTCGAGGCGATGCGATGTCGAGTCGCGGACGACAATGGCATCTCGATGGCGGCTGAAATGAGCAATGAGCAAGCAAGTAAATTGAAAGAGACGGATGAACCATGATGGCAACAGTGATTATGCAAGAAAAGAAGAAGAAGAAGAAGGCGAAGAACGGCTCACAGAACAATCTCACGACCCTCTTGCGGGCGGTAGGCAATCAATGACATGATGACGTAGCAGGCAATACGCTGGACAGCAAAGCGAGCATCGTCGTGGCGTCCGCCAAGAGCGCCGAGGGCTGGTCAAGGTCGGTCGGTGTTGGTGATCGGGATTCAAGAGATGACAGTCCGATAACGATGCTGCGCGTTGTATGTTGCGTGTCGCGTGTCTTTCTGTCAAGTCGGTTGTAACCTTCACTCCATGTTTTTATGTTTTTTTCTCGGTTGTGGTGGCCAAGTTCAGTCATCAAAGCACCAACTCGGTCCGCTGACGCCACCAAGTACAACGCACCCAAGCACTGCTGTCTGTAGCTGTAGTACACGTCTGCCACTTGAGCTGTCACTGTTAGTGCTCCCCGTAGTGCTCCCCGTACTCAGTAGCGCTGCCAGCAAGCTTCCCCACTGGAGCTACGGAGCATATTCCTACTGGTGGTAATGTCCCATATTAATACGGCTGGATAATGGAAGATGGATGTCGACGATGACTTTCCCACGATGAATGGAAGAAGAGAGAATATCTCCGCATCAGTGCTCCGTGAACCAAATGAAAAGAGAAGAAGGAAAGTACGATGCATATCAATGACGCAACTGTCCTTTCCTCGAAAACACGCGAATATTGAGGAAGGAGCTCTCGTGTTCTGTACCTCCCCACAATGACGAAAAGCAGAAAGAGGAAAGAGCAGAAGACACAGAATTGCTGCAGGGTACGAGCACTCGAAATGAAATCCGTCCAGGAATATTGAAGGCGACTCTTGCCTCTCTTTCATCTTCTCGCATTGTTCATGCCCGGCTTGCTGGCCCCGCGTCTTGTCTTAAATATACTCGCAGATACTCCTCTTATTTCCGGCCTGCGGAAGCCATCTGTGGTCATTCCGTCTCTTGTTGACCGCCTTGCCGCCATCCAGGGCCCATACTCTCCTCCCCCTCCTCGGACTATTCGGCCGCCTACGCCGCCATATTCGCTTGTCTCACCACACCGTGATACGGTACCGACGTCGGCATCCGTCTTATCCACCAATCCTCACGCATGTCACGGCCGGTCAACCGATGCAATCGGCGTTGCGTCGGGCGATAAGAATGTACGAATATCAATAAATAGTGGCGAAAGCAGGCAACTTCTCGTACGACGACGACGACGAAGAGGATTCATTCCCTGCCAAGAGCTTGTCCTAGCCCATGTGCTTACAAGCTTTCTGCTCCACATAGCTTCTTTGTGGAAAGACTATCGACGTTTCCAAAGCCGATGATGGAGCTCCGCGTCGCGGAACAAGTCCGTGACGCACACGGGCCGCCAAACGTACGCGTACAGCGTACTCTGTACAGCGTACTGCTGTGCCTCTGAGACTGCGGAAACAAGTCACGAGCATTCAGGGAAGATGCACGGGAATGGGGAAGCAGTAACGGAGATAGCTGTTCCAATTCCTGAAAGCCGCTTCGAACCCCGACTCGGAGCAAGATTGCCCACCCTTACGGCTCAACGTTGCCGTGTCACAGATACGAGTATTACGAGTTGCGAGTGCACATGGCGTCCTAGGAAACCCAAGATCTGCACCTGGGACCTTGGTATATCCGACAGCCCGAATCCCGCTCACACCCTCCTGAATCCATCAATGAAGTTCCAGCAACAAAGTCCATCCTCGGATTTGGGCCAGTCGTTGCTACGCTACAGCATACGACTGCCCTAGTTTGCCCTGTGCGAGATCGAGGCTGCAGGGACCCCTGTCATCGCTTACGACCGCACCAAGCAGAGCAACGGGAAATTGGTCGTACCGAGTACCATGCGGTTGAGCTTCTCCGCTAATATCACAGAATTGTCGACCAAAATCCCCCATTGCGGTTTTTGTTTCGGCGCCCTAGGTGCCGAATCCCGGAGTCCGTGCCATCCTGGCATGCGTACCGGTACAAACTGCAGGCATTGGCCGTCCCTTGAATAGTACTTCGGAAAGGGAAAGAATTATTATAGTATGGGTCCCGGGTCAAGCTTTGTTCGTGGGGTCACTACTCTCAGCTGGCAGCTTTGTTCTCCGGTTCCCAAGGTGTTGTGTGTTTCTTTTCCTTCGTGACTCTTTTTTCGCCCTGTGCTTGGTACGAGGCAGAGAAGACGGCAT
>FYEU01000305.1:349118-408847 GCA_900188575.1 Geosmithia putterillii | reverse complement strand
CCTCCTTCTTCCCCTCCCCCTCGCCCCCCTCCACCACAACGAGTAAAAAGAAAGGGCGGCTCAACAAAATACGCCGCTGTCCATGCTACGCCCGTGTATTACGAATTCCCCCACAAATCGGAATGGTCTGGTCGTTGGTACCTACACGGAGTAGACAGCCGGCATACCAAAAGCGGTAGGGGGCGGAACTGGGGAGCTGTCCATTGTTTTTCTCCTTTCGATCATACCGAGTACTACTCCGGAGAGGTTGTACGCATACCTACTACGGAGTACGAGTATTAATGTAATTTTGTAACTCAAACACCTCCCTGCCTCTCAAGAGGAGGGGTAATAATGGGTAATGTGAGCGTCAACCTGGATGGCCAGGACAAGACAGGACAGGACAGGTGATCCAAACACGGGCATACTCTAAACACACGTGGCCCCGCCATTTGATCCCATACCAACCGGGCCACCAGCCAGCAACTTGCGCCCTTAATATGAGCAAAGCTGCTTTGAGTAACACTCACACACTCCGTAGAATCCGGGAACTCTCGATTGTCAACTGATGTCGTACTCGAGTCGTACGGGTTCGGCCTATTGTCGCCGTAATGACGACGAGGCACGGTGGGTCAGCCAGAGCCGGCATCAATTGTCACGGAGTATATACGGCGTATATGGCTTCTATTATGTTTATAAATAAGATCTAGAACGAATGAATTCCTCATGGCCCCAATTATGCATGCGGCTCTGTTCTGCTCCTCCCATCGTATGATATGCGTGCTGTCGATACGGGCTTGCTATCGATAAGATCGCCATCTACGATATCTGCGATAGCGGCCATGGAGATCTGAGCCGAGCACGTGACGGCTCTCTGCGCGTGCGCGGCTGACAAGCAACGTCAGTTGGCTCTCCGAGTGGAACCACATGACTCCGGTCTGCGCTTCCCGCCATTTCCCATCCATACTACTACGACACCACGACGACAAACGACGACCACGACGCATCTGAACACACACACACACATCCCGCAACGAAGAAACACACACAAAGCAGACAGTCACTGCCCCCCCCCGCTATCAAAATGGTGGTACGTTCAGCCTACTAGTTTACCCCCCCAGCCTCCGAGACTCCCAGAGCGAGCCGAGACCAGCAGCGAGCGCGCCATCATGATTGTGATGCCCATGCCCATGCCTGCTTGTCCAGCTCGCCTTCTTACCCGCTCCTCTTCCGCCGTCTGATCTGCTGCCGGGACACTCTCTAAGGCTTCTGTTTCTCATCCTCACAGTTCCTCGACCTGCTGACTCTGGGCCTGTGGTCAAAGGTTGGACGTTTGACCCACTATGCCTTTGACGCCGTTCTCTGTACGTCCTTTTTACCCTGCCGACCCCCCCCCCTGGGATCCCAACAGGATGAGATGAATGGATATGCTAACCGATCTGTACAGTCTCGGCCTTCCTCGCCGGAATGAAGCGCTCGACTGGCCTGACGTGAGTGTGGTCTTGCCTTTGCCTTACCGCCCCCCCTCGAAATCGAAAACATGCCCCCCGTATCTATATCTAACCCCCTATGACTATAGTATCAAGACGGACAAGGTCTCCGGCGACAACAAGGACGTCAACGGGTGGATCGACAAGTACCTCGGCGTTGGCGAATGGGTCATGGACCAGTCTGTCGCTATTGCTGGCTCCAGCGGCTTCTTTGAGCGTACCCGATGAACCCAGGCGCATAACATCTGGTTCCATCCACGACGAATACCCATCCCTCTCTCTCTCTCCGTCTGCGAGGCTTCCTTGAGCTTGTGCCCCTGCGAGTCACCCTAGGATCCATCCCTCTCAACTTCTCCGTTCTCAACTTCCATGTTTTGTTCTGTACTTGAAAACTAGCAGCCTCGGTCTGCCAGTCGTCGTTTATGCGCCCATCCTTTACTCTACAAACGGGCGTTCAGTATATATCAAGTCGCGTCACATATTCGTGTGCCTTTATTGGTCTGTTTATGCTTTGTATGATCACTACCTAGTCTTAAGACATCTCTATTCGTATTGCCAGCTATTCGTATAACGAAGGGATTATAAAATAAATAAAAAAGCAGCTTCGCTAGACCCCATGTTCATCATCATCAGTCTATCTTCTCCCTGTGCTCTGCCAGAAATTCGGGCGGCACATCATTCTCGCTCTCAGTCGGTTTCAGCTCGGACTCAACTTTGGGGCTGGCGACCGACGGTGCGGCGCTGCCTGCGTCATCAGCGGTTCGTGATACGAGCAGATCCGGCGGAACTTCGTTGTCGCTGCTCTCATCTAGATGGTGTTTGTCCCCACCATCGACCCCTTCTTCGCTCGTCGGCGGGTTGGCATCTTCTTGACTCCCGTACTCATCTGTCAAGAGGCTCTCGAGCATCTCCTGGGCCTCGGCGAATGCCTCGAGCTCGGCTCCGATGGCACATATCAACAGATTCCAGCCCTTGTCCTGGGCCTGGTTCTGGTGGAGCTCCAGACTATCCATGATCTTGCGCATCTCGGGGAGCTGCTCGCGTATCACGTCCTCTTGCGACGGTGTCTTTTCCTTGCCCTTGCCTGGAGCAGGAGGCTGCTCGCCCTTCATCAGCTGCCGCAGTCGTGATTCGTAGTCGGATACGAGCTGCGTCACCTCGGCCCATACGGCACCGCCCTCCTCGAGCGCCTGCCGGTCTGCGTCGACCTGGGATCGTTGTCGTTCCAGTACGGCAATCTCGCTCTCCCACCAGGCATTGGCCATGTCCACGGTGCGTCGTTCCGGTATCATCTGCATGAATTCCAACCCTCCGGCCGATGATGCACCGGCTCGCGCTTCACGACTCATGACTTCAAGGTCCAGAGGTTGCACGGGCGGCCGAGCCACGATAGCCGTCACCTCGGAATCAACGTCCTTGAGCGCGCCTCGATATCCACTCAGGCCGGCTTCCCGCCTGTTCTTGACATCCTCCATCCGGCCGCGGAGCCATCGGCGCTGGTTGCGCATCCCCACCAGCTTCTCCTCAAGCTCGCGTATCTCCTGGGTCACCGAGCCGTACCTGGAGCTGAGCTCTCGCAGCTCTTGCCCGAGTGGCTCTTCCTCGTCTCCCTCTAGGGTATTTAACTCGACTGACACGCTCTCTCTTCGCAGGCTCAGTTTGCTCAGGTGGTTGAGGGCGTTCCTACGAGCCGTAAGAGCATCTTCAATGTGCATGCACTCCTCAACCTTGAGCTGAGCAAGAGCCGACATGGTCCTCCGTAGCCCCGTTCGTGCCGAGCGTAAACCCCGAGGCTGAGATGACTTGGGCTGCCGTACAGGTATGACATTGCCTTCTGGTGTAGATCTTGTCGGTATGTGGAGCGAGTTGACCATTCGTGATTTCGTCGTAGCAGTTGAGTAAAAGGTCCCCGTCGGTGTGCTGCTGCCTGTGTCGCTGTATTCATCTGGGTCGGTCCCAGGCGTGGCGGCGCCGGTGCTGCCGGCAATCAGACCACTGGCCTGGAGGTCTAGCAACTGCTGTGCTTCCTTCTCCAGGGCCTTTTCCCGCCTACGTATCCCACGCCATGTCGAGTCGGCTTGGCTTCTGACTCGCCCCTCTTGCCTAGGAGTAGTCGTATGATCGAACAAGAGACTCCGTATGCCCCCTTGGGTGGTCTTATCTTGCCCTCCAGCGCGGTTACGGTCGGCCGAGCGTTGCCTGTCAGTCGAAGAGGCCTTGGATAGCATGACCGAGGCTGTTATGGGTGGAGGAGGTCCAGCAAAAAGAGGTCGAGTTCTTGAGCGAGGCGGGGAGCCGTACAAGCTGTTAGGCCCCTCGGACTTGGCTAGCCAGGCGTCTGGGGAAGGCGAGCGAGGTAGCGACGATGAGGGCGCGGGCGACTTGCTTGTGCGCAAGGCGGAATTTCCGCCCAAAGGAGAACGGGTCTCATCGCCTTCCTCGGGCCAAGGATCGAGTTCGTGCATGTCGGTCTCGGTTGGGCGCTGAGCAAACCAGGCTGTTGTGCGTTGTCGCGTGCGGTCGGTCAGGGACAGCGACGTCATTGTAGGAAGCTGCCAGTCCGAGGTCCGCCAGCCGACTACAGGCAGTCACCAGAAACGACGGCCGTAGCGGTTGGTGCGTTGGTATGTAGGTTGCGGTTCAGGACAATTCACGTCGTGAGAAAGGGAGCTTGCAATGTCCACCGCTCAAGTCGTAATGCTGCTCGGGTGGGTTTAAGGTTTCTTACATGTGGAAATTATGAGATCAGCCACACGATTAGAGGCTGGGGGGTGGGCGAGTAACGGGGGGGACGACAAGGCAGTATTCCCAGACAAGGGTCAGCTGGGCTGGTGCAGCAGTTATGTACCGGGCCACCAGGTACCGTTGTTGGATTGATCGATGGCCTACGGAGTGAGTATTACACGTATTACCAGCTGCTATACATACCTGTAGCGAATACCTGTAGTGAGGAGGAAAAGAGAGAACAAGGTAAAGCGATGATGTGTACGGAGTACTACTGCTACTAGTAAATAGTGTGCGAATATGAGAGTATGGAATTATGAGAGGTGGCAGCTGATTCCTTCCCTGATCGCGTGGTCCGTCGCAACTGCCGCGTACGAGGACGTGCGTGTGTTGAGTGAAACCGAAACTTGGCAGGCGCGACCTGAGAGCATTTGTTTGCTCCTGCTCCTGCTGATCTTTGCAAATGCCCGCCCCAGGGCAGGTGCCTCCCTGGTGCCTTCCGCGACATGCCATAGGCCAAACGCCAGCCACTGCCTTGTCTCCTGCCTTGTCTCCTGCTACTCTCAATGTGACTCGGGCTCTTCTGTTTCGTGAATACTTTCTCTGCCAACGCTCCCATATCTCACTATCATCAATCGCATCGTCACGCGGGGCCTTTTTTTGCGACATCCCACGCCGACCAGGGTCAAGAGGAGATAGCATCGCCATCGCACCCGTAGGGGAGGGAAGAGGGGCCTTTTACATGGGCAGCTTTGGCCCACGCCACCTACGCTCAACCCCAGCAGTTCCCGTCCGCCGACCGGCGACCACGCCATCCACGGTCCAGTATTACTGATTACTACTGCCTTCTATACGTGCCTACGTCTTTGATGCTCGACAAGACACACCTTACTTTTTGTTTCCGCCAAAAAGAACATCGACCTGTGGCGTCAGCTGCCTCTTTGAGTTTCGCTGTCAGCGTCGACCCCGTTACAGGAATCGGCCTCTAAGCCTCAAGCGACCGGCCACACTGGGTCGTCCAAGCCCAACACGAGTCCGACCGACCATGGACCAATCACAGCGCTTCTCTTCCCCGCGACACCAAGCCGGCCACGCCTCTGCCTCTGTCTCCTCCGCTCCAGCTCTAGCTCCAGTCAGGGCCCCAGGACAATTCCACGACGAGCTGCACATGCCTGGCGTGAGCTCGCAGCGCCAGCACATGTCTTCGCAAGAATACGCACCTCACATCCAGTTTGAGCAGCCGACGACCGCCGTCGTTCCGGGCCAAACCCAGCCCCAGCCCCACCTCTTCGACTACCACCGTCAGCAGCAGCCGCCGCAGCAGCAGCAGCCGCAGTACGCTTCCGTCCCTGGCGTCCTTCAGCCCGGCGGTCTGGCCGTGAGGCCCTCAGCTGTGTCTGCATCTTCTGCGCCCGCCATTCACTCCGTCCACGGCTCCTTGTCGTCTCAGGACGCCCACTCACCATCTCAGGTTTCGCCCCAGCAGCTGCAGCATCCTCACCAGCGACCGCAGGGCCCGTCCCGCTCCGCCCTCACCATGTCGCACGCCTACTCGCGCTCCAGCCCCTCCGGCGGCTACGACTCCTCTGGGGCCTACAGTGGCTACCCCACGACCCCCGGCGGCAGTGCCACGTCTTCTTCGCAGTTCATGTCTCCTGGTGACATACCAAAGTATGGCCAGCCCGGCGCCCAGAGGCACTTCTCCAACACGCCTCTGGGCCTGGCCGACATCCGACCCCGCGCCGACTCAAACATGTCGGATAGCGGGCCTGGAACCATGAGCATCGACTTCGCCAACACCCAGCCTGGCACCAGCAACTACATGGCGCCCTGGCCCATCTATGCCTTTGACTGGTGCAAGTGGCGGCCGCAGGCCAATGGCGCCGGCAAGGTTGCCATCGGCAGCTATCTCGAAGATGGCCACAACTTTGTCAGTTGCTTCCTAGGGCTCTAGTGCCTGCCTTTTTATGGCATCTGCGCTTCCATCCTTTTCTTTTTTGTCTGTACCACCATCCCAGCTAACACCAATTACCTTGTAGATACAAATCCTTGACAGCCACGCGACGACCACCCCACAGGATGTCTACTCCCAAGGGTCTTCCAAGTACACACTCGAATTCAACAAGGTCGCTGAGGCTACCCACTCATACCCAGTCACGAGGCTCCTTTGGGAGCCCCCCTCATCTCAGAAGCAGTCGACGGACCTTCTCGCGACCTCGGGCGACCATCTCAGGCTCTGGTCTCTGCCGTCCGACACTGCTCCCACCCCGGGAGGCACCATCACCAGACGCAACAATGAGGGTCCCGGGGCCAAGCTCACTCCGTTGGCCCTCCTCTCCAACTCCAAGACACCCGACCACACGGCACCTCTGACGTCGCTCGATTGGAACACCATGAACCCCGCCCTCATCATCACCTCGAGCATCGACACCACCTGCACCATCTGGGACATCCCCTCCCTCACGGCCAAGACGCAGCTCATTGCGCACGACAAGGAGGTGTACGACGTGCGCTTCTGTGCCAACACGGTCGACGTCTTTGTCAGCTGTGGTCAGGATGGCAGTGTTCGCATGTTTGACCTAAGGAGCTTGGAGCACTCCACCATTATATACGAACCAACAGGCAAGGATGACAAGGGTATGTGCTTGCACCATTGACGTCGCGCTGGCTTATTTATTTCTACCACGATTGCTAACCAACTGCCCGTATAGATGGCACGGCACGTGTGAGCCCTCCTGGCGGCTCCCAGCAGAGCTCCAGCGGCGGAAGCCCGCCGCCGCTGCTACGCCTAGCCACATCGCCGCACGACACGCACCTCCTCGCGACCTTTGCCCAGGACTCGGGCGCGATCCGTATCCTTGATGCTCGCCAGCCCGGCCAGGCCTTGCTCGAGCTGCGGGGCCACGCCGGCTCCGTCAACTGCCTGGATTGGTCGCCGCTGCGGAGGGGCCTCCTGGCCACCGGTGGTGACGATTGCCAGGTGCTCTTGTGGGATCTGATGAACGCCAACGCGTCTGCGGCCAATGGCGCGCCCCAGCCAGAGGGTTCGCGCAGCCCAGTAGCAGCCTGGGCATCCGACTACGAGGTTGCCAACCTGGCCTGGGCGCCTCACCTCCAGAGCGGCGAATACGGCGAATGGCTCGGCGTCACTGGAGGCCGTGGTGTCTGGGGTACCAGGGTCTCGTGAGAAGGGAACGTTGACAGTAGGCCACTGGCAGTCTGCGAAGTAACCACACGCTGACGGGGCCATCGCCAGCAGCGTCTCTCCCGTTTTCACTGTTTTTCTTCCTCTGTGAGATGCCCTAGATGAGTTTTGATGTTTCTTTTTTTTCTATAGATGGGACGCCGGATGAAGTCAGCATGGCGAGTGTTTGGAATTTCACGAGGTTGCCCGTCACTACAGGGTTCACAAGAAGTACACCGGAACCGCCATTACTGCTTACCGGTATTGGGTCTGTCCCGTGACATGAGAGGGGCGAAGCATGACATGATTGGTGAAGGATTCCATGTATTTGAAGGGGCAAGGAGAAAACACGGAGGGACTTGGTACCGAAAAAAAAGAGATGAGATGATATGAGTCGGATAGGGGGGCAATGGTATATACGGACAGCCGGTTGAAAGGTGTCATGGGCGTCATTTCACAGTACAAAAGAGGGAAGAAACGAATACTACATGTTTCCGGTTGGAATAACAGTTGCACGTGTTGTATTTCTTCGGCTTATTGTGAATAGCCATCCGAATCCTCTGGTGTCCCAATGGCTCACAGTCTTGGCTGCGAGTTCCCTGGACCCTCATCATTAATCTCGACGACAGCCTTGCCCAAAACTTTGCGATTTGATAAGTCCTGCAGGGCCTGGGGGACACTATCGAGTCCTTGGTAGTATGAAGAGACGGCGGGTTTAACTCTCCCATTGTCAATGAGGTCTTTGATCTCGCGCCATATCTCGGCCGGCTCCTCCGGATATCGACGCAGCGTCTCTCCGTAACGCTGTCCCAAGTTCCGCACGTTAGCCAGGGACTAACTCCATTACCAGTACTAGTATAGGATGGGAGTTCACAGCATGTAGTACCTAGCAGGTACCGTAGTACTCACATATCCGATGAGCGTGGCCTGCTTGAGGAGGACTCTGTTCATGGCAATCTTCTCCATGTTGCCCTCCCTGGCGGCGAACCCGACAATCAGGATTCTGCCCCTGTGAGCAATACACTTGAGGCTCAGGTCCACGAGGCCCACGGGGTCGAAGACGACATCCACGCCCTTGCCGTCCGTAACGTCGAGCACACGGCGCCACCATTCCCCAGAAGTATCAGTATCAGCAGTATAGTTGAAGCACTCGTGCGCGCCGTGGCTCCTCGCATACTCGCACTTGTCATCCGACCCAGCCGTGCCGAGGACGCGACACCCCCTCGCGACGGCAATCTGCACGGCCATGATGCCCAGCGCGCCAGCAGCGGCGTGGACCAGGACGGTCTCGCCGGCGACCAGTCCCCCCGCGTGGACGAGGGCGCCGTACGAGACGGGCAGCGTGGCACCCAGACCGGCTGTGTCGACGATTCTCCATGAGTGGGGTACCTTCTGGAGAGTTGTGGTCGCGACGGAGACGGGCATGGATATGCGCTCCGCGTATGTCCCCTGGTAGTGGCCGAAGATGGCGTCGCCGCGCTTGAAGGGGCATGATGAGGAGGGCGGTGATGAGAGGATGATGCCGGAGAACTCGAGGCCTAGTGTGAACGGGGGGCGGACGAGAGATGTGTTGTTTTGGTGTTTGCCACGGGCCTGGAGGTAGGTCAGATATGTCACAATTGAGATTGAGATTGAGAGGTACTGGGTCATGTACATAGAGAGTGTCGACGAAATTGACACCTGCGGCTACGACTTTGACGAGAACATGTTCGTTTGTGGTCTTGGGCTCTGGGACCTCGGATGTATGCAGCTCGTCGAGGGTGTCGTGGAATTGGTGGATGATAATGGCCTTCATTGTATTGTATCTGTGTCCTATTAATTGAGGCCTTTTATTCCAAACTGGTACTAGGATGGGGTTTGGGTATGTAGATGTAGATGGAAAAGATATGGAACAAGATGGGGATGATGTTGTCCAGCCGCGGTTAAGGTGAGGAGGGGTCGCAGATCAACTGGGTGACCCCTCCAACAAGTACAAACACTGTCTCAAGTACAGCACTATACGGTAAAGGATACAATCATCGTGTATGTCATTATATAGTCTTCGAAAGACAAACCCTCACTTTGATCCTCCCCTTGACTCTGCTAGCTGACGACGAATCTCGGTGCTGCTGATCTTTAAAGCAAAGTCGGCGGTAGCGGTGCTCTGGTCGTCCTGTCCATCGACTTGAATCACGCCAATCTCATATACTTGCAGCTCACGCCAGCCGTTGGCCGCCCTCTTCTCATTGATCATGGCGCCACCCTTGCGTGTCTCTGCCGAGAGGACAATGGCATCCATATCTTCCTCTGTGATGGTCGGGCCGTAGACATCGGAAATGTTGACGACACGGATGAGCACGCGGCCGTCGAGGAACCAGGCGTGAATCTCGTCGTCGTCCCCGATTGTCTCCTGTTTCTTCTGGTTCTGAGACGACGACGGGGCAAACGTGTCGGATATAAAGTCGAGGACGATCTGGGCACGTGTCCTCCAGGACTCCATCTCCGACGCGTACTTCTTGTTGGTGAGCAGCGAGCCCCCCGATATGCCAATGATGATACGGGCCGGCGCCGAGGCGTCGCGGGGCACAGACACGAGCAGCGTCGATGCTTGGAGCAGAAGCTTGTGGCCTGTGTGGAGATGGTCGAATGTCCCTGCGACGACAACCGTCTTGTGAAGCCCCGTGACGGCATCCTCGGCCTTGGGCTTGCCCCCTTCTTCCTCTTCTTCTGAGGCGAGCCCAAGGCTGCTGGGCAGGTGATCGAGCTTGTCCTCGCTAATAGCGGCCTTGGCAGCAAAATCTGAGACGATATCCCGCCCCGTCGTGGAGTTGTCGTAGAAGACGCGCGACCATGGCTTAGGCTTGGATGCAAGCGTGTCAATGGTTAGAAGTGTCGTGCCGCTGTCGCTGGCCCTCGTGCCGGGCGTGTAGTCTACGAGGAGTATCGTGCTGTCCACGTCAACAGACGATGAAGCCCCCTGGATGGATACGACGAGAGAGTAGAACTTGGCCAGCAGAGACTGGATCTGCGTCCAGTGGATGGGAGCGAACGGTGCCGCTAGAGCGATCGAGAGCTTGGACGATGAGGGCACTTGCGATATGACGTAAGTGAGGGGCTCGCGATACACGGCATCCAGCGTCGCTCGGCTCAGCGAGGATGATGCTGAGAGAGGAGGACCGGGCAGTAGCACCAGCGTCTCTTCTCTTGGCGAGGGTGCCATGCTGGGCCTTTGGTGATGTTTTGCGCCTTGTTGCTGATGCTGTTGCGGGGGAAGGCAAATGAACTGTGGCTTGCTGTTTTGGGGAGAAGCTACTGGTGAACTTGTACTTGTATACGGAAAGAGAAAATGTCAACGAAACCTCAGTGTCACCTTTAGATTCCTAGGTTTTTTTCTTTTGCTATAATATGTTACAAGGAATCAGTAGTACTCGACGGACAATAAGAACTTGTCTATATTCACTAGCAGAGATGTCGAATATGATAAGGAAACGGAGTAGCTTGAATCAAGTCGAGCAATGAGTTTGGGTAGAAGGATGATTAGTCATGATGCACAAAGTCAAGTTGCTGCATAAATAGTAGTATTACTTAGTAGTAGCAGTTATGGGTAGCAGTTATGGTTATGTATGGATTTGTGCCAGTCGCCAACCGCGTCAGCCGATAATTTGCCGACGCTGCAAGGACAAAGAATAGCTCCAAGAATATTTGGCCGTTCCTCCTTCGATCATATAAGGCGACCACGTCCCTCACCCTTTTATCTTCATCAACTCGCCCTTTTAACCTCTACACCTACACGTCTCACGCCCGCACGCGCCTTGCTAGATTAGCAGCGCGTGAAGCCTCTCTCACGATGGCGGCAAACGACCCCCCGCGCTTTGACGACTCCGAGGACGAGGAGGACTTCAACCCTGCGCCTGCCGACCTGTCCGACGAGGAGCGCGGCGATGACGATGCCGACGAGGACACCAGGGACGAGAAGCGAGGCGCCAAGAGGGCCCGGAGCCCTGATGACGACGACGATGCCGACGATGCCGATGAGGCCCCCAGGTCCAAGTCGCGCGTCGCCGACGATGACGGCAGCGACGATGAAGACGAGGATCAGGAGGGCGGCGGCGACGACGATGAGGATGACGAAGAGGACGAGGATGACGAGGATGAGGATGTCCAACAGGTACGTATCCCCCAAAAGGCCCTGGCCGCTTATCTATCGATGGGTGCGCCGGGGAGGTGGCGACAAGCAGAAGACGAGGCGTTGGCTGACCCAGGTTCTCTCTTCTTCTACAGAGCCACCGCCGCAAGCGCCGCAGAAACAGGCGCAACGCTTTCATCGATATCGAAGCCGAGGTCGACGACGAAGATGAGGGCGAGGATGACGAGAAGGAAGGTGAAGAGATAGAGGACTTCATCGACAACGCTCACCCCGACGATGTTGGCGAGAGTGCTGCCCTAGACGACGACCGACGACACCGCGAGCTCGATCGCCGCAGGGAGATGGAGGCCAGCATGGACGCCGAAAAGCAGGCCGAGATCCTGCGCCAGCGCTACGGTAACCGTCGGTCCGCCAAGGGCTTCGGTGACTCGGCCGTTGTCCCCAAGCGCCTGCTGCTGCCTAGCGTCGACGACCCCAGCATCTGGGCCGTCAGGTGCAAGGAGGGCAAGGAGCGCGAGGTCGTCTTCTCCATCATGAAGCGAATTGAGGAGAGCGTCGGCACCAAGGAGGAGGTTGCCATCACGGCTGCCTTTGAGCGCGGCGGCGCCCAGTCCGTCATGAAGGGTCTGATCTATGTCGAGGCCCAGCGTTCCACCGATGTGATCAAGGCCCTGGACAACATGCTCAACGTCTACCCCCGGTCCAAGATGGTCCTGGTGGACATCAAGGACATGCCTGAGCTCCTGCGCGTGGTCAAGACGCCGAACCTGGAGCCTGGCGCTTGGGTCCGCCTTCGCCGTCCCCCCAAGCACAACGGTGACCTTGCCCAGGTCATTGACGTGACCGAGAATGGCCTCGAGGCCAGGGTCAGGTTCATCCCCCGCCTAGACTACGGTATGCGCGACGATGCCCTGGGATCCGCGGGCAAGAGGAAGCCCGGTGTGCCCGGCCCGCGCCCGCCGCAGAGGTTGTTTAACGAGTCCGAGGCCCGCAGGCGCCACCCTCGCTTCATCCAGGGAAACCCCACAACCAACACTTGGACGTACATGGGTGATGAGTTCGAGAACGGCTTCCAGGTCAAGGACATCAAGATCCAGCAGCTCACGGTGACGGACGTGAACCCGTCTCTCGAGGAGGTGACGCGTTTCGCCTCGGGCGCCGAGGACGGTACCGAGAACCTCGATCTCAAGGCCCTGGCGGCCAGCTTGAAGGACAGCGGCAAGCTCACGACGTACTTGGCCGGCGATGCCATCGAGGTCTACTCGGGCGAGCAGAGGGGCGTTATCGGAAAGGCCGTCAACGTCCAGGGAGACATTGTCACCATGTCGGTCACCGAGGGCGACCTGGTGGGACAGACCATCGAGGTGCCCACCAAGGGTCTCCGCAAGCTCTTCCATGTCGGAGACCACGTCAAGGTGATTGGCGGCAGCAAGTTCCGCGACGAGGTTGGCACGGTGGTCAAGATCTCCGAGGACCGCGTGACGCTTCTGACGGACCAGACCAACACCGAAGTGACAGTCTTTAGCAAGGACTTGCGCGAGGCCAGCGACATGGGTGGCCAGGGCTCCTTGGGCCAGTACGAGCTACACGACCTGGTGCAGCTCGATCCGACCACGGTGGGCTGCGTCGTCAAGGTGGACCGCGAGTCGCTGGTGGTCCTGGACCAGCACGGCGACACGCGCCAGCTGATGCCGTCGCAAATCTCCAACAAGCTGCCCAAGAGGAAGATGGCCGTGGCTGCCGACCGTGGCGGCTCCGAGATTCGCCTCGACGACGTGGTCAAGGAGGCGACGGGTCTCCAGCGCCAGGGCAAGATCATCCACATCCACCGCTCGTACATCTTCCTGCACACCAACGACACGACGGAGAACGCGGGTGTCTTTGTGACCAAGGCCGGCATCGTCAACACGGTGGCCGCCAAGGGTGGGCGCGTGAATGCGGCGTCGGGCGGGCCAGACCTCAACGCCATGAACCCGGCGCTCAAGATCCACAAGAACGGCGGGGAGAACAAGCCGGCGCCGCCCAAGAGCTTCGGCAAGGACCGCGCCATCGACCAGACCGTCATCATCAAGAAGGGTGCCTACAAGGGCCTGCTCGGTATTGTCAAGGACACGACCGACACGCACGCCCGCGTCGAGCTCCACACCAAGAGCAAGACCATCACCGTCCCCAAGGACTGCCTCAACTACAAGGACAAGAAGACGGGTGCCACCATCGAGATCAACGGCAGGCGTGGCCCCGGCGGACCTCCCCGCAGCGGTGGTGCTCCCGGAGACCGTGTGCCCAGCTGGCAGTCTGGGTCTGGGTCGCGCACGCCCATGGGTGCTGGAGGATCGGACCGCGTGCCGGCCTGGGGTTCAAGAAGTAGGTTTTTTTCTCTCACACTCTTCTCTTTCCAAAGCGTTGTCTTGTACACATCCCTGTCTGTACGTCTGCTAACATTTTTCTTCTTTCAGCACCAGCTGCTGCCAGTGGTCGCACCCCGGCCTGGAAGCAAGACTACTCCGGGTCGAGGACACCCGCGTGGGCCGACGGCTCGCGCACTGTCAACCCGTACGACGGCAACCGCACGGCCTACGGATCAGGCAACCGCACGCCGGCATGGCAGTCCGGAGCGAGGACCCCGGCCGTGGGCGACGCGTTCGGTGCCGGGTCACGCACGCCCGCGTACGCCGGCGGCGAGAGCTGGGCGTCGGGATCCAAGACGCCCGCGTGGGGCGCTGCCTCGGCCCCGACACCTGGGGCCGGTGCCGGCGACGGATGGGGATACACGCCCGGCGCGACGGCGGGGGCCTTTGACGCGCCCACCCCCGGTGCTGGACTCTCGGCCCCTGGCGGTGGTGCTCTCAGCGCGCCCACCCCCGGAGCCTTTGCCGCGCCGACTCCCGGGGCGCCCACACCGGCGGGCGGAGGCTGGCAGAGCGGGTGGGGTGCCGATGTGGCGCCCACGCCTGGGGCCAGCGCGCCCACGCCCGGTGCGAACGCTTACTACGGTGCTCCTACGCCCGGGGCGTTTGGGGTGGCGGAGACGCCGGCCGGCAGTGGACCGAGCTACACGGACGATGACTAGAGGGCAGAGGGCTTTGCCGGCGGGCAGCGAACCGAGTTACACGGACGATGACTTGGCTTTGGTCAGGGGTGGTGGAAGGGCGTTTTCTTGTCTTTGTGTTTTTAGTGTGCATTTTCCTTTTCTTCATCGTTTTCGTTCTAGTCAGCACTTGATCATGGTGCATAGTGTACAACAAGAAAAATTAGTAGTTAAAGAAGATCAGACGTTGAATCTATCCGTTCTCGTGGATATCCCGTTGTCGTTTTGAATACCCTGTATAGTGGCGCGTAAAATGCGTGGTGTATAATATGCGTGGTGTGTGTACTCCGTATTGTTGACCGCCCAAATGGCAGAACTCGGCATCGTCATCGTATGAGCCTCGGTAGGACTTGAACAAGACCAGCGCAACACAACACAGCACAGCACACAATGAACACGACCCGCCCCCATTGTCTGCGTCTGCTGTCCAGCGCAAGGACACAGCCCCTGCGGTTCTACTCCTCGTCAGCCGACCGCCTCCGCGCCGCAGCAATCGCCAAAGCGCGACGACGCGCCGCAGAAGACGCCGCCGACGCCGAGTACGACGATGTGCCCCTCGCGCAGCGCGTGCCGCTCCGCAAGCCGTCGACCGGCGGCCTGGGCGTTCCGGGGGGCATACCCTCTGCTCCATCGCCTGCCCCTGGTGTGAAAACTCGAGGCCACGACAGGGACGGCGCCAGCGCAGAAGTCAACCTCCACGACGTCGATGGGACAAGCACACAGGGCGGTGATAGACGGGCATATGTCCAGGGAGGGGGGCCTGGTCGTGCAGGTGCAGGTGCACGGGTAGACCCGGACAAGGCAGAGGAGGATGCTGCGGCGTATCAGCTAAGGTATAAAGAGGCGGCGAGGCGGTGGACGTCGAGTATTATCGCTATGCCTATCTTGCTGGTGACGAGCTATTACTTGTTTGATCGACGTGAGTGCTCAATTCCCCTTATTGACCCATTCCTCCTTTCTGTCTACATCCGTAGAGAAATATACATGAAGATGAAGATAAGATGATCTGACTTGACTTGTTTAGTTGCTCTGGGGAATAAACCCAAGGAGTTGCCCAGGGCAGAGGATTGAGGTGGTTCGAGATGTTGGATGTTGGACGTTGGAGTTACCCTGCAGCATCGCCGGATTAAGTAGCATCGCGCATTATGGACTGTTGCACTGTAAAGAGTGGGATTTGGTTATTCTGTATTATAAGCAATTGCATTGTAGCAATATTTGTATCATCGTTGTTGCATGGACATATACTAGAAGGATAGTTAAAGAGTCCTGGTTGCATACAGGCGCATCTTCTTGGATACTACGGTTCTAGTAGTATGTCCACATCAACGCAAGCTGCCAAGCTCTTAAAAAGAATACTCCGTATAGATGTGCAGCACTTACCACGTTTAGATACGCGTCTTTACTCGTACTCGTAGAAACTAACCTGGAAGACCAGCTTCGGGCTACTCCGTAGTCTGGTACCAAGCCCCCAAGTGGGAGCCGGTCGTGGTCGAAATTGTATCCGTACAGGTAATTAGCTCGGCGGCACATGGTAAGTTCAGCTGGCCATGGACATCTCCATAATACCACTACGGCTACTTTGAGTAATATGGAGTACGTACCCGCGCACGGAGGGCAATACCTAAAATACCTGTACCCTGTGCTGCAATACGGCTGTTGCTCCATCGTGCTTGATAATATCATCCTTGAGCCTGACAAAGGATCAAGATGACGCCCAAGTTGCGTTCCTCTGCGCTCTGCAAGTACGAGTGTAGATGCAAGTGGACATGGTTGGACAAGGGAGATCCGAGACCCTGACGAGGCCCGAGCCACGGCCCGAGACGGCGGGCAGCACAATCACAGGTCGGGGACCGCCTTGGCCTTGCCATGTCCTCGTCGGACCTGCCTTCCCCCGCCCCCTCCCATGCCGTGCCGGCATATGTCTGAGGTTGTTGTCGCAGTTTGTCGTGAGGCCAAAGCAGGGAAGACGAGTTGGGGCCCGGGAGGGCATCAAGGGCACATGAGGCATGGACCTCGGCGTACGGTCGTGGGTTCCAGAACAAGAAGAGCATGATTATGCGACTGCAATCATGTTTTGGAATTTTTCCGCCTTGCCTTCTTTGCTTTTTCTTGCTGCCGATGAATACCTGTAATACAGTCTTCGTACCTGGACGGGACTCCATATCTGAATATTCTTCGCCTTCTTTTCTTTTTCCATCTTTCCCAGCCTTGCCAGCAGAGGGATGGACCAACGAGATCATCAATGATCAGAGCGACCAACCTCTTGCTTGCCCTGCAGGCCTGCCGAAGCCGCCGGAATTAAGGCGTCGTCGGGGCTTGAACTTGACCCACGGCGACGGGCCACTGGCCCATCATGACTCGGCGTGGCGAGCCAAGAAAAACCGCTCCGTTGAGTCGTTTGATGGACAGACGGACTGAGTGCCAGCCAGCCCAGGGCTACTAGTTCGCTCAACTGAAGAAACTGGGCCCGGTGAGAGCGGTGGACGTGCCCAATAAAACCGTGGGCCTTTCGTCTGCCGGATGATCTTGCGACGGCGCTTCCTTGTCGATTCAGTGTTACCGACTTTGGTACTCGTCCAAGTGGGCTCGTTCGTAGCTGTAAATTGTAATACAGGGAATCCATGGAGAGAATCAGAGAGAGAGAGCCTTGAAGAACTTCTCCATACCCGCACTAGGACTCACTAGCACTAGCATCGAGTTAGCCTCCATGAATTCGGGGGGGCCCTGTGGCAGGAATAGGCAGGTATCATTACGTCGCTGGGGGAAAGGCCAAGGGCCAAGGGCCCAAGGGGGAAGCTCGAGCCCGGAAGGTTCCTAACCGCTGGGAGAGTGGCGTTGATGTGCGGTGGTACGTACTCTATAGTCTCTTGTCTGTGCGTGAGTGTGGCCGTACCATCATAATAGTAGTACTCTTTGTACTCTGTCGACTTGGAGATTTCGTAATAACCCGAGGCTCGGTATAACGGTCTGAACCTTGATGTGCTGTCACAACTCAATCTGCTTCTTTCTGGTTGACGACGACGACGACGATGACAATGATGATCAAACTGATGGATGTTCTTTGGCGGCAAACAGCGCCCGTATCATGATGCTGTGGTCGTGGCAATGGGCATTGCACCCCGTTGATGATGCTCCGGTCCTCCGTTCGCACATCGTCTGAAATCCCCCTGTTCCGAAACAGTTCAACATGGGCATCAAAGAGAGGGGAAAGACTGGGGGAGGTCAAGACTCAGATGGGACTGGAGGGAGTCTGTGTTTGCCACAAGGCTTGTGCGAGCGGCACAATGCAGACAGACACACAGACACAGACACAGACAGAGCGACGACGCACGCAGCCTCCCGCCAACAGGCCAACAGACCAACAGATCAATACTTGGGTAGACCAACAAAAAGCCCAAGGTGGCCACGCATGGTCTGTGTCCAAAGTGTGGCGTCTTCCCAGGGCTGTATCCGTGCTCGTACGAGGCTGTACTCGTACTGATGGCCGGTATTTCGTGCGACGTCGTTGCGCTGGTGGTCCGAGTCGTATAATATGTATTATTCGTATGGAGTATGCAGGTGGTTTAAATGAGGAGGAAGGAGGAGTGCATATGTACGGGTAGATGATATGTAACCCTCCAGGTAGCAGCCAGATGACGATACGCAGGCAAGTACGAGTAGGCAGGAACGAACGGGCACGCTCAATCTGCTCCTTCCGTGAGGCTCTCACCAGATGCGTTGATGCTTTGGAGCTTAATATGCTCTGCAATGGAACCGTACTGATGCTCTATTACCAAGTAAGTACTTCGTACATGTGGAGGGCAGTATTCCTCCGTAAATGGGCAAATCGTCTCTGCAGCAGGTACTCGTACCTGTATCGTAAATGCCATGATTCAGCTACTCCATTCTCGTCCAAGGCTGGCGTCCCAGAACATGGCTACCCCTGTCAATTACGTCCATGGCCTCCGCTGAGGATAATTAGCTCGAGCCAGCTTCGTTACTCGTACGCTCTTGGTACTCGTGCTCGTAATTAATAGGCCATCAGGCCATTCCAGGTATAATTTCTCCAATTTCAGCGCCTCTCGATACAATTACGAGTGTGAGTACAGCCCGTCTATCGACGCTCGTCGCTGGCAAGTGGGCCGCTAATCATCTCGTCCTTGTCCTCGGGGGGCTTCTATCCATTCTTCTACTCCGTAATGCTTGTTCGGCTACGTGAATCTGGCAATCTGCATGACATGCCTCGTGGCAAGACGAGGGGGTACGAGTACCTGTGCAGCGTACACGAACGCTTCTGGCAAAGTCGTTGTCGGGCTGGCAGGGGGAGGCGCTTCCTCGGGCGGGCGGTGCTCCGTGTCATTACGTCGCTGATATTGGATCATGATATTGCGTCGTATACGGAGTGCGCTGTAATAGTAGTCTGTAATACTCTGGATGCGATGGAGATTTGAGATGCGAGAATGGTGGATGGTGGACGGAGGTTCGAGAATGGGAATGGAGATGGAGAATGGCCTGCAACGCAAACATGGACGGATACGGACAAGAGTATTGACAATAGTCTGCGCTGGGCAGGTGGCAGGTGGCAGGTGGCTTGCACTTGCCTTACGACGTGCGCCAGGTCCGGTTCACACACAGAAGGAGCTATTCGTGCCGTACAGCCTACTGCCGACAGCTGATCGGGAAGGAACGCACCAAGGAAGGAGGACCCTGGACCTGTTTGCTGCTTTGTCATGATCCAGCAAGAGCGCCCATCAACACCATCGGTATCGTCGACAACATCATCTGCCTGCACCTGTATTAATACAGATCATCTACCCTGACTAATATGGCATTCTTTTTCATCTGCACGCATACCCATATGCACGTTTTGTCTCTCGTCTTACAGCATAGCGTAGCACTCCGTACTGAGGTTTAAAGAGACAGAAGCAGCACAAGCGTAATACTCCGTACAGCCTAAGGTCTACTCTCGGAACGGCAACAATCAGTCTCCACTGCCCACTGCCACTTCTGCAGGGGTGGGAAGGAGAGACCCCACCAACCTGCCCACCCATGTCGCCCGCTCGATCAGGGGGAGGGTCAGCGACTTTTTTTTTCTTCTCTTCTGGTGCGCGCCCCTGTCTGGCTTGTCTCTCTGCTGTTTGACCTGACACGGTGCGGACTCTATCTACCGCTCATTTTCTGCCTTGGAAACGGCCTTAATGCCAGTGATATACTCGTATATTACTCCATATACTCGCTACTCATACGTCGTAACACTCCTAGTAATATACCGTTGATATTATGGGCTAAATCCATGGGAAAGCAGACAGACCTGAGTGTGTTGGTTGGGTATCCGCACAGGTACTCGGTGCGCTACCCGTACTACAGCACTACCACTACTAGTAGTACAGCGTATTACAGTGGCTGTTCATCTAGGCTGGAAATACTCCGTACAAAGCAAAACCAGCGGGAATTGAGAGACACGGCGGCGTCGAGTAAAAGAAGGGTAGGCCCACCCTTGAATTGGCCCCAGCAGCATCCGTCCGATGGCTGGACGGTACATACTGCTCGTACTACTGGTACTAGCTGTGCTCCGTACCTGTTGGCATGCGGCCACCAGAGTCTCTGTACGGATACTCGTACGTGCGTGCATGCTGTGGGTGTCCAGTGTTCAGCGTCCAGGGTTCGTTCTCAAGGTGCAGCGTACGGAGTATCCGTACAGAGTACAGGTACGTGCCTCTCGGCGTCGAACCACAGGGCACCTTTCCCCTCTTGGGTCTGTGCACCGTGCGCCGCCTGCGACAAACACGCCAGACCAAACGGCGAGCTGGGCCGGGGACATGACATGGGGAAAGGAAAGAGCGCGCAGCAGGCAGGGCACGATCACAGCAGGGAACCTGAGCGCGCGCTCCTCCTTGCCTTCTGCCTGCCTGTGCTCCTGCCACTTGACTGCACAACCGCCGCCGCGCAACACGGCAGGAGCGATGAACAGTAGGAGTATTGACCAGAAGGAGCAATGAACAGCAGCAGCAGCAGCAGCAGCAAGCGCAACTACAAGAGCAACTACTAGTAATACTCGGACGGCGCAAGTACAAAAGCACAGTGCCTCCTCCCATTCGATCGTCACGTCCTCATACAGTGTCTCCACCCGTCGTCGCTCTTGCCGTTTTCCTCTGCAACTTCGCACTTGCCATTCTCCTCTCGTACCCGTGCAGCTGGCCAATCCCGGCTCTCCATCTTTCTCTTGGGTGCCCCCCTCCCCAAGTCTCCTCCAAGCCTCTTCTCCTTCTGACTGGCGAGCCATTCTCATTCATTTCCCCCCCTTCCACCCCCCTGGTCACTTTCTGGTCCTCCTTAGTCCTGGTCCTTCGTCCCGTCTGACCTACCGACAGCAGTATTACGACCAGTATTACCACCCTTTTCGTTGACCTGCTGCTGCTCTCTCCTTCTCCTCTTCCTTGCCTCTCGTCTCGCATTGTCCCGTCCGTTCCCTCTGTTTCCTTCTCCCCCCTCCCCTCCCTCTCCCCCATCAATCCCTCCGACAGTGCCCCGACAGTGTCGTCCCACTGAGAGAACCATCAATCTCTCCTAAACCCTCCCGAGAGGTCCTTGCCGCCCCCGTCAATTCTCTCTCCTACTCATTCCCTCCCTCCCCCCCCTCCCATTAGTCCGCACCCCCAGTTGGCCGTTCGTCGCCAATCGTCTGTCTCTACGATCCCTTTCCAACATCAAGCCGAAGTGAGTGTTTTCCTTTCTTCTTCTTCTCGTCCTTTTATTTGCAGCGCGCAATCGGTATCGGTACCTCGACGGTTCTGCCCATTCCAAGGTCGCGACATTCTCGAAGCACCGGCATCGACCAACACCAGCATTCGCCGGCCATCAGCTAGACACGAGCTTAAAAGGGTCGACAAAGCAAGAGGAGGAATCAATCATCCGTTCATTCGACGCTACTGTTCCGGAACGACAATTTCGCCCTCAATCCATTCGACACGCACAACTGCTCTCGCCTTGCCTAATCCGCGTCGCTGCTTTTTCTACCTCGCGTCGCGGACTAAAACTGACCGTGATTTGCCGCAGACGTCCAACACCGCGTGTGACGACTGGTGATTGAACCAAGGGAAACTCACCTCCCTGACCTCGGAAACAACCCTTACTCTTTCACTCTAGACGCCACAAGCCGACGAGAGTCGCACATTTCGCCAAGATGGGTTGCGGTATGAGCACAGAAGAGAAGGAGGGCAAGGCCCGCAACGAGGAGATTGAGAACCAGCTCAAGAGGGACAAGCTCATGCAGCGCAATGAAATCAAGATGCTGCTTCTGGGTATGTCATGCCCCGATTGAACACAGGAGAGAGGCAAACGCGCGAGGCCTGCTAACACATTATCAGGTGCCGGTGAATCTGGCAAGTCCACCATTCTCAAGCAGATGAAGCTCATCCACGAGGGAGGATACTCTCGCGATGAGCGTGAGTCCTTCAAGGAAATCATTTTCAGCAACACTGTCCAGTCGATGCGCGTCATCCTCGAGGCCATGGAGTCGCTCGAGCTGCCCCTCGAGGACCAGCGCATGGAGTACCACGTTCAGACAATCTTCATGCAGCCCGCTCAGATTGAGGGCGACGTCCTGCCCCCGGAGGTTGGCGGCGCCATCGAGGCGCTCTGGAGGGACCACGGTGTGCAGGAGTGTTTCAAGCGCTCGCGCGAGTACCAGCTCAACGACTCTGCCCGATAGTGAGTTTCCCCATTTGTCTTGGTTTTTTACCTCGACTCTTTGCCTCGCCACCCATGGCCACATCTTACACGGTATGATCCTAACAAACGCAGCTACTTTGACAACATCTCGCGCATCGCCTCCCCCGACTACATGCCCAACGACCAGGATGTCCTCCGATCGCGTGTCAAGACGACGGGTATCACAGAAACTACCTTCATCATCGGCGACCTCACCTACCGCATGTTCGACGTCGGTGGCCAGCGCTCTGAGCGTAAGAAGTGGATCCACTGCTTCGAGAACGTCACCACCATCCTCTTCCTAGTCGCCATCTCCGAGTACGACCAGCTGCTGTTCGAGGACGAGACGGTCAACCGTATGCAGGAGGCCCTGACGCTGTTCGACTCCATCTGCAACTCGAGGTGGTTCATTAAGACGTCCATCATCCTCTTCCTCAACAAGATTGACCGCTTCAAGGAGAAGCTGCCCATCAGCCCTATGAAGAACTACTTCCCCGACTACGAGGGTGGTGACGACTACGCAGCCGCCTGTGACTACATTCTCAACCGCTTCGTCAGCCTCAACCAGCACGAGACGAAGCAGATCTACACTCACTTTACGTGCGCCACTGACACGACGCAAATCCGCTTCGTCATGGCTGCTGTCAATGGTGAGTTGCATCTCAAGTTGGCATCTAAGCATGCTATTGCTACTACTAAATCGAATACTAACACCTTTTAGACATCATCATCCAGGAAAACCTTCGTCTGTGCGGTCTCATCTAAACGACTTTTCTCTTCGACACCATGTCTCGAAATACCCCCTTTTGATTACATTTTTCCATTTCCCTTTTATAATACGTCACGAAACAACCAGATGAGCCGAGGAGTTTTATTTCTTCCTTGATCAGAGGGAAAGAACTGGCTCTTGATGTTTTCCCTTTTCTCCTCTTTTGTCGTTCCTTGGGCAACGGCCCAATTGGCAATGAAGAGAGGAGACGAGCCCGCCGCGCCCTCACAGAGTCCCCCTACGATACCCTTATCTTCTTTGCAAACGCCAGTGTTCCCTTTGAGGGAGGGGAGATTGGCAGGATAGCTTGCTGGCTGTTATTTGCGTTGCTGGCAAGTCTGGTCGCCCTTTTTTCCCTCTCTTCAAAGGGCTGGTGTTGGCAGGAGTTTCATTTGTCGTTTTATCGATTCCATCTTTTTGACAAAAATAAGGCGGGGGGGAGCACTCGTTGCTCTCGCGCGCGTGTGCGTGCGTGCGTGTTGCTCTTGTATTACCCATACACCCATTATCGCATCACATACACACACACCCAAGGAAGTTTCTTGATTCCTTTTCGATCTCCTTGTGTCGTCTTTTCTACCCTTTTTTTTTCATACTCCTTTATTTTTTTTCCGAAATGGGAACGGAATGTGCTTTTTTTTGCTTGTGCGATGTTTCGCACTGATTTGATATATGAAGAACTGTTCTTTTATTTTTTTTCCATCATCGTGTTTCATAGCAATAGCAGGGGGAGCAGAAGCAGCAGAGAATGAGACGAGTATTAGCAGGAGTAAGAAGTTATCCATTTTACTGTGCGTTTAAGTATTGTGACGATGGTTCCATGTGACATTGAGATCGAAGCTCGGGTATAGTGAAGTGAGGGTGATGGCAATGGTATTGTCCTGCTATTGATACATGTACTCGGGCTTGTCAAATGTCCATTGTCTCTACATTGTCTTTCCATTGATGCAGGTCCCTTGAATGGGTGTACTACGCCGTACCACGTCTGACTGCCGTACTGCCATGCTGTTACTCAGTGTACTCAATCTTATATACCTGGTATTATTACCGAGTATCCATTCTTGAATTACCTTGGGAGTAATAGCAAGAGATCAAGGAAAAGAGTGGTACAAAGCCGTTTTATATCAGTGGATCCGATGATCAGACCTTGCGTTGTGACCGCGTGTACTCGTAATACATGGTAGTTGAGTTGATGAGCTATGGTCCTATGGAGTATTATATGTAGTAGTACTCCGTACTTGCTGTAAGTAGCTAGTAATACCTACAGTGTTCAGTGGGCAGATGTATATCTGAGCTGATATAAACGCCAGCCAGCCGGTCCAGCCCAGGGCTGGATTTCATGCAATGCACCTTGATCCTTTGGCTTGGCACCCCGAGTTTATGCCCACTGCAACGTCCGACGTCACAGATTGATCAGGATGGCTGGTTTCTGGGGCCATGGGGGCGAGTGCCATGCTGTACGCGTATGGAAGTGTTTTTTTTTTTTGCCATTATATACTATTCAAAGTGAGAAAAGAATCGATGCCATTGAATGCAGAGTTTATATAACCGGAGTACGTGTGAGTGTGTACAAGACGTTACTCCGTGTTGAAGCCATGACCTTTCATCAGAGACAAGTAGATCAAGTAAATCGAGTGTTTGGTACTACGCTACGAGTACCGTACACGAGAAAGCCGGGATGGACATGGTGGCATGGAATAGATGTCATTGAGATTATACGGCAACGTCTGTATAAAGATGACTTGCTTTATGGTTTTGCAATGTATAGACTGGGGACAAAGAGGAAAGAAAAAGAGAAGGAAATACAGATCAAGGTGAAAACCAGACCATGGAAGAAGCCAGACTGTGGAAGGAAAGAAGAAAGGAACAGTCCATGTAAGGAAGAAAGAAGACCAATTAGAAAAGAGAAGACAGACCATTAAAATCTAGTAGCAATATATCTCCAAAGGAAAAAGGGTTATCTTAGTTCACCGAGACAAATGAAAATCGTAACGTAACGTAATAAGAGCAAATTGCTCCCATTTCAGTGCCCGTGGGCATCCAGTCTGGTAAAACAGGTTGGGAGACTGTTCATGTCGTGCTCCGTTCCTAGGGAAGGTGCACCGGAGAGAGCACTGGAGGGTATGTAGAGCCCTGATGGGAGGGAGGAGTAGACGAGACCTAGCTAGATCATCACCACTATTATTCAGATTCGACACGCTTCGCTATCGTGATCTGCCTGTGATGCCCATCATCTCTCTATCTCTTCCCCCACTGCGTGTATCCCCCACAGCGTGGCACGCGATAGTTCAACCGAGTGCAAAGCAAATGCGTGCGTGCCTTGGCTGGAATAGTCACCTGTTCTATCCGAGAAGAATCTTCAAGGATGATCACTCAAGGCAAGCTCAAGGAAAGATCAAGGGGACCTCTCAGAAGAGCGACGAGTAACAGACTGGGGCTCATCGTCTTCCTCAGTCATGTTGTCGGGACCATGCTGTGGCTGCTGGTGACACTGTTGTTGCTGGCCATCACGACCAAGGACCCCCTGGGCCTTGGCCTCTTCAGCCATACCCTCAGGAGTACGGACATAGTCCTGATACTCGGCGACGCGGATGCCAAGCTCCTGAGCAGCGGCCTGGATACGGGTGAGGTGGCGGGCACGGCGGCCGAGGTCTGCATAGGCCATCATGGCATGGCTGGCGAGGTTGGCAGCAGCGGGGCCCATGGGGGCGGCAGCCTGAGGGGCGAAGAACGGGTAAGGGCAGGCTCCGGGGGGCGACTGCTGCAGGTGGCTTTGGTGATATGCACGCTGCTGCTGTTGGCTGCCGTGCTGCTGGCTCTGAGAAGACTGGCCGCCGTGATAATGAGTCTGGGACTGGCTGTCGAAGGAGGAGGATGCCTGGAAGGACAGAGGGGACTGGCTCTGGCTTGGCTGGCGCTGCTCAAAGTTGGCGTGGACAACTGCGGCTGTGTTCTCAAGCATACTGTTCATGAGCTGGTGCTGGCGCTCAGAAGCACGGCGGTTGGAGTTCGGCGAAGGCATGGTGACGGTAGCTTGGGTTTGCTGCTGAAACTGAGATTGGAGAACCTGGAGTTGAGCTTGAAGAGTCCGGATGATTTGTTGCTGGGCCTGAGGATCTTGAGGAGTTTTAGAAGAAGCTTGGAACGAAGGCAAAGGCATCTGTCCTTGGGGGAGCTGTTGGCCTTGCGGGAGAAGCTGCTGCCGAGAAATCTGAGTTGGGGTCTGAGTCTGAGGAAGAAGAGGCTGAGTCCGAGACAGAGAAGAGTTGGAGGAGAATTGAGACGATGAAGGAGATGAGTTGGTGGCACGGCGGTTCAGTGGACCGAAGGGCTGACCAAGTGTATTACTCTCTGGATTGTTTCCAGAGTCAGCATTGTTTGACATGGGAACAAAGAAGCGAGAACAAGGTGAGAAGGAAGAAAGAGATGGAATCATGTGAGAATGTGTGTGTGCCTGCATGGGAATGCCTGCATGAGTGAGTGTCTGTGTGTGACCTCGCTTACCATGATAAGAGCACCGGACGCCGCTTGCGTTGAACCAGCAGTTGGAACAACTCCCGCACATCAACCCATCTTTCACCACACACTTGGTGAACGGCCCATGCCCCTTGTGGCAATTCCGGCAGGGCCTCGCCGGCTCCTCACCCGTTATATGGCTCAACAGGGCCTCGACGTTGCTATTCCTGTTGAGATTGAGTCGCTGGGAGGGGCGCCTCTGGATGGGGGCCCTCGCGGGGGGCTGATCGGCCAAACGCTGGCACGCGTTGCTCACGATCCTTACACCGCCCCCATTCCAGGCCGTTGCCAGACTGCCGGATGTCGGGTATTGCTCCCAGTTGTCCTGGACCTGCCTCTGAGATTCCCGACGGAGGCGGTGCTGCTCCCCTCTGCTCGGTCGCTGTTGGGCCTGCTGTTGGGCTCGGGCCTGAGCCTGTGCCTGTGCCTGGATCTGAGCAGTCTCTGAGGATGAAACACTCGACTAGAGTGCCTCTTGTCCATTCTCTGAGGACTGCCCATCGCCCGCGGCTATGGCCATCGCTGCGGGAAGTACTGCCAACGACGTTTCCACCGACATGTCATCGGCGGGAGGGAAAGGGGCATGAAGAGGAGCACAGGGAGGGGTAGGGCCAAAGGCAGCGTCAGGGGGGTGGCCACCCAGGGTCGACCGAGCGCTGAGGTTGCTCATCATCAAGCCCCCCTGACCCCCGGCGGCAAATGCTCCTGGGCTCATAACTGCGGCTCCAGGCTGGGCATCCACGAGCTGGCCAAGACCGGTCCCGGACCCGCCAGAGGCTGTGCTGGCCTGAGCAGCGCCTTCAGTGCTGTTGACGTTGGCGCTGCTGGTGATGCTGCCAACAGCATCGTTGGCCACCGCGCTGGGACCGGATGTCGCCCGCGGGTTGGATTCCCAACCCCAGAGATCCATGCCGCTGTCTTCACTTCCTTCTGCGCTCATGATGATAGCGTTCTGTCGTTGAAGTTGAGGATACCTTGAGCTCTGGTCTGACGGATCGATGGTTGCACGAGGAAGGAAGAAGCAGAGAGAGAAACGCGAATCGTGGGAGAATTTATATTCACGCGTCGCGTGCTGGGGCTTAGAAAAAGCGAGTTGCTAGCGTGCCGAGTCTGCCAGTGTTTGCTTTTCGCCCTTTGAATGTCGTTATGACGAAGGGTGAATAGGCAACTAGGGGCTCATGGGCGTGCAACGTCAGTGGGGCAGCAGTTCAAGGAGGAGGAAATTCACGGTGTTGAGGAGGTCCCAAGAGATGCAAACGCTTCTATTGTCTGAAGAGTTTCTGGGAGCATGTTCGTGCTTTAGAGAGGGAGTGAATGTCACGGTGAGGGTTTGTGCGGATGGAGGACTATTCACTATTCACGGGTCAGGTTGATGAGGCGTGACGCAAGTAACTTGAACCTATGTGTTTGGTTTTCGGGCCGTTTCAGAAGTAGTAGGAGCAGGAGTAGGAGCAGCGCTGGAATATTTAGTAGTGGTGGCAGAGGCAGAAGCAGTAGTGTTAAGAGACACGACTTTGTAACCCCTTTATGACCCCTTTATATCATCTCCTGGACTGGTGCCTCCTTTTTTGCCCAGTGGTGGACGAGAAGAACAGAGAAGAAGAACATAGAAGAAGAATGGAGTGGTGATAGTGTGTGCATTCATTATATCACCTGTATCTACTCATATGTGCATGTTCTGCTATGTGCTCGTCCCCGGACCAGCCTGCTGAGCCTGCTCCCATATACCATCGGCCCTCCCCTCGGTCAACTCCTTCCACTGCCTCGCAAACTCCCTGAGCCCAGACCCTCCCGCCGCACTCGCATCGACCACCTCTCTGGGGAGCTTATGCGCCGAGTACTGCGGGGAGCTAAAGTTATACGCGGCAGGATCATCCTTCTCGATGATCCTGAGCTCCGGCCCGCGCGCCTGCACCGCCTCGTCGTCCTCCTCCATCTCCTCGGCACTCGTGTCGCCCCCACCTGCAGCCTCGGCCTCAGCCAGCTCCTCCGCGCTAGCCGCCGACCCGTACAGCGGCCGCGCGACCTCTGCGTCGAGCAGCTCCTGCCACGAGAAGAGCAGGCTGTCGGTCCGGGGTGCCCAGGGGTTGACATCGATGAGACGCACCCTGCCCAGCCCGTCTTCCGAGAAGGAGCTCTCGGGGATGTACACGTCAAAGACGAAGCAGGGGTCGGGGAATGTGAGACGCAGAGTGGACCGGAAGAAGGACTTCACCTTGCGGATGATGGTGGGACGCAGCGCCGGCAGGAAGTCGTAGTGGTTCAGGTCGCGCTGGGTGATGCCCACGAGGGAGCGGTTCTTGACGAAGCAGCGGAACTCGAGGGCCACGTGGGGCGAGAAGAAGGGTCGCAGGACCAGGACGGGCTTGAGCGCCGGTGCAGACGCAGACGATGCAGGTGTGCACCCGTCAAAGGCGTGGTCTAGGTCGTGCGAGATGAAGGACGACGACTTGAGCAGCAGGTAGATGTCGTTGGGCGTCGTGCACTTGAGCGTGTTCTGGTGCGGGTTGATCCACTTGGCGTCCTGGGGGGACGACCAGTTCAGCTTGGGGGCCACGGAGCCGCCCAGCTCGGCGATCTTGTCCTTGATCAGACGGTGCGTCTCGGGGAAGCGCTCGTTGGGCGGGCGTCTGTCGGGCTCTTCCTCGTCGTCACTCTCATCCTCCTCGTCTGAGGGTATCCCTGATACCCTACCTGTTGTGGGCTTCCATGCGCCGGCAGAGTGCCACTCTTGGTCTTGGTCATCCTTGGAGTCATCGTCCAAGTTGAGGTTGTCCTTGTCGTCGTCGGCAAGGATGATGCCGTCCTCGTGGAGATAGGATACAAAGCTTGGCGGGAGAGGGATGATGCGTGACTTGAGACATGAGCTCTTGTACCGCGGGAACCAGGCATCGTAGGAGCAGTTGAGGATGTGGTCCCTTGTCACGGGCGGGAAGATGAGCTCTTGCTCGTCCGAGTCGTCCGCTTCCTGCGGCGGGAGGTGGGGCATGCCGGCGGTTTGAGCTTCCTTTTTGTCTTTCTGGTGTTGTTGTGAAGAACAACACGATACTATATAGGGGTACCGTATAGAATAGAATGGACAGATGTATGAACCAGAGGTCGTGTTTTCTTGAGAATATCAAAAGTCCGTTCCAGCTCTTTTTAGTCGTTGATGACTCTTTAGCCTTTGAGTCAGAGCAGAGCAGAGCAGAGTCTTGGCCCCGCCACTGCATCTGATTCTGCCGCCACACTTGCTGCTGGTGGGCCTCACCGCCTGCCTGATTCTGCCATCAGCACCCTTGCTTGACCGTCATGTTGAACGACGACATTCCCATCATCATCATCATCATTCGTCGCAATTCCGCTACCATCACGTTAACCCGACCGTCTCTTTGATTCCGACGTGTGACCATCTACTTTCGCGTACCACATACAAACCCCCCCGACCACCATCATGTCCGACAACGTCGGCCTTTCCACGCCCCGCGGCAGCGGTACCTCAGGCTACGTCCAGCGCAACCTCGCCCACATGAAGCCGCGCAACTACGGCGCTCCCTACACAAAGGACCCGGACACGCTGCGACACAAGCAGCGCCAGCCAGACCAGGGCATCCTCGAGCACGACCGCAAGCGCCAGGTCGAGGTCAAGGTTCTCGAGTTGAGGGATGAACTGGAAGAGCAAGAGTGCGTCCACTGTTCTTTTTTTTGTGTCCTTTGTCTTTGCTGCTGTTTTTTCCCCCAAAGAATGATAACTAATTGAGCCCATATAGACTCGACGACGACGAAATCGACCGCCGCTGCGACAAACTCCGCACAAAGCTCCTAGATGATATGGAACGCGGCAAGAAGACTGGCGCAGGCGGCCCCAAGAAGCAGTTCAAGGGCCACCAGGTGCACGAGATGGCCGACGCCAAGATCAAGGAGAGCGAGAGGCTGAGACGGGCCCTCAAGATCAGCTCCGACTACGAGGAGGGGAGTCACTGGCGGAAACAGGAGGAGAGGCTGCGGAGTGCGGTGGATAGGGATGATGAGAAGGAGGAGGGCGAGAGGGATGAGTAGGCTGCGGCGGAGGGAAGCGAAGCGGAGCAGAGCGACGCTGTCAGTCTCTGCTCTGCTTTGGAAATGCCCTTGTTCGAGATGCAATGCAGGTCGCTGCTGCTGGTTTTGCGCATGGCGTGCGACAGACGAGTTGTGCCACTGCCGAGGCCTTGCGTGTCCTTAGTCAAAGAGCCCTGAGGGGCCTTGAGAGGCCATTTTGAAGGGAAGCCTGACGCGCAGTGCTCTACTAGAAGCACGATGCCTATCCGGGATGACCGCGTTGCCAAGGCAGTGCGCAGTGCAAGCAGGCATGCTTCTGCTTGAAGCTGAGATACCCTGCACCTCATTTTCCATTTGGTCAGCGATATGTTGACTGTGGGAACTGTTATGACTTGTATGATTGATGGTAATACACTTTATATCTGATTTAATTTAGTATGCCGATGTTTTTTGTCTTGCATAGGACTGTTCACTGGTTGTACAGGACTCAGTCTTGTTATATGTGAGTAATGTAGGTAAGGCCTCCTCATTCGTACTTGATGTAATGGCAAGGCAAAAGAAGAGTGATAGAAGAAACCCGCTAGCATTGGGCATTGTTAGAAATGAAGCAAATTAATACCAGCATCTAGCAGTAATGGAATCGTAGTAATTGAATGAATCTGTGAAGAAAAGTGAGGTCATATGGTGTTACCTTTGACTGTTGGGGTTGGTTGTCATTGCTAGTGCGCTGCCAGGTACCAACCTTGACGTTGCATCCAACGTCACTGATGCCCGCCCCAAGTCCATTGCCACATCATCCACTCCGCCCGCGCAACACCCAAAACCCAACATCAACATCACCACACCACAACCACAACCACAACCACAATGAGCCGAATACACAGCCAGACCTCCAGCCCAGCCAGCTCCTTCCACGGCTTCACCTCCATCGACCGCTCCTCCTCAGAGCTCGGCCAGCTGCTCGCCCGCCTGCAGAAGACGGTCCTCCACGCCGACCCGGAGCGCGAGCAACGACTGCGACGGAGCGAATATGAGCGGGCCAAGTTGGAAGCTGTGCGTCCACCCTGAAGCAACCAAAGACCAGACTTGCTAGGCAAAGACTGACAGAAGACAGAACCTCGAGTACGCCAACACGACGCTGTCCAAGCTGGAGCACGACGCGGCAGGCATCCTCACCCCCGGCCGGAGACTCGAGGTGCAGGTCGATCTGAGGAGGAAGAGGGATCTGCTCGATCTCCTGACGGACCATATGCAGGATCTTCACAAGGTGCATAGCCCTTCACACTCTGGCATTTCCGCCAAGCTAACCAGGCATGCATAGTTGGCCGTGGATGACGATGACGATGACGACGAGGTAGATGACCTGCTGGCGAGTATACTACCGAGCGACGAACCTACGACCACCACAACCCCGACTGCTGCAACCACAGCCCCGACTACTACAACCACCACAGCAGTCCCGACCGCAACACCCACCGCTACGACTACGACGGCCGCCGCGACAGCTGCACCAACAGCGATGCCAGCCGAAGAGCAACCCACAAAGACAGACCAGACTCTCCGAGCACGCACAGCAACAGCCCCATCCTACGCCGAAGCCCGCGCCGCCCTATTCGCCAACCGTCGCAAACCTGGCAGTGAAGCAGACAAGGCCCCCGCCACGACCGCCACCTCCGCGACGACCGCCACGGCAGAAGCCATCCTGGACAAGCAGTCGGCCGAGCGCGAGGACCTGGCCTCCAAGGTGTTCCAACTCGCGCAGGCCATGAAGCGCCAGCAGATCAACATGGCCAGCAGTCTCGAGGCAGAGAAGGACGTGCTCGGCCGGGCGACGGAGGGCATGGAGCGCACGGGGCGGGGGATGGACGCCGCCAAGGGGAGGATGGGCGCGCTCGTGCGCATGACCGAGGGGAAGGGCTGGTGGGGGAGGGTTATTCTGTATGCGTGGGTGTATGGGCTTATGGTGGCGTTGGTGCTGCTGGTCTTTGTGTTGCCCAAGTTGAGGTTCTAACTATGGACATACATGGACATGCATGGATGAGATTGGCATTGCGAGGCGTTATCTGGTTCTGGAATTCAAAAGTCATTGATCATCAATCATCAATCATGCTCTATCATTCATTCATCAAGCGTCTCTTGCTCCTTGTCAAGTATAACTTCAGAGTCGGCAGATGTATCGACACCCTCTTCTGCAACGTCATCGTCCACTTCTACCTCGTTATTTTTCCTTGGCGTCTCATTTGCTCTAGGGATGGGTGCTTCGCACTCACACGAACCCGTCAACTGTCTATTGATCTCGACGCAGTAGTCGTATTCGTGTCGGAGGCGACGACCGACTGGTTTTCCTCCTGTCTACATAATGTCAGCTCGGACGGGATCAAAACTGCATCAAGCAAGAGCAGGAGCAAGCGCAAGCACAAGAGTAAAAGCAGGAACGAGAACAAGAGCAGAGCAAAGCAAGACAACTTACCGGCGGCGTATACTGAAACATGTACGGCGGCGTCGTGCCCCTCAGACTGACCCTATCCTCCCACTCTATACCCGTCTTCTTGCGAAAAAACGCAGTAAACAGCCTCATCTCGTCGCTCCACCTGCCCGAGCACGCGCTGGGCCGGTAGTAACTCGGCTGTCCGTCGCCCTTGCGGCGGAGGAACTTGGCTGTGAACCAGTATAGGTGCGGCTTGGCGTTGGATTCCCAGAGCTGCAGATGCAAGTCAGCTTTCATCAAAGCCATCCGTCCAAGCTATGCATCCGTAGGTGAAATGGACGGAGGGGAGCACATACGTGGAGGGTGAACCTCTGACCCTGCTCGCCTTGTCTCTCGTCATTTCTCGTCAGATCAATCTCGTAGGAGAAGAATTCGCGATCCTGGTAGACGTGGAAGAGGCCTGCTCTTGTCAGACACCCATACGCAGTATTGTAGAGAAAAACTGCTTGTAGAGACTTACACGTGTTTACGCCAAACTTCTCGGCATCCCTCTTGCCTCGCAGGATACGCGCCTGCTCCGACCGTATGGCCCTCTCGCGCGCCAGCACGCTGAGCATCGAGTACTCTCTCTCCCGGTGGCGTCTCTCCCCGACGGCCGAGAACTCGAACCAGTCATGGTGGACAATGTGTATCCTCTTGCGCTTGAGGGCTTCCTTGACTACACTCCATTAGCATACAAAATCCACACGAATCAACACACAGTGTAGTTGTGGATGTGGTGTATGTACCCAAAGGCACCCTCTTGCTAAACTGCTCCTCCGTGCAGAGCAGATGCGTAATGGCCACGCCCATAGTGTCCGCATCGTCGAATCCGTTGACAAACGTGCCCTTGCGGATCGCGGTCCATCGTCGGAGATTCTCATCCGTCAACTGGTCGGGTAGGGGGCCGGCAGCGGCAATAACGCGGTTCCTGAAGACCTGGCGAGGCATCGTGGATGCGGGGGGGCTCCTCTCATCTCGTTGTGAAATGGTGGGCGGGTAAGGTTCCAAGCGGAAGACGCTGGCTGGGAGGAAATATGTAGGTTGCATTTTAAACGGAAGGAACGCATCTGCTCGCATGATCATGATGTGCTTTTCGAGAAAAGGGTGTTCGTGAAGGAGAGTGTGTGTTGGAAGTGCAGTGCTCGGCGGGAGTGGAGGATGGGTGGTGATGCATCCCGGGCTGGGAGGTGTTCTGTCTTCATCCAGGATTTGACTCGCCGTGTTAGTTGGACGCTGTGGTCGGGGGTCGTTACCTGCTGGCACCCCAGGCTTGACTGCTTCATTGTACATCTGGACAGCGACCTGTGTAAGCGACTGGTAAGCAATGTGGTGATTTCAATGTCGGTCATGTCATCAGAACAATTCATAGCATCTGAGCTATTGCGAACCCCTTTTACTTTATTTGCCTTCTATATGTAGCCCTATTTTGCTTGTTATACCTTTTCCCTTTTACCTGACCTCCTTTGCGTTCTTGATGAAAGCCGAGATCTTATCCAAACTCTGCTTGCCATCCTCTTCCACACCACTGCTCACATCGACACCGAGGACGCGGTTGCCGAGCTCACCCAATGACTTGACAGCCTGGGCGACATTGTCCGGGTTCAGTCCGCCAGCGAGGAACACCCTCAGCTCGGGGTCGGCACGAAGAATCTCCTCCACCTTGGACACATCTAGGAGCTTTCCTGAGCCGGAGCCCGAGTCGAGCAGAGGAATGGTGTGGTAGCCCCGCAGGCCGATACCGACCTGCCCCGGCTTGAAGCAGCGGATGACGGGCACCGGGATCAGGTTGGCCCACTCAATAGGCTCATCGCCGTGCAGCTGCACCATGTCGAGGTTGTAGAGCTTCTGCTTCTCCAGCACCTCCTCCAGAGGCTGGTTCTGGAAGATACCCACGAGTTTCGGTCGCGAGCTGGACAGCCGGGTGCCGGCAGCCGTGTAGAAGTCCGTGGCGCCCGAGGAAGAGATCGCAGGATCGGCCTTCGACGGCAGCGAGCCCGAATACGAGTGCACCGCCTTGGAGATGGCCAGGGCCGTCTCGTCCGAAATGCACCTCTTGGCCTTGGGCACAACGCAGATGCCCACAAAGTCCGCGCCGGACTCGACTGCCCGTGTGGCAGCCTCAGCGCTGCGGGTACCGCAGATCTTGACACGCAGCGAAGGGGCGGCCTTGCTGGGCGCGGGAGCATCGGTTCCAGAGCAGAGCTGGCTGATGAACTGGGTGGCATCCGGGGCCCTCATTATGGCCTCACCCACAAGGACCGCGTTGATACCGTCCTTCTTGTTCTCCAGGACATCCTGGTACGTGTTGATTCCGCTCAGGGCACAGATGACGGTGCTCTCGGGAACCATGCTGCGGAGACGGCTTGTCGTCTTGAGGTCGACCTCGAAGCTCTCGAGGTTGCGGTTGTTGACGCCAATCACCTTGGATCCGAGCTTGACGGCAGTCGTCATCTCCTCGGCATTCTGCACCTCCACCAGGGGCTCCATGCCAAGTGAAAGCGAGTAGTTGTACAGACGCTCAAGAAGCTCAGTGTCAAGCATCTTGACAATGAGGAGGACTGTGTCGGCACCAGCCAGCCTGGCCTCGAGGATCTGGTATTCGTCAAAGATGAACTCCTTCCTCAGGATGGCAGGCCTGTTGGGCATGCCGTTCAGGACTTGGCGGACAGCGCGGAGGTCATCGATGCTTCCCTTAAACCACTCAGGCTCAGTGAGCACCGAGATGACACTGGCACCGGCGAGAGCATACTTGCGGGCCTGGACAGGGGCGTTGATGTCGAGGGCGAAAATGCCCTTGGATGGAGATCCGCGCTTAATCTCAGCCATGAGCGAAACGTCGAATGGGGTCTGGCGCAGGCGGTTGAGGAAGGGCACCAGAGGCGGGGCCGCGTTGAGGTTGTAAGCCGCCTGCAGATCCTCCATGCGCTGAGACGGAATCATCCGCTGAGCGGCCACGGCAGCCTTGCGGTTGGCGTAAATCTGCTGGAGGATGTTGTTGCTCTTGCCCTTGGCAGGCGCATTGGCAGAAGCTTGACCCGCACCGGCCTTCTTGAGCTTCTCATTTTCCTCCCAGGTGCCGCCCTGGAGGTGGACAAAGTTCTTAATCATGGTGCGGCCGTCCTCGGTGAGGATACTCTCAGGGTGGAACTGAACACCCTCCATGGAGAACGTCTTGTGACGGACTCCCTGGATAACACCAGGAGATCCATCGGGCCTCTTGACCCAGGCAGTGGTCTCGAGGCACTCGGGAAGAGACACCGGGGTGCCAGCAAGAGAGTGGTAGCGAGTAACGGGGAGGTCCTGCTTCAGGCCAGCGAAGACGCCCTTGGCATCATGCGTCAGAGGCGACGTCTTGCCGTGCAGCCACTCGCCAGCAGAGGCGACCTCGCCGCCGTAAGCATCGATCATGCATTGGCTGTATCAGGAATGAGTGTGTGTCCAGAGTTCTGTGAAACGGGAACAAACTTACAGTCCCATGCAGACACCAAGAATGGGGATCTTGCCAGCAAAATGCTTGATGGCGTCGCGGCTGATGCCCGAGTCGGTAGCCGGGTGACCAGGACCGGGGCTGATGACGAGCTGGGTAGGGTTCTTGGCGATGAGCTCCTCGAGGGTGATCTTGTCGTTGCGGTAGACGTGGACTGTGGCTCCCTCAAGAACAAGGTACTGGTAAATGTTCCAGGTAAACGAGTCATAGTTGTCAATGAAGACCAGGTTCGAGGCAGTCGCCACAGGAGGAGACGGGTCAGCCTGGCGTGGCGAGTGATCGGTGAGATCGGAGGACGGCATCCTGGAGAGGGTTGAACGTCGAGGCGTGGACGGGGGTGAGATGGTGATATCGGATGGTGGGATGTGAGAAAAATGAACCCCGCGGTTTGAAGCCTCCAAAGATGCGTACGTTCCCCAGCTGTGCGTTGCGACAAAGGCACTTGGCAGGAGCAAGCAGAGGACGATAGAGGAGTCAATAGAGAGCCCTGGAGGTGAATACGCCTCTTTAAGCCCACCTATGTCTTGGGATATGTCCGCGGCACAGCAGATGGGTTTGTAATTGTCGAAGTTGCAATGGATGAGTCGGAGGACTGATTGCTGATTGTCCTCCGATTACGGTAAAGCCTCTATGCCAGGCCCGGGAAGGTGGCACCCAGCACCGCAGTATGGACGTACCTGCCCTGTCGCCTGCTCATTGCCATGTGCCATACAGCAATTCTTCCAGCACACCTTCTCCCTATAATTCAGTGGCGTAACGCCCTGTGTCAACACCGCCAATTACCCCGGCCCCGGTGTTACGGATAAACTTCGGCGTCCCTTCAGGTACCGGTCCCCAGGCAGAAAAAAATGCTTTAGCGCTGTCAAGCAGTGAGCTCTCAGTGCACTTTGTTTGTGCAGGCGCAATCCAGAAGAGCAACCGCTTTGCACTTGCTTTGCTCGATTCGCGACCAGCAAAAGGCAGGCGCGTTGTTCAACGAAGCTTCACCGGCAAACTTGTTTTCTCGATTCCTCGCCCACCACCGACTCTTATTCTTCGAGGGATGCGTCGCGGGCCTCTGCCACGACACTGACATCTGTGGCAATGGCGCCCGTGTCAGACCGCATCTATTTTCCGTCCCTAGAGGACTGTCTCTCCGGAGACCGTGTGCTTCTGTGCGTTGAGCCTAGTGCCGCCCATGTTGACGATGATGCTGGTGCTCCCTTGCCGCACCGCACATTGTCACGCACTCTTCTTGTATAGCTTGCTAACTGTCCTCCAGGTCTTGGAAACATGTTGCAACAGCCCTTTCCGACTTCTCTGGTCAACGGCAGACGAGCTCTGCCGTAATTGACTTTTTCGATGACGACTACGTCCACAGCCTGCTCAAGAACCCGTCCACCGTCTTCGCACCGCCCTCCGATGCCACACAGAAAGACTTCGAGACGAAGACGGCACCAATCAATGTCACTTCAGCTTCTAGCGATTCTATAGATATCAACGTCGTTAAGGAGGACGCAAAGTGGCTGAGCAAGAATGCGCGGCTCAACCTCGTTGCTGCCCTGCGAGTCGTCGTTGTCGACATCCAATCCCGCCCTTCGCGACACCTGACCGGCCCGCTATCTTCCCAAGATGCCGCCAACCTACAGGAGGCTGCTGGCCTGAGCAACGGCCAGGGGAGCTCCTTTCTCTCCGAGCTGGGAGCAGCAGCCGCCGCCGACGCCGACGAGATTTGGACCGAGTTCGAGAAGCCCGAGACGAGAAAGCGACGCCTTTTCAGCACCTACCTCGAGGAGCGCCGTTACTTTGCCATGTCGACCGATTACGCACACTCCGTCAAGCTATACGGCCGCCTCCCTATACCGGCGCCGGTTGAGCGGAACCTGAACCAGCTGTACCGCCTGAACATGCCCGAGCAAGCAAAGGACGAGATCGAAGTCCTGCTTCCTGCGTACATTGGCGTTGTCGGCGACCGCATGGACGGTCTGGGCCGTGGTCTGAGCGAACTGACAGACGATGCCCTGCTACAGCTGGAGGATATCGAGCTTGCCTACTTCAGAACCCAGCTCGTCGAAGCCACACACGCCATGTCCGTCGTTCTTCAGCTCGCCGACAACCTCGAAAACGAGTTTGCGCCCGCATCCGCCATCGGCTCTTGGTTCTCCATCATGGACCGACACGCTTTTCTTTCTCAGATACAGCCGGTGAGTTCCTGCCCCGCAGAGTGACCTACATCTTGTAACTGTACCCTGCTAACAACCTCTAGATCCACGAGAGCATTACCGAGCTATGCGTTCCCTCCAAGTCCTTGGCCGCTGTCGTCTCGGTCGCCCTCCTCAAGCCGAACTGGTGCATGAAGTACTTCCAGGACCGCGAGGAGGATCCAGCCCTGGCCGATAACTCCCACGACTCCTACCTACTTGCCCCCGATGTGCTAGAGCAAGTCCACGCCACCATAATTGGCGCTTCCGAGGCTGGCATCGAGACCGCCACGCCAGTATGCTTCACATGGTCCGTCATCCTCGGTGAAATGAACCGATCGTACCACTCCCGCTCGGAGAAGCGAGACAACCTTCTACTTCAGAGCTCTAGGGAACGCTTTGAGTCAGGAGCCGTGATCCGACCCTCGACCGGACGGCGCAACTCGGCCGGCAGCATCTACTCGATTGAGTCCTCCAGGTTCGACAACTTCCTTGAGGCGACGTCAAGCTCCAGGGATTTCCAGACTGCCGAGAGGATGGCTCGGGCTGTTTCGGATGGCGGATACGTGTACAACGTGATTGCTGCTATGGCCTCAGCCACCGGCTCATCCCCCGAAGGAAGCATGACGCCCCTGCTGAGCTCTCGCATCCGTGCTTGGCTGGTCGAGGTCATCCGTACTGCAGACGGCCTCGCGGGTTACCAGGAGGCCACTGTGGGAACGCTGCTCACTGTGCTCTCGACGGACCGGGAATACTGGGATATCGCCAAGAGCCGTGGCCTGGAGCCGAAGCACGATGTCGTCTCGTCTATGGTGCAAGATGACTGGCTGCAACAGAGCTTCCTACGCACGGCCCTCGACCGTTACCCGGAAGAGTTCCTGCCCTTTATTGCCCTATGCCGTATTCTTTCAAGCACATTGAACCTGGAGGGCGAAGACGCCGACCAGATCATCACTCTTCTCAGAAACACCCCGACCTTGACCTTCAACCTCCCCCTTTCTGCCAGGACCGAGGACGTGTCCGAGGAGGAAAACATCAACTACTACCACCTCCTCGATGAGCTACAACTCGTCGCCCTCACCTCCTCCCGTGGACGCCGCCATGCTGAGCACGACGACCTGCGTATACCAGCCGGCACCTTTGGACGTTACCTTATTCAGGACGGCCAATTCTCGCAGCTCGAGTACACGCACTCGACGCTGTCACTTCTCGGACGACGACTCGAGATCAACCTCGCTCCGGACACATACGCCTGCCTTTTCGGCGACTTTGCACCGGATGTGACGGCCGAGGTCATCCTCCTCTTCGCCACCTTGATCCGGGTGGACTGCCTGAGAACTGCTGAGGCCAACCCGGATGCTTCCTCCATCATTCACTTGGGTAGCGACATCATCCAGGAGGCGAGCAAGCACATCTCGGGCGGCAAGGACCTCGTTAGTGTCATCTGTGACACCATGGACTACTACCTGCAGGACGACCTCGCGACGACAGACGAGTCTGCCGTGAGCGTCCTGACGTCGTGCATCCAGTTCCTTCACTCCATTCTACCCCTGTGCCCGGGAAGAGTCTGGTCTTACCTAGCACGCAGCGACCTGCTCAACTCGGAGTCCAGGGCTGGCAAGTTGGCCAGGATCACGGGCACCTTGGACCTCGTCTCAACCAGGTATGATTTCCTGAACTCGTCCGTTCAACTGTTCCGCGACCTCGTCGACACCGTTGTATCGTCGGCCGTTCAGCGTCGCCTTGGCGGCAAAGCGGTCGGGAGACAACGCTCAGACGCAGCTCCTTGGCTCGGTATCTCGGAGAGGGTCTTGTCCAAGGTCAGCCTCTCGATAGCTCGGTCGGCCATTGATATTTTCGAGAACACGTCGACGTGGAGGTTCGAGTCAGAGATGAAGCGTGCTGTGCTCCTGCACAATGTCGTTCCGATCCTTAACAAGCTCGTTTCCGACTGCTACAGCGTGGGAGACGTGAAATCATCCTCGGGCCTGACGGCCGTGCTTCAGCCTGCGGCATCTTATGTGATTGACTGCTTCCTGGAGCCATCTTCGGGGACGCTCAGGTTCCAGCCGATCCTCACGTCGTTCACGGCAGCGTGCATGTTGAGCGACTCTACGCTCTACGCCACCAGGTACGAGATCCTGTACGGACAGGTCAAGTCAGTACTGGATTTCTGCACAAACCTGCTGCGGGTGTCGGATCTGCTCGACAAGTCGTCGAGCATGATTGAAAACTACCTGTTCAAGAGCTCTACGCTCCTTGCGAGACTATGCGCAGTCTCGTCTCACTTCCGGGTCCCCGCCATGAAGCTGCTTGAGGCTCTGGTGGTGAACGCTGGCAAGTCGAAGAACGAGCCGCCGTCGCTGCTGGGATACTTGGGCCCACAGACCTCCAAGTCGTTCCTGCAGCTGCTCTCTACGCTGGGTAAGCCCTACGGCCTGGCGACAGACACGCGGGCGACGTGGAAGTTCTTCTCGTCCATCCTCCGCAATAGGCAGCAGTGGATGTCCAACTGTCTGCTGACAGGACAGACGCCACGAGAAGCCATGAAGCGGGACAACAAGAAAAAGGAGGCGGCGCCCAATTCAGTCTTTGCCGCTGCCCTGGCCAAGTTGTCCAAGCTCAAGGAGGTGGACCACGCACATGCCTTGGTGGTCCTGGACTTTGTGGCGTCTGCGCAAAACTATTGGCCGTGGACCGTCTTTACTCTCCAGAAGGATACGTCGTACCTGGAAGGCCTGCAGGCCTACGTGCGCGACCTGAAGCCATCGCACGTCACGGTCAAGACCAACGCTACCAAGGCTGCTGTCGAGGCGCGTATAGCTGCGTACATTGGGGAGATTATCGCCATGCAGCTGTACCACTCGCGACACCTGGGCAACGCCGATGCTCTGGCTAAGAAGCTGGTTTCGGATCTCGACTATTACCTCCGGGACGGTGTCGAGGTGGCCGGGTACAACAAGTCGCTGCACAACAACTTTGCGCGCAACTTCTCCAACAAATACGGCGGGTGCCCTCTGGACTTCTTCCAGCGGACTATGCTGGAGCCACGGGAGCTCGGGACAGAGTTCTACTATGACCTGGGGCGGGCGACCAAGATGTTGAGCTTCGACCCCGGGTGGTTGGGGCGCAAGCAGAATGGATTCAAGATGGAGATGGAGCTTGCCAATGCGAACTTGTCGCTGGTTGATGCTCAGGTGGTGAGTTTATTGGACACAGTGATCATTTACGAGATATATCCCGGCTAACTCCTAGACAGGCTCTCTTCCACGCGTGGGAGTTTCTGCTTCTTGAGCTGAGCATCTGCCTGCCCACCAACGAGACGATTGCCAAGCAGATGCTGCAGGTTGCGCAGCAGTGCCTGAATGCCAACCAGGGAGTCCCTGGACCTGAGAGCATCTTCCTCAAGGTGGTGGATGCTCGGGCTAGTCTGGCGCTGGTGCTGGTGCAGCGACTGGCAACGTCTTCACTGCCGATCAAGGACATTAACCATCTTTTGACGACGGTGGTGGGCACGGTGTCGAGTGTGGATGACCCGTTCCTGCCCGAGACGGTGCCATACTACCGCAAGCTTCTCAAGTCGCTCTTTGTGGTGCTACGAGCCTACCAGATGAATGCCAACAAGAGCAGCAGCGGTGCTGCGTCGGAGGAGGCGGGTGGGGCAGCCTCGTCGGTCATGGTGACGCAGACGGTGCTTAACGTGCTGGACCGCGTGGTCGGACGTGGGTTCCGGTCACTGGTCAGCTTGATTCACGACGACCAGGCGAGCGTGTGCCCGGAGGACCTGGCGCTGCTGACGGCGATCCTGCAGGCGTGTCTGAGCCTACCGGGGATTGAGCAGTCGCAGACGCAGGTGCTCAACATCATGTCCACGCACAGCTGCTTCTACGCGGCGACGTCGCTCTTCTCGTGGGCGGACCGCCTGGCGGACCAGGGCGACCCTGTGTACGGAGAGCTGAGCATGCTGTACCTGCTGGAGCTGTCAACGCTGCCGATGCTGGCAGAGCAGATGGCGTGCGACGGGATCCTAAGCATCCTCCTGACGGCGAACCTGACAAAGTACATGCTCAAGGCGCGTGTGTCGCCGTATGCCGAGGCGGCCATCTCGCAGCGGTGCTACAGCATCTGGGTCAAGGGTCTTCTGCCGCTGATGCTCAACCTGCTGACGGCGTTGGGCGGGACAGTGGCACCCGAGATCAGCTATGTGCTGAACCAGTTCCCCCACCTGCTGCGCCTGAGCGTGGAGAGATTCGAGGCGCCCGGGGCGAGCCGGACGCAGTCTAAGGCCAACCCGCAGTACGTGACGCTTCTGGGGACATCGGAGATCCACTCGCTGGCGCTGCTCACGCGTGTGCTGGCGGCGCTCCGGGTCAACAACAACCGCGACATTAGCGAGGTGGAGTGGGACTCGACGGGTTTGCTGGAGAATGTGGAGTTTTGGCTGGCGAGCAACAAGCTGCTCAAGGAGAGGCTGATGCCGCTGGGCCAGAGGGAGATGGACTGGCGGGGGATGAAGAGGGGTGTCGGGGGGAGTGCGGGTCGGGGGGATAATGTGCTGGAGCAAAAGGTGATTTCGCAGCTCGAGGCTGTGCGCATGGTACTGGGTGAGGAGGAGGCTTGAATACATGTATACTTTTGATGCGTTAGTACTTACTCTAGTTCAACTAGTAGATTGGCGTTGGAAATTGATTCTCTCTGCTATGCTGCTGGTGCTGCTCCCTGTTGGTGCTGTGAGATGCCATCTCATTGGCGCCCGTGACGTTTGCCCGGGACAACCCTGCCGGAGGCCATTTCAGTTGTTCGCATCTAGGCATCTGCAGAGTGAAGCCTATGGCATGGCATGGCTGTACACCACCAGGGGCATCCCCGTAGAAACTGCATGGCTAGCAAGCCATCTGCCATGGCCGGCGACGAATCAGGTTGGGGAGAGCTCTGATATACCATGGGAATGGTTGTCACCCTATATGCTATGCACATCCGCCGATGGTTTGTGATAAGGCGGCGGCACGGTACGGCACAGCTGTTGGTTCTACATCTGCACTTGTTCTACACCATGAGCATCGAATACCTCAATTTAGGCCAATGGGCCACAGCCACGAGAGCGGGATGCAGGCCTGACGACACTGGATCTCACATGGATGCATTGGTGCGTCCGCCCCTTCACACCGGGCCGTCCTCCGACATACACCAAGATGGTAACGCCATGAGGCGGGGTTGATAGTGACCTAGTACATGTACTTGCTGGGAGAGGTAGAATATGTTCATATAGAATACCATCCTCTATACGGAGTAGAAGAACGTACTCAGAGCAGAGCAGAGTTCTTTCTTATTCATACTTCATCACTCAGCATGTCTCCCACCAAGATTGATCCGGTGCAGGCCCCGAATGGGGCTTCTAGCCATACTCATATGTTCCAGACTTCGGCATATCAGAACATGGCAGTAGCTTCAGATCATGTAAGACCGACCCCAGTGTATACTATGTACCGTACATGTGTGGTTACTGACTGATGTGGTGAGTAGGTTTATGAATTCAGAAACGCCGTCAAAGCCATCTACGATATACAAAAGGGTCTGCAGGATCTCCAAGCCAATACGAGCTACCAGTTTGCCCTTGTCGACGCGACGATGAAGCAGCTGAATCGCCGGTTCGATGGGCTAGAGGAAAAGGTGCATGGGATTGCGGAGGCGAGGGATCACTTTGACAAGAGAGTTAATAAGGAGGTTATACCCGCCATCCGGGGTGTGGCTGACACGGCGGAACAGAATCATGAGAGTGTTATGAATGCTCTCAAGAAGGGAGGACGTTTGGATGATCGGTTTAATGGATTGGATGGTAGACTTGATGATCTGGGTGGTAAGTTGGATGGTCTTGATGGCAAGCTGGATGGCCTGGATGGTAGAGCGAAAGGCATATTCACCAGCCTGGAACAGACCCGCGACCAGCTCGATAGCAAACTGGTCAAGCTGGGCACCGACATGGCCGGTATGAGAGGCCATCTGACAGACAGCCTGGCCAACAGTCAAGCACACCTGTCAGGAGAGCTGGCAGGTCTGCAGACAGGCATTGGCAACGTGCGTGAAGCCGTGGCTGTGAGCGATGAAAAGGGTCGTAAGATGGGCAAGAAGCTCACGACAACTATCGTGGAGTCTACTACCCAGGTCAGCAAGGATATGACCACCATGTGTGATTTGAATTTTGGACATGTCGAGACTGGATTGGCGGGGCTGAGGGGGGATATGACGACGCACGCGGGGGACGTCACCGCTTCTATTACCGCTGCGCATACGAGTCTGGACACGCGTGTTCAGGATGTGAAGAATGCTGTTACCTCTGCAAGGGACGATGTCATCTCGAAGGTCGATGAACGCGTTGAGGAGGGAACCAGCCGTGTTGAAGAGGGACAGACGCGACATGATGGGCATATCGGAGCTGTCACATCTGAGCTTGGACGGATAGGCAAAGAAATGAGAGCTGGGTTTGTTGCTCCTTCTTTCCACTAACATACATCCTTTCCGTCTCTCACAGAGACAGAATGATAGTGAAAAATCTCGCTGACTGTGCAGACACTTCAACCACGCTGCTCGTCTGCGCAACAGATCGGCTGGGACGTGTGATCGGTCCATCGCCAGGTTTCGCGATGTCGGCAACAGGACGATTGTCAACTTTCCGACTACGCAAGCTGAATTCCATAATCTGCGCCGTAGGTATCTGCCCCTGAGGTTACATTAACACTGTAGTAAGCAAAACTTCTGACTACTATGCCCCAGGCGATATCAAAGGCATGGACTCGATACTGGAGAGTCTGGGGTTGAAAACGGGAGGGGATGCGGGGAGTAAGCATCAGCGGTTGAGAAGGTATCTTGGGTTGAAGTGAAGAGTTGACTCAGGTGTGCACAAGCGAGCGAAGCGAGAGGGCCTCCCCGGCAGGGGCTGCCGGAGGTATAACCTTCAGGTGTTCATGCTCACGTGTATGTATAGTTCTGTTGTTGATTATTGTACTTGTATTGTATTATTTTGGTCTATGCGCCGTGGCACGCGAGCGCAGCGAGGACAGCCCCCGACAGGGCCGCCGGAGGCATCATTATGACCTCGTAAGTAGGTGCGCATTCTAAATAGAAGCAAAGTGTACCTGGGGCGATTAAAAGCCAATAGCCCTGGGGAACGTGGTAGAAAAGGCAAACGGCTTAGGAAGCTCCTCAGGCGTCGACCTCTTGGCCTGCCTAATCAGGTGGTCAAACGAAGGGGCATGCTCGACACGGGGGGTGAAAGGCTCAAAGTCCCAGAGATAGCCGAGCGTGCGCAGAACAGAGCTCGCCGAGTAGGATCCGACGGCTCCCTTGCTGTTGACACCCCTCTGCTCGACCTTGGCGCCATCGACCCAAGGCGAGATGAGCCACGTGGGAATCCTCCCTCCGAGACGGTTAAACTCAAAGGTGTAGTTGTCTCCCGAGGGTGTCGTCTCGGTATACGTCAGATCATCGGGACGAACGGCCAGGGGGGGCGGCACATGGTCGTGGAAGCCGCCGGTCTCATCCCACGTGAGGATGAAGAGGGTGTCGTCCCACTGGGGGCCCTGGCGGAGCGCGTCGTACACGCTCTTGAGGAGGATCTCGCCGTCGGAGATGAGACCCGTGGGGTGCATGGAGTTGGTGCCGGCGCCGCAGCACGAGGGCATCAGGTAGGTGAACTCGGGGAGGGTGCCCGCCGCGGCGCTGTCGTAGAACTTGTCAATGGGCTGCATCAGGTCGGTGTTGTTGCTTGTGTAGGTCCAGTTGAAGTAGAGGGGGTCGACGATGGCCGAGTCGCTGTAGTAGCTTATCCAGGAGCGGTTTGTCTCGGTGAGCTGCTGGAAGAGGGAGCGCTGGGGGAGGCCGTGGACTGCCGAGGTCATGGTGTCGTCGTTGACGCCGTGGCCGTGGGATGTGCCGGACAGGAGGGAGGCACGGTTGGGGTTGGTGGGCTGTGGAAGTCAGTATATATACATATGTGTGTATGGCGGGTGGTGGGTGGTGAGTGTGTATGCATGTGTGGTGAGTGTGGTAAGTGTGTTTATGTATGTATGTGTGTGTGTATCGTGAGTGTTATGAGTGGTGAACATACCCCAGGAATATCAGAGTGCCAGTGGTTAAACGTGACAAAGTTCTTGACCAGCGAGGTAATGACAGGCACCTGCTCCTCAGTGTAATAGTTCATGACCTGCTGAGCAAGCACCGTCGAGTTCTCCTCCTTGGCATACAGACGGAGCTGCTCGTGCACGAAGCCATTCTGCTTGGGCGTGAGCTTGCCGCTGGCAATGGCGGCGTTGTCCGGCGTGTAAGTTCCGTAGAACTCAATGTTGTTACCGTACACGTTGTGATCCGGGTCATCGAGGATGGAGTCGTAGTCCAGAGCCTCGGTGCAGACGTGGCCGGCATGCGGCTTGGTCAGGTTGAGAGGGTTGCAGAAGGGCCCGTTGTTGATGGGGTTGTCCAGTCCGGCGATGCGCTGACCGCCCAGGAGGTTGTCCAGAGAGCGGTTCTCCATGATGAGCACGACCACATTCTTGATGTGCTCCTTCATGTTCTTGATGGACTCGGGAGAGCCGGGGGCGTGGGTGTGACCGGGCCCGGGCACGAATGTGGCCGTGCCCAGGGTGGAGAGGAGGCCGAGAACAGTGAGGGAATGCATCTTGAACATCTTGCAACGTATCGACTATACTGTACTGCACACTGGAGACACTGGGGTGAAGAGAGGTGAAGGGCTGAGAAGATGCGAACAGGCTTTTAATAACCTTTTCTCCCGGAGCCATTGATACCATGCCATCTCGTCAGGTCTCGGACCCTGCATCATTCAATGCCATTGAAAGACTGAGTGGCTGCGGTGGAGTGGATCCCATCAAGCCCGGTCGGCACACGGAGAAAGCCATGGCCCAGTGGCCGCTGGCCAGTAGGAAATACCACGGCCAGAAGAACCATGCAGTAATAGGCGTTCCGGGTGTTTCTGCACTCTCCAAGTACATGGTCGTATTACCAAGTGTAAATGCCCTGGCTGTGATTCGGCAATGGATGGGCGGGATGCCGAGTTGGGCACGCAGACTCACGTATTGTACAATTCATTGTACCCCACGTGGGCAAGCGTCAGGTCCTCGGTCCCCGGTGGCGTTGCCAAGTGTGGGGACACTCCGGACGCCATACGGAGGTGTCGGCACCGGTCAGCACAGGATGGCATAGAGCTGTGGAGGGTTGATAGAATTAGCTTCTCTTGTATGCATGATAGCCTGCCGAATTGCCGAACAGACAGAGACTATTCGTATGTTCCTGGGAAACGCACGTGCTGGGCAGCGGTAGAGTACGAGTATAATATGCTCTGGTCGACCGGAGGAAGGGTTGACGGATGGCCGACTACCGATTCTCGGAGTGGGAAACTTGCCGGCAGTATGTTTCCGCAGATGGATTGACCACTTGGGTCTTTTTCTATCAAAACGTGCGTGGAAACGTACGCGTGTACATGCAGGCGGTGGCTTTATATTATTACCCGGCGGGCATTCGGCACGTCGAAGACTTGGCTGTTCTGGAAGACATCTTTACTGGTAGTAGTAGCAGTAGAAGTAGTACTAGTATAACACTTGCATTGAGGTATATCCATCTACAGGTTCTTTTGAAGTTGGAAATGTACGAATTCTTGCATTGTTTTTTGCAAGGCACAGAGTCGAGTACATCGTGCCCGTAATAGGCAAAACATCCCGGTCCGGCTGTGGGCCTCAACGGCGAGTAGAACACCCGGGATTACCCATTGCCAGAGATACATTTCTGGAAACATTTGTTGAGTGTTTCCAGGCAGAATGCATGACTATTGAATGACTGTGAGTAGAAACAAGGTATTGTACCACGTGGACTTATGTATTGATTCCATGGGAAAGGTGCCAGTGATGCTGGTATTGTACTTGATTTGATCCTCATGCGCCACTTAACTCGCCAATACTCGTTAACACCCTCATCAATGGCCGATACGGAACCCCCTCAAGAGATCTGTCGATATATCAACGCAGTTGGGTAGTACTTAAGCAGTACTGTCACAGTGTACATGACTCCACGATGAAACCCTAAGCAGGTACGATGTACATGATTCCCAAGCTGTCGGAACTCGACTTTGGCGATCACAACTGGGACCCTTGGTTTCAGCATACTGGGTAGTAGGTAGTATTCGGAGGCGATCGTTGTCTATATCGAGACTGGCGAGGTATAATACGACCCAGGGGGTTTGTCTTACCCCGTACACGGCGCAAGAGGGTTGCCCGGTTGCCAGGTTGTTGGGTTTCCAGGGTCGGCTCATCACTTGCCGGGTATGGATATGTGTATGTATGTGGTGTGGTATAAAGACGGGCGGGGTGTTGGATGGTCATTGGTCGCATGGCACGGAGTAATGATGTATTGAACGCTGCCGGCTCCGTCCACCTCGTTGGGTCAGCGTACTTCTCACCTTGTTCCCGAGTGCATTGAGAAGATGGGAAAGTTGAGTCTCTCTTCGCCGACTGCCCCAAGGCCCCAGGTCAGGAGTGCGCCGCCATGATCTCATTAAACCAGTCAGTAGGCGTCCCCCACAGGTTCTGCACCCCATCCTCTGCATCCGGCCAACCCATCTCCTCAATCATAACGTCCGGGTCCGACGGCATGAACCACACAGGCCACAGATAATCCGTGATTCCCACACGGAGCCACCACCTGCCGCCGGCGCCAACGCCTTCCTCGTCCGACTTCACCCTGCAGGACACCATCTTGACCCAGTCGGCGACCTCCTCGTCATCGTCCGCGCCATACTGAGTTGGAGTCCATGGATCCTCCGGCAAGGCAAGGATATTCTCCAGCGTCTCCTCATCGAGCATCAGACAGAAGAGGAACCTGGAGTTCCTTTCGTAGAACCTCCTCCCAGGAGCTGTCGCGGGCCGGCGGCGGTGCTGGCTGATCCACGTCTCGAACCGATTCCCCACCTCCTCCTCACTCGCGTTGGAGAGCGTCGCCTCATCGTGCACCACCTCACTGTAGTACCGGTTCCAGAGCTCGTTGCTTGGTCGGCTATCGAACTCGCTGCCTCCACCCTGCGGCATACGGCTGAAACCAGAGCTGTTCTCCGAGTATACGAAGAAGTGCGCGTAGACGGCTAGACGGTTCACGGCTTGTGCTACAGCTTCGTCGGACCCGGGGGTGTACACGGTGCGGAAGATGGTGTAGCCCCAGCTGTGGGGGTAGTCATGGTTGCCGTCGTCTTGGGCCAGGTGCTGCAGGGCGCGGAGCGGCATGCGCGTGGGTTGGAGGTCGCTGGCGAGGAGTGCCGTGTCAATTGAAGGGAAGGCCATGATGTTGCTTGGGGTAGATTGATTTCTATTGTTGGGGGCGGCAGAGTGTTTTCAATATTTGCCCGGGGTTGGATGCCTTGGCGAAGTGTGCTGAACCAACAGGACGAGGCTTGGCATTGATTTCATGGTGCGTGATTCCTTATAACGGTCATTATCACGGCCTTGGAACATGAGGACATTGTATTGGGACTACTGCGAGTCTGGAAGCGGTTTGTTCATCGCTGCAATGGTTTTGGCCTGTTGACTTTCATGCCATCTCTGACGGTTCACGGTCGAGGTTCAGTTCACGATAGGTATCTGTAAGTCAGAATGCATCGTGAATGGGCTCTCTGACGGCCACGCGCTCCATCCCACACATCCGCAAAACGACGTCAAACACGTCGAACAACAGCAAACATTAACATTTAGAATCCGAAAGAACTCGAAAGAAAGCAAACACTTCTCACTCTTAACTCTTCACTCTTCCCTTTTCACGCGTGCACTCGTGCACGCGTGGAATGCACCTTCCCTGCTTGCTCTTTCTCGCTAAAAAGGCGGGGCAGATCGGTCTATTTATTGCACCTCGAGCGGCAGGAACTCCGCTCCTCTCTTCTCTCTTCTCTCTCTCACATCTCCATCTTCATCTTCAGGATCATCATCATCATCATAACCATAAACAGCATCCAGGCATACATTGTTGTTACTATCCTGACCGTCAGTTAGCTGGCACCATGATGCCTCTTATCATCTTCCGCCGCCAGCTCACGGCGGTGGGCTCCCGGATGTTCGCCCCGTGATACCTTCACTCCAGCGTCATATTCCAACCCGTCGACTTGTGGAGCCTTCAGGACGCAGGGCTTCTAGAGTCCAGCCCTAACGACTGCCTGCGATGCGTCCGCAAGCGTCGGCTGAACCTATCAAGCGAAGAGGAGTATCGAAGCATCCCCCTGGATATCCGCCCCCGGTCCCCAGGGTCAGAAGACGCATTCTCCATGGTATCAGCACTCTTGATCTCTCTAGAGGCTTTAGAGTACCTGGGGCTATCGCCCGAAAGGGTTAACCGAATTTGGGAGGAATGGGTCAACTGACCCGCTGCCGGCTTCCAGCGAGAGATCGACGCCAACCCGGGCGACGACAACACGTTTATCGACTTCATCACGTATCGTCTTGACAAGTACGCCGATGCGTGTGATGATGACGAGGATTAGAACCGGTGTATGGACGAGTGAGGCATCAATGCGGCCCTAAAGGAGGCCATCGTGGACCCATTCTTCAAGGAGCTGCGCATGGACAAGACGTGCAAATTCTGGGTCAAAGGCACGTTCCTGATGAGGTACTACGGCCTCAAAGACACCCAGAGAGCCTCGAAGGAGCGCCAGATGGCAATCAGGCGCGCCACCATGCGCCCGGACAAAGACATGGAAGAAGGCTGATGTGGATGCCCGCCTCACAGGCGAGTTCTTCCACCGGCGGAGGGCCATCGCAAGAGAGACGAACCATCTCCGCAGCCCAACAAGAGGGCGCTCCTGGATTACCTCCCATACAGTGGAGTACTGCGACGGGGGTCAAAACCTCGAAGCAGCCCGGGTACACCGTCTTGTTCAAGGACATCGACCAGGGGCGTATGATGGGTTTATTCGATGACTCGGGGAACGTGCGGGGCCTAATGAAAATCGTGAGCCCGGCTCCTACGGACTTCGATGGTGGGGCCTCGCGGTTTTATTGTTCGGTGGACTTCCGCGTAGCTAAGTACTACGCGGCGTATGCGAAGAGGAGGTCCTCCTCCGAGTCTGTCGTGATCGTCACAGCCCGGTTCCCGACGGAGGTGCTGAAGAGCCTTACGGGGCCATAGCTCCAGCGCTTGTTCTGACCCTGAAGTCATGGAAGTAAATCATTTGGCACTCGAGGCGCAGCTTCCTTCCGGAACGCCTGGACAAGTTCAGGGAGGCCCTACTCGTCATTGGTACGATCTAGAAAGGAAACGACAGCCTTCTCAGAAGCTTCAGCATGGGATACAACCTTGTTCGGAGGCATACAGAGCTCAAGGTATCTGACCTATTTGACGATGCATCTAGTGGAGGCGGCCATACAGCCCCACGGTGGACAGGCTCTGTGAACTGGCTACACATCGTCATTTTGGCCATTGTTGCCCTCGTCGTGGCCGTGTCCCTCGGACTAAAGAAGTGGTAGCTTGAACTTAACCATCCCTGGAAGAAGCAGTAGACAGTGCAAACCACGGCTCAGCCGCAGCCCCCACCTAAGAACCCCAAAGAGCGAGAGGACATAGTGCTGGACTTGACGACGCTGCGTATCGTTTCAGCAGAAGGGAGCGTCAAGAAGCGGGAAAGGTGAAACTTGACACCAAAAGGGGGAAAGGGGGGATGTCCCATTGGCGGAAGGCATGGAAGTGAGATCAGGAAGCCAGTATATAAGTCATTGTCCTTATGGGAGAAAGGCAGAAGAGTCAACGATCAATCCCTCATCATCAAGACAGCTTGACCTCATACTTCACTCTGTGACCACTTGTTTGTATATACCTTCTACAAGGTATTTCTTGGGTTCTAGAATTTGTGGCACGTTGGCACATTGTGGCTGTCACGGCAAGAGTGAGTGCGCGGCAAGTACGAATATGGAAGGGGCGAAGAGACACGAGTATGCGGTCCACCTTCCTCCCCTTCTCTCCAATTTCATTACCGCTCGGTCCCCATGTCGACACAACAGCAAACAACCAGACAGCCACTAACCATCATCACCGTCATCGCCATCAGCATCGCCGTTCTTCATCAGCGTCGTCGTCGTCGCCGCCGCTATCGCCATCGCAATCCCTATGTTCCCGTTGGCCATTCGCAGCTGATTTCGCTCTCGCCATTCCCTGTTCTCGCCATCGTGATTCGCCCAACAGTGACATATCTTCTGTCAACATGATTTGCTGCAGCCACAAAGCCCAAGCTGCACCTTGATCCCTCCAGCGCGGCCTGGGAAAATATTCTTCCCTTCGTGCTGCACTGAATATGATGGGGTACTATTACAAGGCTGAACAGCGAGGCGCATTTCCCCTCCATCATGATCATGTCAACCTCCCAGCCCTGACTCCTGAGGTCTGAGGCTCCCGCTTCGCCAAGTGCCTGGAGCATCTGTGACGAGGCGACATGACAACGTGGTCGAGTCCCAGCCAAACGTCTCTGACACGACCAGCGATGGAGGCCGCTTGTGAGATTGGAGGCCCATCAGGACCAGCCGAGCAAGGCCAATATGGGACTTTCAGCAACACTGGTCCGGGGAGACAATTCAATTCGCGAGGCCAGCAAAACATTCACATCGGAGATATCACATACAATGGTAAGGAGCTGTTTATCAGCACCCCACCCTCAAGAGGTGATATAACACTTATGCTTACGACCGATCATTAGAAAACTCCGAGGCCCGTAAGATCTCTGAACTCTGTTTCCAATCGTTGGCTTTCCGAGATATGAAGTCCCGGTTTAACGACATCAAGCCCGCCACGTCAGGAACATGCGAGTGGCTGTTACATCATGAAGTGTACACCAGATGGGCAGCCAGCGACGGGGGCCTGTTGTGGATCAAGGGGAACCCCGGGTCTGGAAAATCGACGCTATTACACCACGCGATCGAATCCCTACAAACGGAACATGATTCTCTGGTACTCTCCTTCTTATTCCACGGTCGTGGCGCGGAGTTGGAGAAGTCCCCAACGGGCTTCTACAGGTCGCTTCTCTGTCAACTTGGACATGCGAGCATCGACGCCAAATCAATCATCGTCGACTTCTTTCAAAAAGAATACGACCTCCGTGGAAACTCGCTTGCCACATGGAAGTGGCACGATCGTGAACTGCGGGACCTGACCGAAAAATCGATTCAAAAGGCTTTAGAAATTCGACCAGTCCGGTTATTCGTTGATGCAGTCGACGAGTGCGGCGAGGCACATGCCATCAATCTGAGGCAGGAATTCCAGCTACTCATCGAAAATATCCCGGCCGACTCGCATCGCCTACACATTTGCTTCACCGCTCGCCATTACCCTGGGTTTCCGCACTTTCAACATGAGTTCCAGATATCCGTGGACCAGGAAAACTCCAGCGATATATCCGCCTTTGTTCACAAGAGACTCGCCTCTTTCGACACAAATGAGGAATCAGTCATGCATGACCTGATTACCAGGAGCGCTAAAGGCGTTTTCCTATGGGCCGCCCTTGTTGTTGAAAAGACACTGGAGCTCAAGCACGAAGGCAGGGTGCTGGAGTACATCACAGACTCTATCAAACACGTCCCCGAGGAGCTTGAGAAGCTATATGACCAGCTTATCATGAGTCTAAGTGAGGTCGAAGGGTCTCTTAGGCTCATTCAGCTGGTCTGTTTTGCTACCAGGCCTTTATCTCTCGACGAATGGCAATGGGCTATGCTGGTCAAAGGAGACTGTCCCCATCGCACACTGACCGACTGTCAGAAGTCAAATACCTATGTGTTCAGCGACGAGAACGCGAGGAGGCGGCTCCAGAAAACCAGCTGTGGCCTCGTCGAGGCCACATATGACACTCAAGTCATCCAGTTCATTCACGAGTCCACTAGGGAGTTCTTCTTTCAAAAAGGCTTGTCTCGCCTAGCCGGCCTACAGGATCGGGCCCAATGCGGCATCTCCATGGAAAAACTTACAGCTCAAGCGCATTGTGAGCTATACATGACTTGCCTCAAATACCTGAAAATGGGAGAGATCACTGAAGATAAGACTATCGAAGAGACCGAGCCTGGAGCTGATATGTGCGGGTTATATTATCAGGCTCGACATGATCTTATACCCAAGTTTCCACTTCTGGTATATTCAATGGAATCGTGGATTCCACATGCAAAGCACATCCGCCGCGATATGTGGGCTGGTGACAATGGCTCAGGCCCTCTGGGCCCTCCGGGCCCTCCCATGATACCGTCGGAAAGTCTTATGGAGTTATGGGTTAAGATCCATTGTATTTTTGTTGAGTTCTGGGACCTCCCCGACAACAGCTTACTACGCATTGCAGCCCAAAATGGATTGACAGCACTCTTGCAAGTCATGATGCAGAATACTAGAAAAGACGAACCCAGCATCCATCTTCCGGATAAGCGTGGTGATGATTTGAAATCGATTGGGTCTATGAATCAACGTACTATCCGAGGACGTTTCCGGAAGACTATCGAGACTGCTCCTCGAAAATGGAACGCCCAATCCCGGCAACGCCAAATGCATCAAATGATAAATGCAGCCAACATATATGGCCAAACACCACTCGCCTTGGCTGCTATGCATGGACACTACGACATAGTGCTCGAACTCCTCAACAACGGCGCCAAAATGAACGTCCGGGACAACAGTGACCGCACACCTTTGATATTGGCTGCTATAAAAGGACATGTGACGATAGCGCAGCTTCTCCTGGACAGAGGCGCTAGCGTTCCTTTAAATGGCGGCTTCAGTATGATACAAGGCGCCTTGAAACACGGATACGGGGCTATGTTGGAGCTTGCCATCTCAAGAACTGCGGCAGGCGAGATATTTGCCAAATCCGACCCGTTAATCGACCAAAACTTGGTGAAGTTTGGCCGCACGGCGCTGCATAATACCGTTGACGGAGGTCACCATTCCATGGTTCAGTTACTACTCTCAAAAGGCTACCCGGTCACTCCCGGAGTCCTGTCCGAGGCTGCTAAACATGGTCACGCCGACATCGTCAAGATATTGATCGGTCATGGCTCCGACGTCAATGAATCGTATGAACGTGGTATGACGGTGTTGGGATTAGCAGCTGAAGGGGGCTCTGTGTCTTGTGCGCGGCTGCTGCTTGATAACGGCGCTGAATATACTCGGCGGTCTCTCATCCTAGCCGCTTGGTCTGGCAACCGCGACTTGGTGGAGTTACTGCTCGATTATGGATCGACGATGAATGAGAACCCCACAGACTGCAGGCAGCTAGAGGAATTACTTGACTATGTTCTCTGTGTCGGGAAGTATGACGTGGCGACAATGTTGATTGAAAGGGGAGTCTCAGTGGACATTGTGAATAGCGGCGGCAACACGGCCCTTCACCGTGCCGCTCAGGGTGCGCCGTGCCACTTGGCAAGCCTGATCATCGATAAGGGCGCCCAGATCAACGGGAAAAATAAAAACCAGGAGACACCCTTCGCCTTGGCTGCTGAACGGGGGCGTGTTGAAATGATGGAGCTACTGCTTCAGAAGGGAGCCCAAGTCGATCTCAAAGATGTACTTGGCCGGACACCACTTTCTCATCTGGCACAGCACAGGTGGCTCCAGTTTGACTTTGAGGGTACTAGTGAAACGGAAACATCTGCTGATATGTTGGCGGAGCTATTACTGGCACAGCATGGTGCCCAGATCGACAGTCAAGACGAGGATGGCCGGACACCGCTCTACTGGGCCATTGTCTCTTCCAAGGATTCGATGGATGCATTTTATAGAGTACTTCTTGACAACGGAGCCCAGTTTGACGCCCCGGATAGGCAAGGCAGGACACCTCTATCACATGCTGCGGAGCATGGGCGGCGTGCCCTTGTTGAGCTGCTGCTCAAGAAAGGTGCCGAGGTCGACTCAGAAGATATCCATGGCCGGACTCCGCTCTCCTTCGCGGCTGGGAGTCGCAAAGGTCACGGTGCTGTTAAGATTCTTCTTACTTATGGCGCCAATGTCGACAGCCAGGACGAGGGTGGCAGTACACCGCTCTGCTGGGCCAGGGATGGGAGGAACGAAGTTGCCGAGTTTCTCCCGAAGACCAGTGAGAACAGACAGGCACATCTAGCGTGGCAGACGTACGAGCCTAGTGATGACGAATCGACAATGTTGCTTCCACGGCATGGTGGGAGCGAGGAGGTAGAGTCGCATCTAGGGCGGGTGGAGGATGAAGAGGAAGACGTATACATTTGCGGTGCTCCGTGCTGCATTATTCAGTAGTACTACTTTGCTTGGTCGGTGCGTTTCTGGACAAGAATGAGTTTCTGTCATGGAGGATACTGAGAATATGTTCTTGTCAGTTAGCTTGAATGACATTGTTACTATCCAACAGAATGATGTAGAGGGGTCCATATATGCAAAACCTCAATATTAGAGTGCATGCAGACCTTCCTTCGTGATGTGACAACAGCTGTGGACTCCGTATGTGCCCCTTGGCCTAGACCTCACAAACTGATGGGATCGTGCGCATATCTACTTCATCGAGACTGTCCTCACTGCATTTCCTCTTCCCCTGAATAAAATCGTTTCTTCTTAGTGTGTATTGCCTCCGGCGGCCCTGCCGGGGGCTGTCCTCGCTGCGCTCGGTCGTCGGGCAGTACGTTATGCACCGTGGTTCGCACGCGAGCGCAGCGAGGACAGCTCCCGGCAGGGCCGCCGGAGGCATAGTCACAATCTGCTCACAAGTACGAGTGCTGACGAGAGGAAGCATCACATGCGGAGAGAGTTGTCCATGCTGCTGGTTCTGGTTCTGGTTCTGATTCAGTGTGTATTGGACATGGTACAAGCGTATATTTGTACAGTACAAAGTGTCTATAGTACATACAGGCCGCGCGCGGTAGCAGCGACCACCCCCCCATCCATCCAACCATTTCCACCTCATATGGCTTCTCTAGATTTTGTTCTTCCTCTGTTCCATCGTACAACATGTGTGTTTGTGTGTGTGTGTGTGTTTGATTCTTCGTCGTCGGTCTCGGGGTCCTGTGATAAGGAGAGGCCGTGTGCGCGTGTGCATGCGTTGCGTTTACTTCTGCATCTGCTGAGCGAGCTGGGTGTTGTGCTCCTGGAAGCGGTCGCTGACGCGCTGCTGGGTGGCCATCCACTTGAGGACGCAGCGGTTGAGGCAGCCGGTCTCGCGGGTGGACAGGGACTTGGAGGTGAAGTCGTCGACGCAGGAGCCGAAGCAGTTTTCGACGAGACCGCCAAAGGCCTGAAGCACAGTTAGTTTGCTGAAAAAGGGAGGGAGTGATCCAAGGGAGTTATCCCAGGGAAGCATCTTCGGGGAGTGGTGATGGACGTACCCCCATAAACTCCTTGACCTGGCGCTTCTGCATGCGCTGCTCCAGCGTGCGCTGCTCGGCGGTAGTAAGCCTGATATGGTCAGTTATCCATCATCTGTCGAGAGGTAAATGGAAGGATAGATGGAACGTACATGTCCATCTTGGGCTGTGTGTGTGGTGGTGGTGTGGTGGTGATGTGGTTGATTGATGGCAAGGACGAAGGTTGATGATGTCGTTGTATGAAAATTGCTTTGCTGGTAGATTGGCAGCTTGTCGAGTCTGACCTTCCAGGGGAGCTGTTGCGTCTGATAAGATACGAGGAATCCGATATCAGCTTATCGAGATTGCACTCAATCACTCAACTTGCATCAGTCAGCAGCAGCACCGGCCAGCAGGGTCAAGCCACATCTCAGGGGGGCAAGCCAATGTACTAGCCAGCGACGGCCCAGTGATGGCTGGCGACGGTCCAGCGCCACAGCGAGGAGCCAGTGCAGTGGCTGCCAGTGCCAGCCAACCGGCCAATCTGCTGGCCCCACTGCAGAGAGTTGAAACAGTGAAACTGCCCGGTGCTGGCACACTGCAGTGCTCATTTCATTCAGCTCATGGCATGAGTGTGGTGTGTGTATGAGGACGAGTATGAGTACGAGTACGAGTACATGCTATCAATCAACCACGCGTTGCAGTGAGACGCGTCTAGTATTACGAGTGTGTGTGTGTGCCTATGCCAGTATGCCAGTACGCCAGTATGCCTACCTTGTCTCACATTTGCATGCCTGACAGCTGGGTGCAACGCGAGCAACCGAGCGAACGAGACGAGTGCAGCGAGGATCATACCTACGGAGTAATACTCTTGTGTCAATTGAGAATGAGAGCAGGGGGAGCTCAGAGCTCAGAGCTCAGAGCTGTGTGCGTGCGTGTGCGTGTGCTGTGCTTGCGGTGGCGTCCAATGGACACAAAAGTCATGAGAGACCTGTCGGTAATCTCGTACATGCACGAGGACATCATAACACAGGAGGATACCACGTCGTAACTGGCCTTGGTCTATTGCTCTGTACGGAGTATTGCTGTTTTTTTTCTTGCCCTTCCCTCTCTGCCCTGCTCTTTTTTATTTATTTCCCGTACTAATCCTTGTAATAACAGACTTGTACCAGTGATAACAAACGTACAGTGCCCGGTGCCAGTGCAGTGGGCATGGCATGGCATGGATGGCAAGATATGGACAGAGGAGAGGGGAGAGCCAGAAGTCAAAAGATATTATTAGCAGCACTGAGCTTTCCCGCCCAGCCAACCAAGGTGCAAGGCACACGCCCCGACACGACACGCCACACCCCACACACCCACACTCTCTCACACACGCAGTGCTCTCACACGCTACAGTGGTCTCACTCGGTCTTGATTCTTGATCCTTCAGACTTCTCACTCTATGCTTCTCACTTCTCAGTGATGTGTGTGTGTGTGTGAAGCCTCACTGTGAGTAAAATCATGTATTTGGACATCTTCCTCAGACATCTTTAGACATCTTCTTGGAATATATTGTCTAGACATCTCTTATACAGTACAAGTCATCGTCTTCGTACCTTGTACAAATCCGTACCTGTGGAATCTCTCATACCGAGATGGAGATTGAGTCTCACCCCTGCCTTTCCTCGCCTTGGCCTTGCCCCTATCCCTACACCCCCCCC
>FYEU01000305.1:0-349008 GCA_900188575.1 Geosmithia putterillii | reverse complement strand
ATTCAACCCCCCCTCCAACCCAGCACCAAGGCTCTTCTTCTTCTTCCCCCGCCAAAAAAGACACACTCCATGAGTCTGTTGCTAATCCTTCTCCAACGCTGCTCCTAGGCCAAAGCAGCACCGAGAGGAGTAAGTCCAAGACCGCACCAATTTGACACCGTGCCACGCCACAACAAGAGAAGAGAGAGAGCCACATACTCTCACTGTCCCGCGCCCGTCGTCGTCCCTCTCCTCCTCCACTTCTAGGGCCATCCCAATCGCCCTTTGCCTTGTTCCTTGTTTGCTACTACCTCCCTGTACTCCCGTACCTACTCGGCGCTCGCTACCTTCCGTTCCGTCACCACTCCCTCCTCACTCACTCCCTCCCTCTCCTTCTCCACGGTCCACAACAAACCGCCACACCGGGCGCTCACGAGGTCACTCACGAGGTCACTCACCACCTCCACTAACTCATCACTTCCCCTTCCCTTCCTCGTACTCGTACCAGCCTTGCAGCAGCCCAGCAGCATCACACTGCTACCACGACGGTTGGGCCTCTTCTACGCAGTACAACCTTCAGCAACATCGCTCAGCCTGCCTTGCCTTGGCTGGGGAGAGGAACCCACTGAACGGACGAGCCTCGTCTTCTGCCTCATCCACCGTCTTCGTCGTCGCGACACTTCGTCATCGCACCCTGTTTTTTTTTCTGTGTTTCCGGTTTTTTTTCCTCTTTGCCATTCTTGTCTTCTTCTTCTTGTCGCCTTGAATCCCCATACACTGTCCAGCGAACCAAGCCCAGCCCCGGACCATCGTATCCTATTCTCGTCTCGTCCCACCCAAGCAGACGGAGACGCAGACATCGACGTCACAGACGTCACAATTCAATTTCCAACTGGCAACCACCGACGCCCCCCCAAAACCCTCAAAACATTTAATCCTCCTCGACGCTCCTCATTGTCATCAATCAGCACTCACGGACCACCACCAACCGCATCCTTCCACTCCTCCTCCTTCCCCTTCTTCCCCCCACTCGCCGCGCCGCATTTCCTCTGCTGCTGCTGCTGCGCCAAGCCGTGCGCGCCTCCCCTCTCTTTCCTGTCACGTCCCTCCCGTCATCCCACACAAATCCCACCAGTGGAATTCGAGTCTCATCAAACGCACTCCCCCCCCCCGGTCGCCTCTTTGGCGCCCACCCGCCGCGCAAAACGTCGCCCTCCCCACTCACGCGCCCTCACCAGCACCAACTCTTTCCCACGCGACATCCATCACCACCGCCATCATCGCGCCCCCCCATAGTCGTCCTGAATTCTCGCCATGACCTCCACCGCCGCTGGCCTCTCGGCCCGGCCAACCAGTCCCCCGCCATCGTCGGCCCGCCCTCCCGGAGCAAACCCTGCCTCGCCTCCCTCGAAACGCGACCTCAAGTCGTGGTGGAAGAACTTTAGACTCCCCAAGGTCCAGGAGCCCAACACCACCACCACCACCAGTACGATCACCCCCCTCCGCGCCTTTCCCGTCGTCCCCGTCGTCGTCGTCGTCGTCGCCTGACTCGCCCGACTCGTCTGCCACTCCATCTCCTCCCGTGTCCCCCACCGCTGACTCCCTCCGAAGCAGAGCCCAAGGCCCTCCAAGGCATCTTTGGCGTGCCCTTGCGCCAGAGCATCACCTATGCCAATGTCGCCATCTCCATGTACGACGATGATGGCCAGACATACATCTACGGATACGTCCCCATTGTCGTCGCCAAGTGCGGCGTCTTTCTCAAGGAAAAAGGTACGTTCCAATCCACCACCTTCTCGCCTCCCTCTCCGTCTCTTTGCCCTGTTCCCTGCATCGTCACATGCTGATCCACCGCGGCAGCCACTGGCGTCGAGGGCATCTTTCGCCTCAGCGGCTCCGAGAAGCGCATCAAGGAGCTCAAGCTCATCTTCGACTCCCCCGACCGTTACGGCAAGGGCCTCGACTGGGAGGGCTACACCGTCCACGATGCCGCAAACGTCCTGCGCCGATACCTAAACGATCTTCCCGAGCCCGTCGTGCCCCTCGAGCTGTACGAAAAGTTCCGCCACCCCCTCCGTGGCTTCACCGTACCCCCCGCCGCCGATGCCGACCGCCCCTACTTCATCGAAGGTTTCGACGAGAACAAGGCCATCGCAAACTACCAGAAGCTCATTACCGAGCTACCTCCTCTCAACCGCCAGCTCCTCCTCTACATCCTCGACCTGCTCGCCGTCTTCGCCGCAAAGTCCGAGGAGAACCGCATGACGTCCCAGAACCTTGCCGCCATCTTCCAGCCCGGCATGCTCTCCCACCCCACCCACGCCATGGCCCCCGAAGAGTACCGCCTCAACCAGTGCGTCATCATCTTCCTCATCGAGAACCAGGACCACTTCATCCTCGGTATGCAGGGCACTGCCGCCGACGAGGCGACAATGAAGGAGGTCCAGTCTGGTACCCCGGCCGCCGCCCCCGTCACGCCTTCGTCCCAGTCGAACCGCAGGTCCATCGGCGGAGGAGGAGGCGTCTACCGCTCCTCGTCCAACGCCAGCGCTGGTGCCCAGAGTGTCCGTCGCGATGGCCAGATTCGCAGGAACCGATCCGTCAACTCGAGACATTCCAAGGGCGGCGACAACACAGGACCTAGCTCCAGCCCCGTTCTTGGTGCTACCCAGACGGGTGGCGGCCTGGGCAGGAGCAACACAGTGCCTTCAAAGAAATCTCCCAGCGTGGGGTCCAAGTTCACCAAACGCCGCGACAACAGCTCGGGCGGGCACTCGCCGTCTCGCCTGGAGCCCCTCCCGCAAGCCCAGCTAGCCCACGACGCATCGGACCCGTCAGACCAGTCAAGTTTGGCGCCGCCCGTCGCAGGTGTTATTGCTGGTGCCGGTGCCGGTGCCGTTGCCGCCACCGCCGCGGCGACCTCGTCCAGCCTAGGCCGCAGCCAGGAGAGGCTGCTCGGACCACAGGAGCCGGTGACGCCGCAAAAGGAGCGCGGTCTACAGAACCTTTTCCAGCGATCGCCCGACGAAAGCACCCGGAGGCAACCGAACAAGCTTAAGAAGAAGAGGAACATCCCCGGTAGCGAACACCCCAGTGCGCAGAGCTCCAACGCGTCCCTGCCCCAGGTTGGCGCAACCATATCACCAAACGCCGAGCCAGTCAACGCCCTGGAAGACTTGCGGCAGGACGAGGTAGAGGAGAAGCAGGAGGAGCAGCAGCAGACACCGCCGCACGCCAATGGCGAGGTGACTTCGGACTCGACGCCGAGAGCCTCGCAGATCCAGTCGTTGACGAGCAGCAACAACAGCAGCCTGCGACCCGAGGACACCCCTCGTCGGCAAGGATCCCCGCCGGCATCGTTCAACTCGTCTTTCAACGGTGGCAACTCGGACGTGGAGCAGAGCGGCGGCGAGACCCAAACGGGTGGCAGCAGCTCGACGGAGGCGCAAGAAAAGGAGAAGAAGAGGCGGTGGAGGATATCGCGAGCGCGCAAGGAAGAGGGGTGGAACTCGCGGGCTGCATCGGCTGATCGGTCGAGGATCCGGTCCGACGATGGGATTGACGCATCACAGACGTCGTTTGGATCCGCATCTGCCCACAAGTCTTCATCGCGGAAGAGCTTCACGGGCGGCAGCCGTAGCGGGGGCGATGCCGATTCAGCAGCGGCAGCAGCCACTGCGTCGGCCGAGGCCCTCGCTGCCACCAACTCGGCTTCCGCCGCCGAGGACTCTGGTCGTGACGAGCCCAAGGGCCCCATCGGCTGGATCCGGACCAAGTACCGCGAGGCCAAGGAAAACGCCGAGATCCGCCGCAACAAGTCGCCCACGGGCGACAACCCCCACCGGAACTACGGCAACCTGGCTGCCCGCGGGAAGAGCATGGACATTAAGCGAGACAGCTCTGCGACGCGGGGCGGCGGCGGGTCTACCACGGATGAGACCAACGACTCGGCATACCTGTGGGCCGCGGCGGAGAAGCCTCCCCAGCAGGAGACTCAGGCCCAGCCTCAGGCCCAGCCTCAATCCCAACCTCAGCAGCAGTCACAGCCGCAGGTGCAGGTCCAGCAAGCCACACCTCTCACCGAGGTTGAACCAGATGTCAACCAGCCTGAGCAGACGGCAAAGCAGGAGGAGAGTGAGAAGCCGCTCGAACCCCTGCAGGAGACGGCAGAGCAGCAGCAGCAGCAGCAGCAGCAGCAGCAGCAGCAGCAGCCGGAAGATAAGACTGAACCCACCCAGGTCGAACCCGCCAAGGCTGAACCCACCAAGACCGAGGACGAAACTCCAGTGCCGGCGACGACGACAGCAACAGAGACCGAGGCACCGGCATCGACAGAGACGGAGACCAAGGCAGAGACCAAGGCAGATGCACCAACCGAGACCAAGGAAGAGGCACCAGCTACGACAGAGAGTGAGAATGAGAAGCCCGCCGTGTCCGTGCCTGACACGGCACCAGAGGTGCACTCTGAGAAGCAGGAGATACCCGCCCAGTCGGAACCTGTCTCTACCGAGACGCACAAGGACTAGTCTTCTCTCTTCTCTTCACTTCTCTCTTTAACTCTCATCCCCTTATCTTCCTCTTTCTTCTTTCTCTTCTTCTCTTCTCTCTACCTTTCTTGTCACGGCGTTGGAGTCAAAAAACAAAATAGTACCCCTTTTTTCCTTTCTACTTCCTTACTCACCCTTTCACCCTTACCCTTTTATATCCTTCGTCATGTCCGCTTCCCCTGAGATGTACCTCCCCCTGAATATTCTTCTTCTTCTTCTTCCCCTCTTCCGAAATGTATTCCCTCTTCATATTTCGGCCCCCATGTATCTATGGGCCATTGTTATTATTCCCCCTTTTTTTTCACTTTTCATCTTACCGTTTTACCCGTTCCGTTTTATTTAGCGAGCCCGGTTCAGTTTGAGCAAAAAGATTCTTTGAACAGTACTTTAAATCTGTGCAGTGCAGTATTTATGCCTGATGTGACTATGGCCCAGAGCGAGCGTAGCGAGAAGAGCCCCCGGCAGGGCCGCCGGAGGCAATACACACAGGTACACGGTCACGGATAACGTAACTAACTATAGCACGAGAGCGAGCGCAGCGAGGAGGGCCCCCGGCAGGGCCGCCGGAGGCATTATAATGCAATACGATTACGATACATTACATACGATACGTGTACAAGCTGAGTACCATAGATATCAAACAGAATCGTGCAGTACTTGAACATGTTTCACGGTGTGAATATCATGGCATGAGAGCGAGCGTAGCGAGGAGAGCTCCCGGCAGGGCCGCCGGAGGCATTATAGTGCAATACGTGTAGAAGGTGGGTATCAAAGAGGAGTGGGTATTATATTATATACTTGGTAGTGAAGTGGTTATTTCTGATAGACGTCCGCATTGGTGACTTTGAGTTTCGGCTGGGTCGTGTCCGGGTAGATGCCCGTGTCCCAGACGACCATGCGGCCAGATCTGCGCCAGTCCTCGTTAAACAGGCCGTTGAAGGCGGACCAGACGGGTCGGAGGGTGACACCCAGGGCGACTCCCTCGGGGGTGTTGGCGAGGAAGTCATCCAACCAGGGCTTGACGCCCTCGAAGCCGACAATGTAGCGCGGGACGGGGACGTTGCCTTGCGGGGCGAACAGCTCATGTGAGAGGAAGGCTATGGGGTCGTCGTAGAAGCGGTCGGCTTCGTCGCGGTAGTTGTCGCGCTCGGGCGTGTTGGGGAGGGTGTCCAGGGGGGGGTCGCACGAGAGCGCGTAGGCGTGCAGGGAGGGGTGGACGAGGTGGGAGCGCCAGGGGGTGGAGTGGCAGGGCATAAGGAAGAGGGCGAAGAGGTCTTCTTGCTGCTGATGCTGCTGGGTATCGCCTTCGGGGTGGAGACTGGTGTATTTGGTTCGCAGGTGGTGAAGGACGGAGAGGGGCGCGGGCTGGTGGAAGAAGGAGAGGTAGCCAGCCAGGAGGACGTTTACTCCCAGGGCAAGATAGAGGGATCGGCGGTGGTGCACGCGGGGTGGCTGCTCGGCTGTGGTGGAGGCGGCGGCGGGTCGGGTGAAGAAGGAGGCGGCGAAAGGGGCGGCGAGGATGTTGAGCAACGGGAGGAGCGGGTAGATGAAGCGGACTTCCTTGTGGGAGATGATGGAGAGGGCGAGGACGGTGACGCCAATGGCCGAGGTCATGGCGCGGAGGAAGTTGCGGGAGGCCATTGAGGACGGCGCTGCGGCGGCATTGTTGTCCTGCTTGGATAATATCTGGTTGTATAGGCCGGTGCCTTGTCGGTAGAGTGCGACAAGGACAAAGGGCAGGCTGGCGGTGCAGAGCAGGGGCAGCCCCTGGAGGAGGTAGTAGTGCCAGGGGTTGCGGCCGTAGAAGACGGCGAGGTCCTTGTTGACGTTGAAGTTGAGCCAGTTCCAGGGCGGGAAGGTCCAGAAGCCAAAGTAGAGGCGGTCGGAGACGGAGGAGACGCCGAGGACAAAGGATCCGCAGAGGACGGCCTCGCCGATCAGGACGGTGACCAGACTGGCTGTCAGCGGGGAGGGGCCCTGCAGACCGATGCGCGTCAGAACGATGCCGAAAATGGTCCCCCAGATGAGCACGTTGGTGGGACGCAGGACGACGGCCAGGGCAGCGAGGGCCAGCGAGGCGCGGAGGGACCAGGGATCACGCAGGACGGAGCCCGGGAGCGGCTTGGGGTTCTCCTTTGTGGCAGGCTGCAGGGTGCCAAAGAGCTCCTCCCAGGGAAGATGGTAAAGGGCCATGATAGTGAGGGTCATCTCGAGAGAGTTGGAGAAGGTGCGGATGGAGCAGTACCACTGCCAGGCGCTGAAGAGCTGGAGGAAGAGCTGGGGGGTCGGTCAGTTAGCATAAGCTCAGAATCAGGGCCAGGTAGAAATGCGTAGGAGAGGGATCAAGCATACAGCAAAGGACGAGACATTGCCGTCAGGGTAGATGCGGACGGCGAGCTGCCATGTATACCAGTCTCCAAGGGCAGCAAAACCGGCCTGGAGAGCACGGGGGGTAGCGACGATGAAGCTGGCGCGCAGGGCGGGGGTGACGGGAAGCAGGACGGAGACGTAGTGTGCCAGCTTGTAGGCAGCCGCAAAGATGGCGGGGTGGATTGAAGATCTCAGTTGATGATGCCATTCCTGATTTCAGTTAATAAAGGTGTACTCTATAGATGTGTATCTTTACATTGGAGATGTGACGGAGCTCGAGCTCTCATATCAGATGAGCATCGCATCGTATCGTATCGCATCGGGGCGGGGCGGGGCGGGACGGGGCGGGGAACAGCACGACATACCCAGGTTAGCCATGCGCCACTGCCGGAGCCAAAGGCGAGGTCCCAGGCGGGCTCGAGGGCCTGGAAGAACTCATCGGGCTGAAAGAAGGTGGTGACCCAGAAGGCGTTGATGAGACGGATGATGAAGATGCTGCGGAGGAAGCTGAGGCGTTTCTGGGAGGGCGACGACGCCGGCATGGCGGCAGGTAGGCACGAGGGCAGTTAAAGGGGGGAGCCAGAGAGAGAAGAGAAGGAGAAAAAGACGGTCAGGCAAGGTGAGGCTCGTCCATGCGGGTGGTCGGAATGAAGCGTACTAGGCTCCCTGACATTTACTATTGCTAGGTAGGTACTGAGGTACTGCTAGTCGCTCAAGCCTTGATGGTTCTCTCGATGGGCGTGTCTGTGTCTGGGTGGAGTTGAAGGTATGACGTTTTGGCGTGCTCACGTGTCGGTGGTGCAGTGGTGCGTAGGGCAGGTACGGTATTACGGCAGGTGCAGGTGCGATGGCAGGTGCGATGGCAGGTACGGAGTACTCGTACGGTGGCAGGTGCGAGTGGCGGAGGGTCTCCATCGCAGTTGCCATTGCTTGGTGGTTGGTGGCGTGTGGTGCGCCGTGGTAATACGTAATGGCAGCTGGAGCAGCTGGAGCAATAGCAGCTGGGGCAGTGGCAGCTGGAGCAATCATAGCAGCAATCATGGCAGCAATTAATAGTAGTAGGCATTCACACACGGCATTACGCTGCATTCTCGCCAAATCCCGATCCTTCACTCCGTACTGCGTAATACTACGGAATACTGCGTACATGTTGATATTACTCGTACGTACTATCAATCAATTCATCCACGGCATCTTCAATGCCGATAACACACACACACTTATCTTGCCAGCAGGTCATCACCCTGCACGGACCGGGCTCCAGGTGACCGACGAGCACAGCAGGCATTGGATGGATTGCCCTCTTCCACGCCGTGTTTTAACCCCCAATTATGGTCCATTACCCCGTAGTGGACGGAGTACGGACTACGGAGTAGCATCACACCCATGCCACCCTGCGTCTTGGCTGCTTGTCAATGAAGCCCTACGAATGTACCAAGACTAGACCGATTCCACGGCTGTCTGTACGTAATGGCCCGGACGCCATTGGCGCGCGCCGCCGGCCACGGGCATCTCGAGGTGGTCTCGTGCCACGGAGTACGGAGTATTGGTGCTCGTATACGAGTACTGCTACTCTCGAGGGCTGTTGGTAGTAGGATTGCTTGAGTCTTGAGTATGACTTGAGTATATTCAACGTCTTGATGCCGTTGGTTGCTGCCGGTGATACTGCAGGTTTTGGCCTGTACCGTGACCATTGATCTGTGCAGTGACCAACGGCTGCCGGACCCATTGGCCATTGCCAGAGACAATCAGCACGAGCCTCATAATCCTACCTCTCGACGTACCATGGGCGGGGTGGCCCGGCCACCACTTGCACTTAGGGGTATAGCGTCAACCATTTTTCCAACCCGAGAGGGCGAACAGACGGAGAGGGAGGAGACGAGCAAAGCAAGTCATGAATTCCACTGAATTCTCACCCACGTGTTCATTCAACTTTGTGATTCCATATCTACCCCTCACGACGCCTGGCGCCCTTCTTTTCTTCTTCTTCTTCTTCTCTTCTTTCCATCTTCTTTCCATCTTCCAACTACTAGTACAAAGCCATCTCTATTCTGCCCACCTTCCGTTCCGTATCCGGTCCCCCATACTAGACTTTGCCCCACGCCCCACTAAGAAAGGTATGTATTCGTCACTGTGTCTTATCTGTTAGCAGCTGCTCTTCTGTTCTCGTTCTCGTTCTCGTTCTCATTCTCGTTTATTACTCTCTTCTTTATTTCTGTCCTTCAATTGTCGAGGGGACATACTCAATAGTATCATCTAGGAGTAATACCTGTCATTGACATACACTGACCATCACCACCAGCATCATCTCCCCCCCCACCCCCACCATGTCCCGCTTCCACGCCGCGTCGACCGCCGACGCCATCCACCTCGAGGAAGAGTACGCCGCGCACAACTACCACCCCCTGCCCGTCGTCTTCTCGCGCGCCCAGGGCGTCAACGTCTGGGACCCCGAGGGCAAGCACTACCTCGACTTCCTGTCCGCCTACAGCGCCGTCAACCAGGGCCACTGCCACCCCGAGCTGGTCAAGGCCCTGGTCGACCAGGCCTCGCGGCTGACCCTCAGCTCGCGCGCCTTCCACAATGACGTCTTCCCCCGATGGGCCGAGAAGATCCGCCAGGTGTTTGGGTACGACATGGTCCTGCCCATGAACACGGGCGCCGAGGCCGTCGAGACGGCCATCAAGGTCGCCCGCAAGTGGGCCTACAAGGTCAAGGGCGTTGAGGAGGACAAGGCTCTGATCTTTTGCGCCTCGGAGAACTTTCACGGAAGGACGGTAAGTGCCCGTCGGAATCCCCAATCAAGGGCTGTTGGACCCGACGAGAGTTGTTGTTGGCAAGAGGTGTGTAGATCCAAGTACTGACAGATTGTAGATGACCGCCGTCACCCTCTCCACCGACCCCGAGTCCAAGGCCAACTACGGTCCCTTCGTGCCCAACATTGGCTCGGCGTGCCCCCAGACCGGCCGTGTGATCCGTTACAACAACGTGGACGACCTGGAGGCCGTGCTCGAGGCCAACGGCCCCCGCACGGCGGCCTTCATCGTCGAGCCCATCCAGGGCGAGGCGGGTGTCGTGGTCCCCGACGACGACTACCTGAAGCGCGTGCAGGCGCTGTGCAAGAAGCACAACGTGCTCTTCATCTGCGACGAGATCCAGACGGGCATCGCCCGCACGGGCCGCATGCTCTGCTCGCAGTGGGCCGGCATCAAGCCCGACATTGTCACCCTCGGCAAGGCCATCTCCGGCGGCATGTACCCCGTCAGCTGCGTGCTGTCCTCGCGCGACGTCATGCTCGTCGTCGAGCCGGGCACCCACGGGTCCACCTACGGCGGCAACCCTCTCGGCTGCGCCGTGTCCATCCGCGCGCTCGAGCTCGTCGAGGAGGAGGGCATGACGGAGAATGCCGAGAAGCTCGGCCAGGTGTTCCGCAAGGGCGTCGAGGCCATCGGCTCGCCCATCATCAAGGTCGTCAGGGGCAAGGGCCTGCTCAATGCCATTGTCATTGATGAGACGGCTGCGCAGGGCAGGACTGCGTGGGATCTCTGCCTGCTTCTCAAGAGCAAGGGTCTCCTGGTAGGTTCACACATCCACACATCTATCCATCCACACAAAAGGAAGGAAGGAAGAAAAAGTGTGGGAGCATTGCTGACACTGTTCATAGGCCAAACCTACTCACGGCGACATTATCCGATTCGCCCCTCCCCTGGTCATCACCGAGGAGGAGCTCAACAAGGGCGTGGCCATCATTGCCGAGGCCATCAAGGAGCTCCCCACGGTCGAGAAGGCCAAGGCGGACCACTAAGCCGCATCGTTGGTCCTTTGGTCCTCGCTGCGCTCGATCTCGCGCCCTGGGCATACTGTGCTGTGCCGTGCCGTGCTGCACCGGAGGTACTGCGCCGGAGATGGCTCGGCGACACGACGACTTGACGAATGAATGGGGGCATCACGCACGACATGATACCAAGATTCCTCTTGCTCCCGTTCTTGATTGACTGGTCTCTTCCATTCTATGTTCTGAACTTTATATTTTGCTTTGTTTTTTTTCTTCTGTTCTGGGCATTGCGCATCTGGTAATCGACTCGCTCTTACCAATGGCGTTTAGACTGGGACACCCCTACAACACTCGAGAGGGTTATAAAAAAAAGTGTCTTTTTTTTTTCTTACTTTGCACTTTGCTCTGCTGCTTTGCACCTTGCTGCTTCGCATCTTGGATGAAGAATGATACTCAATGTGATGTATATATTGGTTACAGCCAAGACTTATGGGAATCAAGTTTGTTCAAGAAGGGTTCGGTGCTTGGAGTGACAGCATACCGGTCACCAGCTCTGTCACACGACGATGCACGGAGTGCTGATGCAGTGGAACAGGTGTGCTCCGTAGGGCAGGACATACATGGAGACACGGGGTATGGGTGATGGCATACAGGAGTGGGTGATACTGCATTTGATGGGAGCGTACGGAGAGATACGGAGGTTGGGAGTATGGGTGATACTGGCGATGATGGGTGACACGGCAGATGGATACGAAATGTTCAGTTCAACGGGCTACCGTCTGCCGTGCCACCTCGGTTCATGCCATGGTCCATACTCGTACTCGTAGTCCGTGGCGTGGCCCATGGTACAGAATACGGAGTATTACTGTAGCCATCCACCCGCCACTATGTGTCACCGACGGCGGACGGACCCTTTGGTTTGTGGCGGTCTTGGCTTGGCCTGAGGCCTTCGTGCTTCCGGGTGCTTGCTGCGCTGATGGCCCATCAGGCATCTCCGGTGACGATGTGAGAAGGAGGAAAGAGAAAAGGGGACTACGGACTACGAGTGCATTGTACGGACTACCCAAAGACTGGAGCAACTACCCGAGCTGCCACTGTGTGTATCATGTACGATTTGAACCACTCGTAGCAATTATCAGGGCAATTCCAAGTGCAGTGCAGTCATGGTACTCGTAACCCGTCAAGTCGCAAGAGTGTCGGTCTGAGTCGGGCATGCGTATGCGTGCGTGTGTGTGTGCGCGGGCGTATGTGTGTGTGTGCCGGCCCAGGGCCCAGGGGGGGGGGGCAAGAAAAGAAGGACGGGCAGCAGGCTCCCAATCTCCAATACGACACGGCCACATGGGGATACCATGTATGTATGTACGGAGTAAGTACGAGTAATACAGTATGTGCAGCTAAGTATTACGAGTAGTACATGGTGCATATATCCGTACAGCAAAAGGCTCCGGCCGGAGATGGACGATATGGAGACTGGAGACAGGACGGTCAGTCGTCGCACATGCATCAGCAGTGGTGCCTGGCCGGGGGGACGGGATCCCAAGGGCAGGCAGGCAGGCCAAAAGCCAAAAGGACGAGAGCAACAAGGTGGATGATGGATGATGGATGCAACGGGCGTGTGTCTGTGGGTGTATGCACCGTCGTTTTTTATGCCGAATCATGGCGTATCGATCGACTTGGGTGGAGGACTCCACCGGTATCATGCAGTCGGATGTGATTGATTGTGCCGGGGCAGCGAGCGAGCGAAGCGAGGATGGGGAGCCCCCCCCCGGTAGGGGCCGCCGGAGGCAGAATTCACGGGATGCGAGTTATGTACGGAGTGCAGCGCAAGTGTGGTTATATGCAAAGGGGCTCAGTGCAGCCGAGTGCACGACGGGGCAGGATGGGAGTGGTGGATGGTGACGGTGTGATGGTGGTGGTGGTTGCGAGTCAGGGCGTTGGGATGGAGGATGTATGCACTCGGGAGTATCTGTTTAGGGAGTAGTAGCATGTATGAAGCATCGGGGGGGGCACGGGGCATGGGGCACATGTATGGAGATGCACTGAGGCATGTGTAAGTATGGGGCAGTTGAGCAGATATGTACGAATATATTCAGAGAGTACATAGACACAGTACTCGGTAATCTGGCAGTATAGTAGGTGAGTGGATGAGTATGAGTGTATCGTATGAGTGAGTGGGTGAGTGGATGAGTGAAGAGTGGATGAGAGTGATGAGTGGAGTGGATAGTTGATGCTGGCACACGAAACAGAGCAGCAGGCACACTGTCCGTCTCCTGCAGTAGTGCTGGGGGGGATGGAGGAGGAACGGTGTGTCGGTACGGACGAGGAGGATCACGTAGTGGATGATGCAATCATATGAAGCTCATACTTACTCTGTACTTGATACAGTACGATTCGCAATAGTAGGGGCAGTACTACTGGTAGTTAGTCCTCCGTAGTAGTATGGAGTACTATTCATAGAGGTCTAAAAGAGAGAAAGTACTACTCGGTAGAGACCAAGACAAGTCATCCGTCTCCGGACTCGGCGGGTGGCTTATCGGCGCCCAGGTGATAAGCGTCGGGTGATGCGGGAGGGAAACAGTGCCACAGCCCGCTGCCACAGCCAGTACAGTCCGCTGGTCAGTGTCCGCTGGTTAGTGTCCACTGGTCAGTGGTGGGCATATCTGCGGTACGGGTACGGAGTACAGTGTGTACGAGTACGGGTGCAGGGCGGTACGAGTAATCTCCATACCGGTAGTATGACTATGACTACCAACCAGTACGGAGAAGTACGGAGTACGGAGTAGTATTTACAGATGGATAGATACGATGCCTGGGTTCAGCCTAGCATGACTGACCTGACTGCCGTGGTGACTGAGGCAACGAGCGAGGCGTCAAGTCAGGCAAATCCAGTTCAGGAGTGAGGCGCAAGGGCGTGGAGCAAGCAAGCCACGGGCGTTGAGACGGGCAGCCAAGGACGGTCTACAGCCAAGTACTCGTACAGCAAGTACATGGTGCGGCGTGTGAGTGCAGAGAGGTTAAGTACTAGAGGTGTGTGATGGTGAGGAGGGGGGATCCACACGCATCACGAGAGGGACGGGTGCTGCTGATACGATGGAATGGGGGTGATGGGTGGATGTGGATGGCTGTCTGCCGAGTACGTCGACGGTTGGAGACGGATACAGACAGGCAGACAAGGCAGGCAGGCAGAGTCGGTACGCACATAAGTACTACTTAGAGAGTAGAGTGAGAGAGTGAGTGTGCCGTGACATGAGTTTGACTGGATAGAGAGGTGTGAGTGTGAGTGTGAGTGTGGGATTATGTAGACTTTATGGGAGTGCTGCTTTAAGGGTGGGGCAGTACACCAGTGCAGGTGCAGGGGATTATCATTGCATACGCAGCAGCAAGGCAAGCCAGCAAGCACAACAAGCACAGCAGGTCTACGGAATACTAGTAGGTAGTCAAATGCATTGTAGAGTCAGAGTGTAACAAGTATACTACGAGTGTGTGTAGAGTGGACCAAGTGTCGATTGTCAATGTTGTCATTCAGTCGGGACATGATTGCATCGTGGTCGGCATGCAACAAGGAGAGCTGTGGAATTGGACAAGATTGAATGAATGACATGACCATGAGAGTTTTCATTGACTGCACGAGAATTACTCGGTGAGCGTCAACATACACAGTCAACAGGTAAACAGACTGAGCGTGGACAGCGAGCGTGGATTGCACCATGGCGTTTGGTGTGGTGCAAGATTGACGCCATTGCACGGGTGGTGGCGGGCGGAACATGGACACTGGACACTGCACTGAGGCGAGAGTCGAGTTCGAGTAAGGGCCCAAGGCCCAAAGGCCAAAGGTCAAGGCAAGGGGTCAAGCCAGTCAAGGGATGCTTGGGTTGGTCCAGATGCAGTGCTTAGTGCCAAGTGCTACTGCATGCTCATACTCGGTACGCAGCATTCATCCCGTCTTTACGACGTGCTTATCAGAGTTGGATCAGAGTCACTGCAGACTGCCAGTGTCCGTATCTGTATCTGTGCTCTGTACGAGTGCATACTACTACGAGTAGTACTCTGTAGAGATTGTCCTCTGTGGATTGTAGATTGCTGTCGTGATGTTGCATAATCATGGTGCGTATCACGTGATGGAACTGGATCTTGATGGCGTGTGACGGTCAAGATGCAGCAGAGTACAGCACACAGCACACAGCACACAGCGCATACAGAACATACAGAACATACAGCGTATTCAGAGCACAATACAGCGTATTACAGGCCATCTGCAGAACACAGAGTGCACCTCTATACTCCATAGTATTACTCGTACAGAACAAAAGACAGTTCAAAACAGACGCCACAACCATGTGACCTCGTCAGTCAGTCGCCTTTCGCCGCATGACAAAGCAGAAGCAACAAGAAGCAGAGCAGTAATCAGAGCAGTAATCAGAGCAGCAAGCAGAGCAGCAAGCAGAGCAGCAAGTGCAAAGTAAAGCAGCAAGCAGCCAGCACCGCACAAAGCAGCATTGGAAGCTATTCCCATCCTGGCCATGCATGATACTGTCTGTACTCCTCTGTACGTACTGATACAAGGCATAGCAAGCCATCTGCCTACATCTGCATCGTCGACCCTACCAACCCAAAGTCACTCTACCGAGTACTGCGTCTTGACAGAGGTACGTACTCATCCCTGTACATACTGCCTGGTACCCGCCATTTCCCCTCACACACCCCCCCGTCCGTCTTTCCCCCTCCCCCCGTCTGTCGGTTCACCCAATACGTCCAAGCCTCGACCTTGTCTGGTGCAAGCGTGACGCATCGCACGCGCCTTGCCAGAACCCAGAACCCAGAAACGGGCGGCTCTCGGTCTCTCCAACTCTCTCTCTCTCGCTCTCGCTCTCCCTGTCTGTTCTGTTTTGGACTGTCTGGTGTGGACAGTGTCAATCATCACATCATCGCCAGAGACCCTTTTCTTCCCTTCCTTTTCTTCTTCTCTCTTTTTTTTATCCTTCTCTTCTATCCCGTACCTCTTCACGGCGTCGACAGCCCCTCGTCGTCCCCCCCCTCCGATACGCCTCCGAACTCGTGACTTACACTTTTGTGACATAACACTAAGTACGCTGTCGTAGTACTTTAGTCTCCTCCCCCAGGACCCTTATCCTCGACAGCCATCAGGGTTCACCTCTCTCGCGTTCTTCTTTCTCTCCATCTTCCGACCGCGACGACATCTCCCGACTTCTACTCGTATTCTCCCCCCTTCGCTGCATCGATCGAACAAGGCACACCTCGAATCTCACCTACCAAGTATAAACGACACACCCCCGGCCCCCGGCCCCGTCCTTTGTCACTTTTGGCCAGGAACCATCTGGCTCCGCCTTGCGCTCTCGTCAAACCCATCGCCACGCCCTGGTCCGATAACTCGACGACGCCACCCCCGAACCTGTACAAAGTACGGAGTACAATACCATAATACTACAATAGTACCACCCCAAGAGCCTCGCCAGGTTAGTCACCGCCTTCTACGGGTACGACGAGTACAGGCAGAGTGCTATCGTACTCTCTCTCTCTCTCTCGTATGCTCCCGAGTCCCTCGCCTCGTCATGTTTCACCGACATACCACCCTTGCCTACCATCTCCATATCCATATGCACCATCCTGCTTCCTTGCTTTTTTGCCAGGCTTCTTCTGCTTCTGCGTCTGCTTCCCTGGGTCCTCTCTCCTGAGCTCTCTCTCCCGTCCGCTCCGTCCTGTCCCGTCTGTCCGTCTGCCCGTCTACCTTCTGCCTTGCGTCATCCCTACTCAGCTTCACGCATCTCGTCTGGTCTGGTCTTGGGTCCTCGTCTGCCTAATCTGCCTGCCTCCTGCTGCTGCCTACTACTTTCTACTACTTGCTCCCCTTCCTCAACCCCCCGGCACTCTCCACTGACCATCATCCTCTACCAAAGGTTGCCACAAGGTCATTACCTATCTACCTGCCGTCTCCCATCCATATCCTATCAAATACACGCCCTTGTCCAACCCGTTCGCCTGGATCTCGTTCCGTCGCTCTACACACAACCACCTCCGTCTCTTCTCTCCCCTTCTACAATCATCGCACTTACCTAGTACGCCTCGACGTCCTCGGCCCTTGGCCCTGCCATCATCAGTCACTCTTCAGCCGCTGACAAGCCTCTACCAGAAGACCTCCAACCTACAGCCCCTGCATGACGACAACCTCTGCCCATCGCCTCACCTGAAAAGGCCCCCGGCCTACAACCCACGTCGACCACTTCCTGCTTCCAGCCGACAGCACACACACACCCACGCAGGGAGCCATGGCCAGCGTGCGGCCCCCCACAACACAGGGCTCCGGCTCCGGCGCCGCCTCGGCCGCCTCCAGCTCCAGGAGGTCAAGTCGCCGCGTCGTCGGCGAGTTCACCATTGAAAAGGAGATTGGCAAGGGCAGCTTCGCCCAGGTCTACCTAGGATGGCACAAGGACCGCAAGCAGGCCGTCGCCATCAAGTCGGTCGAGCTCGAGCGCCTCAACAAGAAGCTCAAGGAGAACCTGTACGGCGAGATCAAGATCCTCAAGACGCTCCGTCACCCTCACATCGTCGCCCTACACGACTGCATCGAGTCGTCAACACATATCAACCTCATCATGGAGTACTGTGAGCTCGGCGATCTGTCTCTCTTCATCAAGAAGCGCGACAAGCTCGGCACCCACCCTGCCACCCACGACATGGCGCGCAAGTACCCCAGCGCCCCCAACTCGGGCCTCCACGAGGTCATCATCCGCCACTTCCTCAAGCAGCTCGGGAGCGCCCTCGAGTTCCTCCGCTCAAATAACTATGTCCACCGCGACGTGAAACCCCAGAACCTCCTGCTATTGCCCGCCCGCACCCTCCGCGACGGTCGCCGTTTCCCCGTCATGGAGGCCAGCCACAACTCCCTCATCCCCGTCGCCGGCCTCGCCTCTCTCCCCATGCTCAAGCTCGCCGACTTTGGCTTCGCCCGCGTCCTGCCCTCCACCTCCCTCGCCGACACCCTCTGCGGCTCCCCGCTCTACATGGCCCCCGAGATTCTCCGCTACGAGCGCTACGATGCCAAGGCCGACCTCTGGTCTGTCGGCACCGTCCTCTACGAGATGGTCACCGGCCGGCCCCCCTTTCGCGCCCGCAATCATGTCGAGCTCCTGCGCAAGATTGAGGCCGCCGAGGACGTCATCAAGTTCCCCCGCGACGTCGTCATCACCGCAGATATGAAGGCCCTCGTCCGCGGCCTGCTGAAGAGGAACCCTGTCGAGCGCATGAGCTTTGAGGCCTTCTTCAGCCACCCCGTCATCACGAGCGACATTCCCGGCCTCGTAGAGGATGACTTGCCCTACGCCAAGCCCAAGCTGTCGCCGTCACCGGCACAGGCACAGATTGAAACACCCCAGCCGTCGTCGCAGGCATCGCAGGCGCAAGCCAAGAGCGCATCTCCACCTCTCCCCCCGTCTTCATCTTCGAGACCCACCACAACCCGCATCAACACCGGCCAAGATGTCACGGGGCCATCAAGGTCCCCGCGGGACCAGGCCCTGCGCACATCCCCATCCTCCAGCCCGAGGCAGCAGCAGGCTGACTACCGTCGGTCGCCGCTGTCCTCGCCCAGGGACACCCCCAGGTACAGGGAGAGGGAAGACGGCGATGGCCTGGGCATCACACGCCGACCGTCCGTCAAGCACGTGGCAACGGCGCCTGCCCCCCAGACCCAGACCCGTGACGCGCGCACGCGGCAGTCGCCTGGCCGTGCCACAACGGCCGAAGAGGAGAAGGCCGCGCAGGAGGTCATGTTTGAGCGTGACTACGTCGTCGTCGAGCGCCGCCATGTCGAGGTTAACGCGCTGGCTGACGAGCTGGCCGCCAACGAGAACCTGAGCCACGGCGCGGGAGGCAACCCGCCTCGCGGGGGCCAGATCCCCCGCCGGTCGACCCAGCAAGGTACCCCGACATCGACGTCGGGCGCCATCCCGACACCCACATCGCGCAACGCGCTGGTGACGCAGGGCCGCCCCTCACATGACCGTCGGTCATCGTACGATAGGCCCCTGTCCGTAAGCCCCAGCTCGGCGTCGAGCGCCATCTCCAAGGCCATCCAGGACGCCAGCCTGCGTCTCTTTGGCTTCAAGGTGCCGCCCCTGCGTGGTGGAGCCAAGGGCCAGTCCCCCCCACTGTACCAGGCCTTCCCAGCCTACCCCACACCGACCATGACGGCCGGTCTGCTGGGCGACGGGAAGGGCAACACCGGGTCGGGCAGCGCCGCAGCCGACGAGGACGTGCTGGCTGCTCAGACCATCGAGGAGCTCGCTACGCGGAGCGACTGCGTCTTTGGCTTCGCAGAGGTCAAGTACAAGCAGCTGATCCCTCTGGCTCCCTCGGCAGAGCACGGACTCGGCGGTGTGGACCCCGACCAGGCCAACGCGGACTCGTCCGACGATGGACTCACCACCGAGGCTGTCGTGGCACTCTCCGAGGAAGCCCTGGTACTGTACGTCAAGTCACTGACGCTACTCGCGCGCGCCATGGACATTGCGAGCGTATGGTGGGCCAAGAAGAGCAGCGGAAGCGGCAGTGGCATCGGAAACAGCACCAGTGGCGGTATCGGCGTGGGCATCTCGGCCGCGGTCTCACAGTCGGCGGCGCAGCGCATCAACGCCGTAGTCCAGTGGGTGCGCCAGCGCTTCAACGAAGTCCTGGAGAAGTCGGAGATCATCCGGCTCAAGCTGCTCGACGCCCAGAGGCAGCTGCCAGACGACCACCCCAACCACCCGGCCAACCACGGCATCGACGGCAGCGACTCCCCGCCGTCGACATCCATCACCGCATCCGTCATGGGCGGCCTCGGCAGCGGCTCCGGCGGCGTAGGTCTGGGCGGCCCAGCAGGCATCCGCCACGTGTACCTCACCCCGGGCACCAGCGCCGAGAAGCTCATGTACGACCGCGCCCTCGAGATGAGCCGCTCGGCCGCCATCGAGGAGGTGGCCAACGAGGACCTGCACGGCTGCGAGCTGTCGTACATGACGGCCATCCGCATGCTCGAGGCCGTGCTCGACAGCGACGAGGACTCGTCTAGGCGCGTCTCCTCGGGCAGGGATTCCAGCGGCAACACTGGCAACACTGACATTGACGGCGAGGAGGAGATGCATATCCGCAAGAGTACGTACCCATACACCCGCACCTCCTCTCTTTTTGATTATGCCTCCGGCGGCCCTGCCGGGGGCCCTTCTCGCTGCGCTCGCTCTTGGGCCGGCTGTACTCAGCCAAGACTATGCCTAGTCTGCGTGCGAGCGAAGCGAGGTCCGCCCCCGGCAGGGCCGCCGGAGGCATTATAATTGGAAGATGAAGGATACGATGCAAGATACAAGATGCTAACATGTGTGTTGTATAGTGATCACTATGATTACCGGACGTCTCAACTCGGTGAGGCAGAAGCTGCAGATGATTGCCGATGCGAGTAGGCAGCAGCAAGGCCAGGGACAGGGCCAGGGACAGCAGCAGATGGCTCCGGGGCTGGGCGGACGGAGGAGGAGTGGAGATGTCACGCCTAGGAGTGTGCCGTCCTAGGCACTCTAGGAAGCATGATGTCTTCTCTTCTGCCCCCTGTCTTTGCCTCAGTTTGGACCTCTGATGTGACTCTCGAGGCATCTGGCTGTTGTCCAAGCATCAGCTTTTGTCTGTCGGCTCTTGTTTTGCCGAAGCATCTGCGGCTGTCTGCACCTCGGCATCTTTGTCTGCATGGTGTTTTATCCGGCATCTTGTCCCTTTACAGCGACTGGACATTTGACATTCTTGACACCATTATGATGCGTTGCATACTAGAACGGTGTTGTCCTTTCCATCTTCACTTCTTCATACCATCTCTTTATCATTATTCCCTTGTCCTCTTGTTCCCTTCTTCTATCCTATTTTACTCCATCTGTTTTTTCTGGTTTCATCTCAGCTCATATGCGTTGCGTTGGTTGCGTTGCGTTGCATGGGAAGCGGGTCGGCGTTTTTTTTGTCTGCTTCTGGTTCTGGTTCCATCTTCTGGTTCCATCTTCTGCTTCTAGTTTAGGGTCAGGGTCAGGTTGACCTCACGGTCCAAGGTTTGGTTTCGGCTTCGGTTTCGGTTTCAAGGTTGACTTTCACTGTCTCAAGATTGACATGGCATGACATGATGGCGATGGCGACGGCGTCTTTGTCGTTTTTTTTCCTATTCTATTCTTCTTTTTCTATTCTATTTTTTTCTACATACTTTTGTTCCCATCGTTGGCGAATCATTGGCTCGGCGTCAGGATCGTCTATCCTAGGGCAAGCCGTTTCTCATCTTGGTGTGTTCATCTTTCACTTTGTGTTGACCGTGTGTTCATTTCTCATCTTGTTCATCTTGTTCAGTTTGGTGTTCATCTTATGTTTATCGATTCGGTGTCGTTTCATTTATTCTTCATCTTTGTTATTATTCATCAGCCAGGTTGCAAAAAAAACAGAATCGATTTCAATAAGGCTGAGTGTGCATGGGGTATGTATGTGACTGCGGGGTGTGACTGACTACGACTGCATGGCTGCGCATGGCTGCGTGACTGCATGGCTGACTGGCTATGACTGCATAGCTGCGGCTGCCTGCGGCTGCCTGGTGCAGGGCCTGAAGACTTGGTTAATGACATGTACTAGATGTGCACTGGACAGTGATTTCGTCTTGCCAGTCTTTGTTTTTGTTTGTCAGTCATGTTCTGTCAAACATTGTTCGGACAAGTCCGACTTTGTCCATCAGACTACCTACCTGCCTGCCTGGTACTACCTAGTAGTAGGTATACAGGATGAGCAGGCTGGATAGCAGCACGGAGAATTACTTGAGAGTACTACTAGTACTAGTAGGTATATAAGTGCATGCCCGTCCTGTCTGTGCCTGTCCGACAAGAACACACAGCGCATTCAAGAGAAGAGAGTAAATCAGCACATTGAGAAAGCACAGAGAAAAGCACACAGCTGAGCACCTGAGCATCATGCCCCAAGACTTCCCCCCCCTCTTATCCGCAGTCCTCAACCTAGATAACCGCCTTGGCCCTCTCTACATCTCCGACTCCCACGCCCGTCGTCGGCGCCACAGGAAGATTTCCAGACGGCGCGCCGCCATAAAGGCGTCTAAGCAGGATGTCCGGCAGCGTCTGACGCGCGAGGAGAAGCTGTGTGTGCAGAAGAGTCTTTGTGTTGACGGCGAGCGGGCCGAAGGGCCCAACGGGTCTGCGGGGGTGGTTGCCGAGGACAAGAACAAGAACGAGCACAAGGACCAGAAGAAGAACGAAGATGAGAACAAGGGCGTGACTTGGAGTGAGAGTGAGAGGGATGACGTGCAGAATCTTCTGGGTCAGATGGGCGATGATGAGTCTGGCAGACCGTGGCTGTGGCAGGGCAAGAGGCCTGTCGGAGTGAGCAAGGCAGTCAAGACGAAGGAGGAGAAAAAGGAGGGCTTGTTCCCGCGGTATATTGAGGGGTGGCCTGTTCGGGAGCTGGTGGGTGCTTCCACTTCTACTCACAAGAAGGAGGACACATCCGACAAGGTGGGCTCCGTGGCCGGGACAGCGGACGAGGACTCTGCTTTTGAGTGTGAGCATGGCGTTCTGTCGGGAACTGCAGCCCCTTGGCCTCTTCCACAGAAACACGATCAGTACGACGACTGCAACGACGATGATCTGTCGGATCTACTCTCCACTACACGCATTCAGGATTCCCATGATGAACTCAAAGAGCAAGCTTCCATTTCAAGCACTATGAGCACAAACGAGGCTACAACCCCCTCCTCTCTGCATAGTATCTGAGTGCCTCCTTGGCCACCACATCTCCAGACTTGGACTGACCACTGCCCGACTGTCTGAGAAAAGAGCTGTTGCTCGCCTTCAACTCCTCGAGCACACGCTCTCTCTTGGGTCCGCTGATCGCCTGGTACTTCAGATGGCGTGCGAGGCTCGGGAGGGGGAGGAACAGTGCTGGGTCTGGTGGTTTGGGTGTTCCCCTTTTCTCCCCTGTTTTCCTGCCTATCTTGGTCTTGGAGCGTGTCCTTGACCTTGTCCTTGTTGATCTGTCTGCGCCGTGGCCCTGGGCTGTCACCTTGGCTGTCACCTGGGCAGTCTGATCCCATGTTGGTATCTTTGGTCTGACGGGCATGGTCACCAGGGTCAAGTTGTCTTCTACTGCTGTGTCCGACAAAAAGTGCTTTGATGGGTCCTCTGCCGCCCGTGCAGCAGCAGCAGCATCCTTGAGAGCCTGCAGCTCCCACGGCATGGGTCTCATCTCGCTCTGCATGCTCCAGTGGGCCATGATCCGCTGGTCGAATCGTCGGAAGAACTCGACGTGCTTCTCCGGCGTGCACATCCAGTCGTGGCAGGCTGCCTCCGTCGCCGTGGGCCGCTCCGGCGCCGACACCCGGAGACACCGCGCGATGAAGTCCTGCGCGTTCGACGTCGGTCGCGGGTCCGCGCTCTCGAAACGGCGGATCAGTCGCTGGTCCAGGTCCGCTTGGCTCATGAGGTTCAGGTGGTCGAGCGTGGCGTCGCCGGACGCGACCAGGACGAGGGCTACGATGCCCAGGGACCATATGTCTACGGCAGAGGTCTGGACGCCGGTTCTTGAGTAGAATTCGCTAGAAATGTTAGGTATTATTACATGTAAAGTGCTAGCCAAGTTGCTCGGTATTATCACTCACGGCGCTTGAAAGTCTTTTGTGCCTACGCCGGTGATCATCCTGCTTCTCTGTGGGACGGCCGATGCACCAAAGTCGGACAGCATGATTCTGTGATACGCAATCTTGGGTGAGTAGGCTAGAAGAATGTTTTCAGGTTTGATATCACGATGGACAATGCCCTTTCTGTGCAAGTACGCGAGGCCACGGATGACTTGGCGGATGATGATACGCGAGTCGAGCTCCGAAACGGTTCCGTAACGGTTCACAAATGACATCAGGTCACCACCCGAAGCGAGCTCTGTAAAAATATACCTAACGTCTGTGAGAATCAAGTAATACAATGTTAGGAGATCATTTAAAGTATAGTGTTGGCAGCATACAAGGCGTTGGGTGAGATGATGGCGTCAATGTAGGGTAGGATATTGGGCTGCGCAGGTCTCAGCATCAAGTCATCAACATAGCATAATACTCTCCGCTTCGAGAGGTAATATTTCCGGGATAAGTCTCACATGCTGCAGCTGTCGTAGAATATCGGCTTCTTGGAGCGTGCGACGGACGTGCTCTCGACGCTGCTTGCCCTGGAACTCGTGAATCTTGACCACCTTGCACACCAGCTGCTTCTTGGTCGACGTATCGGCGGCCAGGAACACGGACGCCTCCGCTCCCTTGCCGAGACAATAGTTGGTCAATTGGTATTTGTGTGCAAAGTGCTATCATGAATTTGCATGTCAGTGGACCCCAAGCGTCACAGAGAGAAAATCAGTCAACTTCACCCACCTGGGCCTCTTCTCTCTCGACATCGGAGAGCCCAGGGAGACATGCCCTGCCTGTCTGAACAAACCTAAACTTCTAGTACGGTTTGATCTCAATGACATCGCCATGCTGCAGCAGGTAGCCCGGCGACATCTCGACGCCAGCGCCTACAAGAAGGTCGTTCACGTAGGTGCCGTTGATGGACTTGCGGTCCCGGACGTAGACGTGGTGGACGGCCGGCTCGTACGTGACTACATAGACCTCGCAGTGGTTGCGCGAGACAGCATAGTCAAGGTCAGTCTGGATGACGAAGTGGCTGCCATGCGTCAGTGCTTTTCCCCTTGCTCAAGCTCGAGCTCGAGCGCCATTCCCCCAACGGCTGGATGGCTCGCTCACTTGGAGTCTGCGTGTCGTCCAATCTTGAAGATCTCGTGACCCCAGATTGGGATCGTCTCTGCGTAGCTTGGTCAGGCCAACCAACCAACCAACCTTATTTCACCCCGTCGTAGGAGCCATGGGCTACCGCAAACGTCATGGACCCGGGCAATTGGGAAGGGCGAGTCAGAGCTTACCAGTGGGATGGCCACCGTACCGAGTGTCTGCGAACTCTAGCAGAGCTACTGGAGGTTCTTGGGAGCTGTCGCTGCTATGGAGCTCCATCGTTGGTTTGCTATCGCAAGAAAAAACAGCTAGATGGCCACAATTCATGGGCATATGGAGGAAAACAAGATGCATTGTCCCGGGAAGATCCAATTGCACTCCCTACAGCTACGATTGATCATATTTCTGGTGATTTTCTCGCCATTCGGTGCCCGGGCAGGTGCTCTCCTCGCTCCTGCCCATCGACCGATAGGGCCTGTGACGCAAGCATCCACCGTGTGCAAACACAGTGCGCATAGATAATCCGCACACAGCCGGCCCCAAACTGTGTAAATGGTGGTGTGAGTGACGTAAAATGGCCACACGTGACCCCTTCGGGTTGCGAACCCTACAGCCATTCTGACTTAACCGCCATTAATTCTCCCCGCTTGACTGTGAATCGTTCCTCATCCAAACACGATTCTCATCCTCGAACAAGTGAGTGCCTACCACCCCTACCCCCCCTGGCCTATTGGGCATTTGGCATTGATGCAAAGCATCTTCTACTATTGAGGAGCTTTGCATCCTTGCCACATGCAAGTCCCAGTCCACGCGGTCCCGCAGATAGCTGCCCCGCGCATATCGCAAGCAAGGCCACAGGACTAACATTGATATCGCAGAACCATCGTTCAAGATGAGAGCCAAATGGAGGAAGAAGCGCGTTCGTCGCCTTAAGCGCAAGAGAAGAAAGATGAGGGCTCGCTCGTAAGTCTACACCTCGTCGACAGGTCACACGACCGAAGCTACCAAGCACACACGGATCATGCTAACCAAGCTTCCCCGCACAGCAAATAAGCGCATCACGCAACAACCTGACTCGGCCTATCTTTCATGATTCACGACCTACCCACCACCCGCTGGTGATTATGGAACAATGATTCGGGTGTTACGGCACCCAGGAAAACGGGACTATGATTTACTGGACGGATTTTCTTTGACGGTCGGAATGGAAGGATACCAATGGACAATTTCGGAGGGTTAGGCGAAAGCTGGCGTTTACGGAGACGTCTCTGAAGCAAGCTGCCAAAAGAACGCAGACTTGATTACTTCACTGAAACGTTACAGGACAATTCAAAATACAGAATTGCTTCAAGGACAAAATCCATGGCTCTCGTGAATATTTGTGTGTGAACGTGCCCCGCATTCTTGTGTACTCTTTGAACTTGACCAGCTGCAATTGCTCTATGGATAGCAGAATCATAACCTCTGGCATCTCGCACAACAATTAACTACGGAGAGGTGATATATCATACAGATGCTGTCCCACATAGATTCAGGACGCACGACATGACGGCAAGCCCAGGTGAGGCCGTGATGAGCTCCCGATTTTGTGTGTGTGACGTCGCCGTTGGTGGGGTTGGGGGGTTACAGCCACAGGCGGACAGGCGCCGGCTCACCGCCCCGGGTAAACACCGGTCGAACTGCACGTATTTTTTTTTCTGCCGCCGCTATGTCTGAGATAGACTCGGAGGCTTGAACAAAAAAAAAAAAGGCAAAGAGGACCCATCCCACCTTGAACGACGAGGCTCAATTACCCAAGCGCAACGACAGATCTGCAAATATGGCCAAGCGCAAGAGAGATGGCGAGGCCTCGGCCAAGACCACGAAAAAGGTGTCAATCAATGCGCCCGCCGGAACGGCCAAGGTGGCGTCCCTGCTGCAGCCCAAGTCGTCGCCGCCCGTGATAGGTAAGGATCGAAGGGGACGACGGTCTAGAGGACCGTTTGGCTGGGAGCCCGCGACTTGCTAATCTCTTGTTATTTTCTGTATAGCCATGTCACCAGGCATCACAATTCCTTCGGGCATCAACTTCCAGTCATATGTGTCGGCGGACCAGCCCCTGTCCCGGGGCAAGCCGTCCAAGAAGGCGGCATCACAGAGGGAGCTGCTCCTGCACTCGACAGAACACACGAATCTCGACTACACGGCCAAGGAGGAGGTCAGCCGGGGATCGGAACCGCTGGTGAATCACTACGTGGCCGTGGTGGATCCCAAGACGGGGTCGATGCAGGTGATTGAGGCCAAGAAGATGGTGGTGCGGGCAGCGGTGCGCGGGAAGCAGGCTGCCGAGGAGGAGGCGGCGCAGAAGCAGCTCAAGCAGGTGAGTTTCAGGATGCTGTTCTTGGTGGTGGTCACACATCATTCAACAGGAATCCCCTTGGTACTAATGTTTTGCAGACCATGATGGATCGCAGGACCGAGCTGGGACAAATGTTCGGAACAAAGAAGGCCAAGAAGGCGCTGACGGAGACGGTGATCAACGCGATTGGACCTCTGCGGAGGCCCGGAGAGGGCGAGGAGCCGGCAGCCAAGATCGACGCCGCGTCGCGGGCCATGCTCAACTCGGTCGGGGACGTGACAGCGACGATGGCGTCGCGCGAGGACCTGCAGGCGGCGGTGGACGACGCGAAGCCGGCGCCGCGGCCGAACCTGTCGGCGACGGAGATTGAGGACGTGTACGACCCGCGGGCGATGATTGGTAGCGACGTGCTGAACCTGGTGCCGGTGCGCGAGTGGCAGGAGAAGGTACAGCACCGCGAGGGCATCCAGGTCATGTCGCGCTTTGTGGCCAACCGGGTGAACCGGGTGGCGGGCAACGCGTCGGACGTGACGGAGGGCGAGGACGGGGGGCTGACGCGGCTGCGGGTGCTGCGCTACTTCTACCTGGTGCTGCTCATGTACCTCAACACCAAGCCGGGGCGGGAGCGCGGCACGCGCCAGCTGCCGCCGCGCGACAAGCTGCACGAGCTGCTGGACCCGGCGCCCGAGGCCGTCGTCGAGAACATCCGGCGCAAGTTCTCGGACGCGGGCGTCATGCGCAAGTTCCACATCGACCTGCTCATGACGCACTGCTGCGCCTTTGCCTGCATCGTCGACAACTACGAGGTCGACACCCAGAACCTGCGCGACGACCTGCGCGTCGACCAAAAGGCCATCAACACCTACTTCCACGAGATTGGCGGCCGCGTCAAGCCCGTCTCCAACAAGGCCGAGGGAAAGACCATCCACGTCGGAAGGCTCACATTGCCGCTTGATTTCCCTAAGCAGAGGCACCTGGCGCCCAAGAGGCGGTGATGATCTTACGTTGGTACTTCTATTTGGATGCACTGCAACTCTTGTATATACACACACAGACACATTGGGGAAGAAATGAAGACGAAAAAAAGACATTCAGGACAGGCGTACTGCATGCAAAATACATTGAAATCTTTCTAGACCAACGTAACTTTTCATATTGTGTTAATTGGAGCATTCATTCATTCCGTGCGGTCGTTCCCTCGGCTTCAATCGTCTCCCCGCAATTTGCTGTCGCCCCATCAGGCCGAGGCTTAAAGTGCCGGAGTGGGGCTTTCGTCCCCTTCTTCAGTCTCCGTATTCCGTATTCCGGCCACGACTTGATACGCATCTTCATCTTCATCTTTATCCTCATCCTTATCATTTATTCTATACTACTGTTGAACATACTTGACAAGCCATCATCTCATATAATAATCTGTCTTATACACTCCTACACTCTTACACTCTTACTAAATAATCACTGCCGCCGCCATGTCCGTCATCTCCGTCGACTACCGCGGCCGCCTCGCCGTCATCACCATCGACAACGCAAAGAAGCTCAACGCCCTCACCCAAGCAAACTACTACGACCTAGCCCAGACACTCCGCGAGATCGCCACCCACGACGAAGTTTTCGTGACCGTCATTCTCGCCAAGGGCCGATACTTTTCAGCGTAGGCCTCCCACCCTCTGTCTCTTCCCTTTTCATCACCACCACCACCACATGTTTGCATACTGACTGACCCCATGCAGCGGCGCCGATGTATCCATCACACGCAGCGCCCCCGAGGGCACAGAAGCCCACAAGCACTGGCTCCAGAACTTTGTAGCCTTCAACCTGAACGCCTGCCACGCCTTCAGCACGCACCCCAAGATCCTGGTGGTTGGTCTGAACGGGCCCGCCGTCGGCCTGTCTGCCGCGCTCATCGCCTTCGCAGACTTCATTTACGCGGCTCCCTCAGCCTTCCTGCTCACGCCCTTTTCCTCGCTCGGCCTGGTCGCCGAGGGGGGCGCCTCGCGCGCGCTGGTCCAGCGTCTGGGCCCCGCGCGCGCCAACGAGGCTCTCATCATGAGTAGGCGGATTACCGCGCCGGAGCTGGAGCGCTGCGGCTTCGTCAATGCCATCTTTGATGTGGCCGGCGCCAACGGTGCCGACGGCAAGGCTGCTGATGCTGATGCTAATGCCAAGAAATTCCATGACCGTGTCCTGCAAGAGGTGGATGATAGGTTGGGACCCCATCTCATCGGCGAGTCGCTCATCGGCATCAAGAAGCTCATCCGACGACCTGAGCTGGAGATTGTCGACGTGCAGAATGTGCACGAGGTGCTTGCTGGGCTGGACCGGTTCGTCAAGGGTGTGCCGCAGGAGGAGTTTCGCAAGATTGCCTCGGGGGAGAAGAGGCATAAGCTCTAGAGAGGGGGTTTCATTGTATGTATAATAGGAACAAAAACGTAGTACTACTGGCTACTACAAAGTAAGGTATCAGTCATCGCATCTTGAATTATTCATTGGTTTTACGTCCACCTCTATGCGTAGATCTATGTGGGCACATGTATGCATGTCTCATGCCAGCAGTCCAAACAGCAGACTCGTTCGCTGCCAAAACGCCTCAGCCGACTTGCCGATCCGCGACTGCGACGTCTCATCCAGGTCCACGGCCTCGCGCAGTGCTTCCACCAGACTCTTCATCCCGCTGTCCTCGCCGTCGAGGCAGCACTCCAGGTACATGGCGTCAAACAGCCACTGGACACGCAGCTCCTCCTTTTTCTTCTCCTTGTCCTCATCACTCTTCTTCTCCACTCCATCTTTCTTGTTCTCATCGCTCTTCTCCTCTTCATCTTTCTCATCATCGTCCTCCTCGTCCTCCTCCTCATCATCCTCCTCGTCTTCATCTTCCAACTTGTCAAGCTCCTCCTTCCAGGAAGCAGCCAGCTTCCCATCTAGCAACTTCTTGACCGCCCCCACAGCGCTTGGGGTCCACAGGTCGGTGCCTGCATCGCCCATGGAGGCCGTCATATCGCGCAGGAAGCCAAACAGGCCTGGGGACGACTGCGTGGGCAGCACCTGTCCACCGGCGGTGTCCTCCCAGAGCGTCCTGCCGACAACGGTCCTGCCCTGCAGGACAGACGTGGCAAATCCGTCGAGCGGCGACTTGCACACGGCCGCAGCCATGGTCTCATGCAGCTCCGGCACCATGGCCAGGCCAAAGGTGGCCGTTGCAGGACGGTCAGGCAGCTGGGAGCGGATATCGCGCAGCACGCGGACAAAGTAGACGGCCACGGAGCCGGTCCGGGGGCTGCCGTGCCACAGACCCTGGAGTTGTGTCTCCAGATCGGCAAAGGCCGTGTCGAGGGACTGGCGCAGCGTGTCCTGCAGGGTGGCCGGGTCGTCGCGGCTAAGGGCCTGCTGCCTCGCCTCGATGGTGTCCTCGTCCTCGACCTCGTCGACGTCGTTGTCCCAGCGCTGACGGGTGAGCGAGCTGACCACGTCGGCGACGTCGTCCGTGATGCGGAACCACGCCTTGTAGCGCTCGGCAGCTTTGCCGACGGCGTCGTTGCGGCCGTACAGGCGCGCCACCACCTCCTGAAGGAAGGGACCCGCCCCGCCGCGTGACAGAGCCTCGTCGTACCCATCATCGTCATCATCCTCCCACAAGCTGCGGCTCTGGTCTGTCACGCCGTCCCTCCACGTCTCGAGAGTGGACTGCACCTCTGAGCCCACCAGGTGCAGCCTGGCGACCTTGGCGCGGAGCACGGCGAGCATGCGCGCATTGACTACGCCACGCAGCTCGTCCTGCATCACGGTCGGGTCGAGGCCCCGGGCACGGCCACCGTCGCGGATCCACAGCCGCAGGACCGAGTTGCGCAGGTCCATGATGGCCTTGAACTCGGACATGCGGGCGAGCGTGGCACCCAGCCCGCGTAGGAGAACCTCGCCGCCTCTCTTGGCCCAGCTGGTAAGCATCTCGCGCGCCAGCCGGCCGTCAAGGTCGTCGTGCCGGATGAACGGCGTAAAGTACTGCATCTCGTCGCTGCACCACCGCTCGTAGATATCCAGCCGTAGCCCGTACAACCCCTTCAGCGCCGGGTCCTCAAGCAGAGGCCGACTCTTGAGTTGCGCCATGGCCTGAGAAAGCCGCGAGGGCACCACAGCCTGGACGTCCAGCAGGCTACGCGTGTACAGCGACAGGCCGAGCATTACACGGCCCGCGGCCCCGTCACTAGTGCTGTTGCTGCTGCTAGCCTCGTCGTCCAGTGCCACGGCCATGGCCTCGGCCCGTACGTGGAGCAGGTGTCGCAAGGCATCCCTGGCTCCGGAGCTGGTCGCCAGGCTATACGCGCAGAGCGCCCTGACCACATGGTCCCTGTCGTCGTCCTGCGTCACCGCCCCAAGCACCTTTTCCACCTGCCGTAGCAGTCGTCGGCGCAGACTACCGAGCGTCTTCTTGGATGCTTCCACATCAGCTACATCACCCAGACTCTTGACGACAAGCCTGCTCAGGACCAGCACCTTGGCAGCCAGGATGAGTCTATCTCCCCTGGCCCCAGACTCGTCAGTGCCACCGCCTCTTAGCAGTCGCCCCACCACGAGCGAGCACGCATCCAGCAGCTTGACTCTAGCCGCCTGCTCCAGCCCGTCTTTTGTTCTTGTTGCTGTTGCTGTCGCTGTTGCTGTGCTGTCTCCGCTGGTGCTCGCACCCCGATGCACAAAGTCCGCCAGGCCAGACGCCTTGGCGCCGACCACGGCCCTGCCGCACCGGCTGCCCATGCCGCCCAGGAGCTCCTGGACGCGCTCGTTGTCGCCGCGCATCTGGACGATTGTGTCGGCCGTGCCGAGCAGCTCGCGGTACGAGCTGCCCACCTGGGTGCGCAGGCGCGAGGCCTTGTCCTCGATCGAGACATGCAGCGAGTTGTGGATGGCGCGGATCTGCGGGAGGGTGTGGCCGCCTGAGAAGATGTCGGCTGCCGACGTGAGCGTCGAGGGGTCGGGTGGTGCAGGAGCCATTTTGGAGGGAGGTTCGAAGGCCCTAGCTTTAGACCGTGTCTATGTTCGATTCGTCATTCGTTGTTTGTTCGGTCGTCTGCAACTTGGGGGCGTCCGTTGAATGGCAATTCGGGTCGTCGTTGTTTCGGTTGATGGGTTGAAGTTGAATGCTGAATTGAGTTGCTGCTAGGTGGCCGTATTACGTGGGGCGCACTTGCCGCCAAATGAAATGGCCTACCACTCTTATAGCAGATGTCTGCTCAACACCCATGCACACATACACACACAATCGCATATTATAGAAAATCATACTCATAACTTGTTGTTTGGAAAGAATGATGAATATATAACCCGATACATCTACAGCTTGACACTCTTGATAACCCCCGTGTTGATACCCGACAGCTCGCCGCGGTACCCGCCCTTGGGCTCGCCGCCCTTCCACACGGGCTTCATGCTCGCCAGCTTCTTCTGCTTGGCTTCGTACTGCATCCTCTTCTTGACACGCGGGTTGCGCACCTCCTTCTTCCTGCGCGGTGTGAGACCCTTGTTCTTCTCGATGGCGTACGTGATCTTGCGCTTGCCATCCTCGTCGACCTCCTCCTTCTCGACCACCCTGTCGGTCTTGCTGGCTGCCGCCAGGGCCGCCTTGCGCGCCGCCTTGTCCTCCTTCTTGGCACTCGTCTTACTGGCCACCATATCGTAGTACTCGTCCTCGCCAGAGCGCATGGCCCGCGCGATGGCCTTGTCGTCCTCGTCGTCGCTGTTGTCTCCGAGGTCGGCACCGTGCTTGGACCCGGGCTGCGCCCGACGCTCCGCCTCCCTGAGCAGACGGGCCTGGCGGTCTCTAAGACGCTCGCGGTACGGAATGTCCATGTCGCCACCTGCATCGCGGCCAGCGCCAGCGCGGCGGTTGGCCGTCTGCGCAATCTGCGATGTGTAGAACTTGAGACTCTTCTTGCGGGCAGCCTTCTCGGCCGCGGTGCGGGCGTCGAGTGTCGTCTCCTCGCCAAAGTCTGAGTCGGAGCCTGAGTCGGCGGCGGCGGCAGCCTTCTTGCTCTGCTTCTTGCTGCTCTTCTTGCCCACGATGGGCAAGTCGTACAGGTCGGCCACGGTGCTGTCGAGTTCGCGCACCTTGGCGGCCCTCTTCTTGGCAGCGGCGGCCTCGAGCTTCTTGGCCTTCTTGGCCTCCTTGGCTGCCTTCCGGGCCGCCTTGTCCTCCGCCTCCTCCTCGACGGGCTCCTCGATCTCGTATGCCTGGTCTGTCTCGGCGGCGGCACCGCTCCGTGTTGACCTGAGGTCCTTGATCTTGCTCCACGCCTCGCGGCAGCTGACAAGCGTCTCCATGATATCGTGGTCACGCAGGTCAGCCGGGTCCAGCGTCTTGTTGGACTTGGAGGCGTCGCGCGCCGGCGATGTCAGGACGGCAAAGTAGCTGGCCAGGGCGGCGACGTAGCACCCCAGGACCCAGTACTTCACTGACTCGAGGGATCCGGCACCGTGAACCTTGGAAGCGGCGCGCAGGTCCTCGAGCAGGGTACGCTGCTTCTGCAGCTCGCCTGCCAGGTGGTCGAACTCGGGGTACCGCGACTTGAGCATGCGGTAGCGCTCTTCGGGGCCCATGTCGTCGGTGATCTCGACGTCCTTGAGGACCTCTGTGACGGGTTCGTCGTCGTCGCCATCCTTGTCGGCCCCCTCGGCGGCGAGCCACTCGCTCTCGTCAAACACAAAGTCTTCCTCCGTCATCTTGGCCAGCTTCTTCTGCTGTAGACGCTTCGCCTCAGCCTCCTCCTCGAGGGCATCACCCTCGGTCTCGATGTTGTCGGCGTCGTAGTACTCCTTTCTCGACGAGCCCCACCACCCTTCGTCACCCTCCTCCTCCTCTCCATCTTGGTTGTCGTCGGAGTCGGAATTGGCAGCAGCCTTGTTCTTTTTCGACTTGGTCTGCTTCTTCTTGGTCTGTGGCTTTTCGTCTTCCGAGGACGAGTCGTCGCCGAGGATCTCGTCGTCGGACAGCTCAATGTCCTCGTCGTGCCTCCTGCGGCGCTTGGTGTCGGGCTCATCGTCGTCGAGCATCAGGCGGTCGCGCTCCATGAAGAATTCGTCCTCGGAGTCGGCGACATCTTTGTATGTCGAGATGGGACCCAGGCGGGCGTCGGCGCTGTCGACTTCTTTGGGGCCCGAGGGCTGAGCCGGGCGGCCGGACTTTCTCTTCTTGGCCATTGTGAATGTGAGGGACTGCAATACAGTACAGTATGCTCCGCCCAAAGTACGTTCTTTGGTTGGAGGGAATATGTACAGATGGTCGTCCGTGGGTTGTTGCACCGTGGTGTAATCGCAAAGTTGAAGAATTGATGGTCAGTGGGACGGCGAGACAGTTGGAAATTTTTTGGCGGGCGATAAGATAAGCCATAAAGGGTAAGTGGTGGGTCTGGCGATGCGGGACAGGTTAACGGTGTAAGACGGCGACTACCCATGAACGCAAAGCCTTTTCTCTTTCGATCCCTCTGGTATTCAACCCGCTCCTTCCTTCATAATATGCGATCACTTCCTGCCTCTTATAGAAAAATACAATATCCTGTATCCTGTATGATATATTAGTCAGCCAGATTCGACCTATTTAACGTTTCGTCCAGCATCTTCACAACCTCAAGAAACTTGCTCCTGCATTCGCAGGAATTCACTGTATCCCCGTGCATTTCAGCGTGCAATCCGCTTATCCACAGCTTGTCCCTTCACTGCCTCTCTGTTCTATATATCTCCCTTCCTGTTTGCTTGCTCGTTATACTCATGGTCTCGCTTGTCAACACCGACACGGTTCCCGACATCGGTGACGAATCCCACAGGCAGCGTCTCCTACGACCGGGTATTCCAAAGCTTCAAGATGGGGTCCCCTACCCTACCGCTCCCACGCCTATCAACTGCCCCGACGGCCGCTGAGGTACCATCATCGCCTACAGCATCGTGAATCACAAGCAGCGCCATCAACGCCGTCATCTCCCACAAGGGCTGCTACGGCAGCGGCTCGGTCAACTGGCAACAAGTCTCCATCGTCTGCCTGTTGGGCTGTCAGACAGCGAGTATGGTGGAGTGGGAAGAGTTGTGAGATAGGTATCAAGGTCTCCTACAAGGCAATGGGCTCCCAGTGAGGTTGCCGTGAGGTAGAAGGTAAGGGTCAATGGGTGGTGTTATTGACCTCTCTCTCCGATGGCCGGTCTTTCATATGTACATATGGGTGGCAGGATCACGTGGCTCTCTTGGTTCTGATATGGGCGTGATTGAACTTCTGTCTCCTTCTTCGTTCTTACTCGAACACCAAAGCATAATAGAGTAGGATGAGATGGTAAATCACAGCTCGGTACATGATCTTATCTCGCCACCAAATATAGTAGTGCTGTTGGAGGATAATACAAAACGGGTCATACTATAGAATCCTCATAATTAACACAATCCACACTAGATGGCTATGGTTCAATCACTGCAGACATTCGTTCGCTCGTATCTCGTGACAATTTATGTACGCAGGAGTACACCGTGTAATACATGCAATGGAAGTAGCTGTCTGTTTGCCTCTGAAGTAGCTTTCCTTTGCATGCAGATTCGAATTCTCCATGGATATCGGGTATGTCAACTGCCAGAGCCAACCAAATGGTGGACCCAGGACCCTGGACCCTGATGGGCGCCCAACGCCCTCAGATTTGGTTCCATTACGGAGTAACGCCGCAACGCCGGTATGAAGTAGGCTCCCATCTAGGGATACGGGCAGCGAGGTAAGCATAGATTGATCCGACGTTGAAATAATCCTAATACTCCGTAGTGGCATACGAGTTAGTAATATCTGCAGTCGAGTGTCATGATGGACATTGGTGCCACCAGGCTCAGGCTCTCATCCAGTCAAAGCCAGCGCTGGCGGCTCTAATTGTTGTAGCGGTCGTTAGTGGTTGCCCCCTCTGTCATCATCACTGGGCACGAGGCCCAGACAGGCATCACCTGTCAACGCCACCACGGCGTACGGATATTACTAGTATCTGCACCAATCTGCAGCAAATACGTCGTATTTCTATTCCTTGTGAGTCTTGGCTCTTGATTCTCAAGTTCTCCATGAGATGAGCCAGTTTACTCTGTGCTATCAGTTTAGTCCAGTCTACCAAGTAATAATAAGTACAGAGCACAAAGCACTGAATGCCAGTGAGAGACCCCCGTCACAGTTGACCGTTATTAGCGTATGAGCCAGTGGATGTGGCGGGTTGCGTGCTCCCGCGTCATAATGTGCCAAGAGGTCCACGCATTCTGGCAATCAGGGTACCATCCATTACGGACAAGTACAGAATCCTGGAAATCACGATAAGCAGGAGCCTGGAGCCTGGAGGTAATAATACTACTACTATTAGTACTTGCCTCGATTTTCTACACTCTGCAGTTGCACCTCTTGCCATGACATATGACGGATAGTCGCCATCTCTCTCACATCTCTCACATCTTTCAGACCTCTCACATTGCATCTTCATCTTCATCTCACCCCTCTGTGTCTCACCATCTCATTATCCTCGCTCGCCGAGTACGGAAGACAAACAAACATCGGCCTAGCACTACTCGTATGCATGTATGTACATTAGTCGTCCATCCGGTGACCCACTCGGCAAAGCAGCAACCCATGTGAACAACCTCCAGGGCCCAAAACAACGCTGCCCCGTCCCATCTCCGGCTCCTCGATTCCTTCTCTCCCTCTTCCCCAATCCATAATCGCCCTCCCTACCGGCCTCGCCTCAAAGGCCTCTGCAGCTCTGTGCACGCCTGCCATTCTCTCTTGCTCCTCCTGTCTTTCCATCTCCCTCTCTTCGACTTGACTCGTGGTATTCTTTCATCGTGCTCATCCATCCAAACATTCCTCGTTTGGACCTACTGCCGCCTTGTATCACCCCCCCGCCCCTCCGAAACGCCCCGTCCGACCGCGATACAACGGGAAAAAAAAAGCAACACACACCGCACACACCCTCCGAGAGCGGCCTCTCGAGACAATCTGACACTTGACAGCCGGCATCTACAACAACCTTAAGTACGCATACGAGTACAATACCGGTGGTAATACTTTGGTACTACGTCATTTCGTCGCACACCAGCAGCAGCGGCCGGGCCACATCTACACACGCACAAGGCTCCCACCTCGGCTGGTGGTGAGCCCAACGATTACCCGCACCCACCCCCACCACCCGCTGCCGCCTGACGGATCGTCCCTCTCTCATCCTCCTTCGAGATGCCGACACCCTTCACCATGGACGACGACGACAACGTCCACGACGATGCCACAATGTCTCAGCCTCCCTCGCCCATAGGCCGCCGCTCCCGCCCCCGCCTCGGGCGTAACCTCTCGGCTGGCCCCGAGGTCGCTGGCGAGCGTTCTCCTCTGCTGAGGACCTCGAGATCCCGCATTCGCTTCTACGACCGGTCGAATTCGCCTCTTCTGTCGAGGAATCAGAGCTATACTGGTAGGTTCACATGTCCAAAGTGCTTGGAATGAATACGGAGGTGGAGAAGGAGAGGAAGACAGCGGGAGACGGAAGGAGCAGCGAGGGAGGAGCACGGCCTGATGCTAACTGGTCCCAGGGAGCTTCCGTCATCACAGCCGCCATGGATCCTACGGCCACCGATTCATATCGGCCATTGCTGACCGTGCCGCCGGCGAGTCTTCCATGGCCGAGTCCAAGGGATCCCTCTTCCCCGACGACCGTGTCTGGTATGATCAGTTCACCAGCACTGACTGGGTCCACGACGCCATTGCCGACTCGTATCGTGTCAAGGCCCTGCGCAGCCGCAAGGGCTTCCTCAACCGCATCCGCGTCATGCTCGACGGAGTCCAGGGCTGGATCCTGTCCGCCCTCTCGGGCTTCATCATCGCCCTAGTCGCCTATACCGTCAACGTGTCCGAGGCCACCGTCTTTGATTTCAAATATGGCTACTGCAACGAGCAGTGGTATCTGTCGGAAAAGGTATGCCCACTTCTGTCACCAGCTTGTAGCCCTCCGACCGGCAGTCCTGCAACTGGCTATTCCCCAACCAACCATCTTGTGGCTCCCTCTGACTAACCTTTTACTTTTAGGAATGCTCCGACTGGAAATCCTGGTCCAGCGTGTTTGGCTACCGCCCCTTTGGTGACGAGGGGACCGAGTTCACAATCTACCTCATCATCGTCGTGGCCCTATCGCTGTTGTCGTGCTGGGTGACGCTGTGGACCAAGACGATTGTGCCCTCGGCGTATCGCATGACCACCTTCGACGAAGACCTGGGCGCCCGGGGCGCCCCGACAGTGACGGACGACGCTGGGACGGACGACGACGCCAGCCCCCGCCGTGCCGCCGAGGCCGAGGCCCAGAGCCCGCCCATGATCTACTACTCGGCTGCCGGCAGCGGCGTGGCCGAGGTGCGTGTCATACTGAGTGGCTTCGTGCTGCACGGCTTCCTGGGCCTCAAGACGCTCGTCGTCAAGATGCTCGCCCTGATTCTGAGCGTGTCGTCAGGCCTGAGCATCGGCAAGGAAGGACCCTACGTCCACATCGCCACATGTGTCGGAAACATTGCCTGCCGCCTCTTCAGCAAGTACGACCGCAACGACGGCAAGCGTCGCGAGGTGCTCTCGGCTGCGGCCGCGGCCGGTGTTACGGTGGCCTTTGGCGCTCCGCTGGGCGGTGTGCTCTTCAGTCTCGAGGAGGTGTCGTACTTCTTCCCGGCCAAGACGCTCTTCCGGACCTTCTTCTGCTGCATCGTGGCGGCGCTGTCGCTCAAGTTCCTCAACCCGTATGGCACGCACAAGATTGTTATGTTCGAGGTGCGCTACCTGGTGGACTGGGAGTACTTTGAGCTGGTGGGCTTCATCGCGTCGGGCATTCTGGGCGGGGCGCTGGGCGCCCTATTCATCAAGGCGTCCAAGATCTGGGCCGAGACGTTCCGCCGCATCCGCATCATCAAGAAGTACCCCATGCTTGAGGTGCTGCTCGTCGCCCTCGTGACGGGCTTGTCGAGCTACTGGAACGTGTTGGCCAAGCTGCCTGTCGCCAAGCTGCTCCTCAACCTCGCCTCGCCGTGCGACAACCCCAACCTCGACAAGGACGAGCTGGGCCTGTGCCCTAGCTCCGTCGACGACATTCCCCCCATCCTCGGCACACTGGCTATAGCTTTCCTCATCAAGCTCGTCCTCACCACCATCGCCTTTGGCATCAAGGTCCCCGCGGGTATCTATATCCCCTCCATGGTCATTGGCGGCCTCATGGGCCGCATCATCGGCCACCTCATGCAGTGGCTCGTTCTCGCCACCCCCGACTGGCCCATCTGGGGCACCTGCGCCACCGATATGGACGGCACGTGCATCCAGCCCGGAGTATACGGTCTCATCGCCGCAGGTGCCACCATGTGCGGTGTCACCAGGCTATCCGTCACCCTTGCTGTCATTCTGTTCGAGATTACCGGCAGCCTCGACTATGTGCTCCCCTTCTCCCTCACCGTGCTTGTTGCCAAATGGACTGCCGATGCCATCGAGCCCAACAGCATATATGTATGTGACCATCTCTGTCCTTTTTTTCTTTTTGCCTCCGGCGGCCCTGCCGGGAGCTGAACTCGCTTCGCTCGCACGTGTTGCAATGAGATACTAATTGACCAAATACAGGACCTCCTCACCAACATGAACTCATACCCCTTCCTCGACAACAAGCATAAGCCCATCTTCACCGGCGAACTCGCCGACATCATCCCGCGCATCCGCCGCGACCGCGTCATCGACATCACCGCCTCGCCCCTCGTTGCGGCTGCCGACCTTCGCCGCAAGCTCGAGCTGCTCCACCGCGCCGGTGAGATTGACGGCGGCCTGCCCATTGTCCGCTCCGACGTGCTCGTGGGCCTTATCCCCGCGCCCGACCTGCAGTTTGCCCTCGACCAGCTCGCCGACGAGCCCACAGCCGTGTGTCTGATGGAGAGGCCCTCGGGCGAGAGCAGCGCAGACGAGGAGGATGAGGACGGCAACGAGCGGGTCCGCGACCCCTCAGATCTCACGCCGTATATCGACCCCGCCCCCGTGGCCCTGGACATCAAGTCGCCCCTCGACCTCGTGTATGAGTGCTTCGCCAAGCTCGGCCTCCGCTACGTCTGCGTCCTTAAGGACGGCAGGTACGGCGGCATTATGCACAAGAAGACGTTTGTCAAGTACATGAAGGAACAGGAGGGGCATGACTGATGACGCAGGTCGCAGCGGGTTTCTAGCATATATTCGTTTTCTTTACATCCGGTTTTCATTCTTGTTCTTTATTCATCTGCACTGTTTTAGCACTTTTGCATGTCTTTTGTCTTGTGCGTCGCGTCCGGGTGATGCCTCCGGCGGCCCTGCCGGGGGCTTTCCTCGCTTCGCTCGCTCTTGGGGCTGCTGCGCGTTTGTGCTATTGATTGTCTTGTTTGTTGCAGATGCGTGCGTGCATATACCAGGTTGAATCTAGCATAGTTGGCATACAATTCACGTAATACTATATATATAACATGTGCGCATATCGTGGTGTGAAGTGGATAATTGCGTGCTCTGGGCGCTCGTGATGGAGGACTTGCGAGCGAAGCGAGGTCAGCTCCCGGCAGGGCCGCCGGAGGCATTTAGACTAGAAAGCGATATGGAGATTTGCGAGCAAAGCGAGGTCAGCCCCCGGTAGGGCCGCCGGAGGCATTCCGGTGAAAGGTGAAGTCCGGGACGTGAAACGGGCGTCCCCAAGCTCTGTTATCCTGTCATGTTTGAATAGTGCACAATTCGGATGGTCGTATCATTTCTGTTATCAGTGGTTGCAGGTAGATAACATGCATCTCGTGAACCGGGCCGCTCCGGGCCGGCCAGAACAGACCGGCCAGGCCTGGTCAGGCCGGCACCGCCCAATGATAGCAGAGGGACAAAACCGGAGCGTTGCATTTAATCACCAAAAGGCATTGGGTATTTCCTCACAGCTACAGAAGTATTACAGCAGTACGTACGAATACTGTATCACCAGCGCCCGTTCCCAGCCATGTCTTCCAGCGCGAGGTCATTCCCCTCAGACAAGTCGACCGAGTCGTTCTGGCGCTCGAGCGTGCACCCGATTGACAACTGGCGCAGCACGCCCGATCTTCCCCCCCACGCGGACATCGTGATCATAGGCGCGGGCTACAGCGGCGCCTCCATCGCACACCATCTGCTCGCGGAGGCGACGCGGCAGGGCAAGACGGACCCGTCGATTGTGATTCTCGAGGCGCGACAGGCATGTTCGGGTGCTACGGGGCGGAATGGTGTGTATGCCTTTGGGCTTCCAAGTACATAAATGCACGTGTACATGTGTTAACAATGTGGGTGTCAAGGCGGCCATCTCAAGCCAGATCCGTATCTGCGCGCAGCAGGGGTTCTCGCCACGCATGGCAAGGCTGTTGCTGAGCATGTGGCTACCTTTGAGGCACGGCAGGTCCAAGATATTAAGGCACTGGTGGAGGAGTGCGGGATCGACTGCGACTTTGAGGAGACGATCGTGACGGACGTTTGTCTGGGCGAGGAGATTGGCGAGAAGACTACGCGGGCGCTGGAACGGACGGTAAAGGCGGGGATATCGACTATCGTGGGGGCTGAGCATACTGCTGGAGATGAGGCTGAGAGGGTAAGAACTCAAGAATGATGGGAACATCATGGAGTCCTTCATGTAGTAGTGAGTGTGCTGACCGCGAATGATAGGTATCTGGCGTGCGTGGTGCCAAATCATGCGTCAAGTACAAGGCTGCACGGATGTGGCCATACAAACTGGTATGCCATCTTCTCGAGACGTGCGTGTCGCGCGGAGTCAACCTGCAGACCACGACACGGGTCGAGTCGGTGCTCCCCCCTGGCAAAGAGGGCGCATCGACCGTCGTGACCGCCCGTGGATCCATCACCACACCGGTTGTGATCCACGCCACGAACGGGTACACCTCTGCCCTCCTCCCGGAACTACGCGGCAAGATTGTGCCCGTGCGGGGAATATGCGCACGGCTCACGGGATCCGGCTCTGGTTCGAAGAAGAACCCACCCTTGGCAGACAGCCACATGCTGCGCTTCAACGACTTTGAGTACGACTACCTCCTGCCCCGACCGGACGGGAGTATCATTGTCGGCGGCGGGCGACGCGACTTCTTCCACGATCTAGGCAGCTGGTTCGATGTTACAGACGATGGGAGCCTGATTGAGTCGGCGAAGCATTACTTTGATGGGTACATGCAGCGCCATTTCGTTGGCTGGGAGGACGCAGATGTCCGGACGGATCGGGTCTGGACGGGTATCATGGGCTATTCTAGCGATGGGTTTCCGTATGTGGGCGCTGTGCCGGGACGGGAGGGGAGTTATGTCTGCGCGGGGTTCACGGGGCATGGGATGCCGCAGATCTACAATACGGCCAAGTATATTGCTCTGCTGGTTCTGAATGGTAAAGTGGAGGAGCGGGATAAGGTGCCCTTGCCTTATATGATTAGTCCGGAGAGGTGGGATAGTGGAAAGGAACACTCGTCGCTGACGCTGTGGCGGTCTGTCACGAGGGAAAGCAAGATTTGAGGCAACATGTAGACTTATATACATACATGTTCATGAATCAAGTCATTTGATCCAGCAGTCTGTTACATGTATGTACACATTTGATTCAAGGTGTTAACCAAGACCCCAGCCAAAGCTGCTGCCATCATGCCCCGTATCAAACAGGGCAGACACCTGATCCAGAGAAGGGAATGCCTGTCCGAAGAACGGCTCGTCGTCGTCAGCAGAGGCAGCATGTAGATTCTGCAAGTTTCTAGCAGCTTGATGATCCGCGGGACTAGCAGACGGGGTACTGCTCCTATTGAGCCGCCACCAGTCCGAGAAGCCCTCGTACCCGCCCTTGACAGAATCGGCGGTTGTTTCCTCGTCAGTCAAGTGCGTTGTCGTAGGGGATCGGAAAGTGTTGATATGCTCCAGGGCAGCCTCCAGCGCCTCGATGAGCTGGATCTCCGACCTCGCCGAGTCGCCCGCGTAGGCCATCGCCCTGATGGCGTCGAGCCCCCGCCGTAGAGACCCGTGGTTGGCATTTGTGCGCTCGCGGATGCTGCATGCCAACAACACGAGGAGCGAGGCCCGACACGCGCTGTACTCGATGTACGCAGAGCGGGTGAGGCCCAGGGGACCGGTACGCATGGCCTCGCAGATGTCGAGGGCTTCTTCGGCGGCGGACACGCAGTCGCGGATCAGGGGCGACCAGGGCTGCGATGCTTCGGAGGAAGATGGGGCTTCGGTTTTGTCTGTTAGGATGAATGGTCGACCGACGAACATTTCCAAGAGGCAGTGTTCTAGTCGGGCGTGTAAAACGACCCGTGATGAGTCTGTGGTGCTGGTGCCAGTGGCCTTTCGCGATCGCCACCACCGCGAGCAATCGGTCTTGGTCTTGTTGAGATGGTCGAATACGTTTGCTATGTCGGAGAGTCGGCAGTTTCGCAGGAGTAACCTGAGCTGTTAGAGACCTGATGAGAGAGGCTGTGTGTGTGTGTGTGTTACTTACAAATCACGTTGGAAGCTCTCGAGATAGGCTGTGCGCTCTATGGCATCGGTGAGATATGTCACGTTGGATGACCCGCTCAGAGAGGAGAATGCCAGACTGTCGGTGGGCAGATTGGCGTCAAAGTCGGATCGTGCGATGGCGGGCGGACGTCCATGGAACATGCCAATCTTTCTTTGGATCTGTTAGCACTCACTTTCCATCTAGAATGACCACTGTCATGTTGTCATGCTGTATCATGTACTCACCTCTCAAGACAGTATACCGTCCACCATAGACGACACCGCGCCTCCTCCTTGAGCGCATCCGGAACCTGCGTCACAGGCTTTCTATGCATCCCATTCTGAATGGCCAGCTTCATCGCCAGATTGAGATATACGTACCCCAGCCCCGACGCATCAATGGGCAGACAGTACAGCCCGAGCAGGAGGCAGGCCTGGACGCTGATCAAGGACCCCGAGTGGATCATCTCGGCGAGGTGGCGCGTGACCTGTATATACAGGGTTGAACCGAACTGGAGCTCCCAGCTTGTTTTCTCAGCAGAGGCAGAAGCTGTCCGTGTCCGTGTTGTATCCGCTCGATTGGGCGATTCAAGGTGGGCGTACTGCGCTCCAACAGCCAAGACCATGATCACGGCACAGGCGGGGACCGTGTTCTTGGAGGAGCGCCGCGATGAAGGGTCGGTGTATAGCGTTGCTAGTGTGGAATGGACCCATTTCTCGTCGAGGAAGAAGTAGAAGCTCGTGGCGTGGGTGAAGAAGACGTGGACGAGGAAGTTGGCCACAGGGCGAGGTGGCAGTTCGTGGAGGAGGTTTGTGAGCGGGGTGGCGCCTGGTTGGGGCTCGGGAACGCGGATGAATTCGGGGACTGCTTCTCTTCCGAGGCGCTATACTCTCAGCTGTCAGCAGATGGGCTCGAAGGGCTACACGTATGTAAGTGAGATGGCACATACGGGAACTGGCGAGGTCGCCATGATGGTGTCGAGGTTTCGCTTCACACGCATGCTAAAGTTCCAGTGTGACAGCTCACCGGAATAATCTATCGAGTCAGACTTACACGGCATACTTCATAGTAGGTATGGAAAGAAAGAACTTACGAGCAACAACATCATCCAGGACATCAATCGTGCAGACTTCATCCAGTGGACTCTCCACGACCGGTGACGATGCCTCTTTCTCCGTGACAGTGACAGGTTGTTCTTGAACAGAGTCATCAACATGGCTTGCCGGAACTGGAACCGGAACCGTATGGCCCTCAGACACCCGCCTTAGACTCTCCGTGTCCAGTGGCAGAGAAGGCATATGCTGCTTCAGAACAGCCTCCATGTACCGTGATCGCTCGAGGAGGGACCCCGCCCACTCCATCTGCGAGGCTGCATGTGCCTTGGCCCTGTCCCTGTCCCTGTCCCTATCAGGCTGGGTGATGGTGGCGCTGTATTCGCAGTGGCGGTTCAGATCGCGACAGCGTCGGCAGGGGATTCCCTCTTCGCATTTCTCCTTTAGGCGGCGGCATTCGACGCAGGCGCGGACGGCGCGTTGTCTCTCGTTGGGTCTTGGGGCGCGGGCATGGCGCTTGGTGACGCCTGCGTTGGACCTGATCATTGCGCCCACTTGGCTGTTTAAGCTCAATCTCACTCTTAATCTCAATCTCCAATTGATACGTATGCGCTGGACAAGATGCCGATAAGAGAAAGGATGGGAAAAGTGTTGCGGATGTACGGGTACTGAGATGTCGTTGAATAGACAGAGTAAGAATAGAAGACTGGGTAAGCCAAGTGCCGAGATAGCGGCATATGCAACATGGAACTTGTTCTTATCATCAACTGTTTGGTTGCTCGGCATCATTCATTCGTACTTGCATGGATCTTAATACCCGAGATATTGCGGAGTACCTGCGAATTAGATAAAGATAAAGACATCCAAGAGCGATTGGCGATTATCTCCCCCACATGGAGATTAGAGTAATGGCCCCGCACATAGCGGACTCTGCCAGATTGAGTTGGACAATTGCATCTACAAGACGGAACAGACAGTTAATGTATAAATTGTCCCGAAAAGGAGGCATTTCAAAGCAGACTTCCCCATCTTGGAAGAGGATATGCCAAGCACATGTATTCAATAGGCGTGTGCATACATGATAGATCTAGTTGATAGCCCTATGCTCGACTGATGCAATCGTGATTGATATAAGACTATGAACTGACTTGGAATACAATAGTCACTTCCTCAACTGCTCGCCTTGGCAATAATTCCATCCGCCAGCTCCAACAGATTCTCCGCCATGACCTCCATCTCCGCCCCCCGAAACACATCCAGACAAGGCTCCTTCTCCAACGCAGCACACCAAGCACCTCTAAAGCCCACCTTTGTTGCCGCAGAGACATCCCACATGTGTGCAGCAGCAAACCACTTATCCCCCTCACTTCCCAACCTCTTCCAGACATGCTCATACGCCGCCAGCGCCGGCTTCGCCACCCCCACCGAGTCTGAGCTGATAATGTCCTCAGCAGACATATGCACCTCGGCGCGATCAAAGTACCCCTTGACGCGCTGAATGTCCCCCGTGGTGAAGCACCAGACGGTGAAGCCCGCATCGCGCAGCTTCTGGAACGCAGCCTCGCAGTCCGGTCGCAGCGCTAGGCTGGCGTACCCCTCTATGCAGGCCTCGCGCTCCTCGTCTGTGGCCACGGACCGCGGGTCCGCGATGCCAGACATCCAGAGCGAGCGGTAGAACAACCCCCGCATCACCTCCTTGTAGGGCAGATAGCTGCCTGCCACGGATAGGAAGGTGAATTCTAGCTCCGCGGCTGTCTGCCATGTGAAGCCGAAGTGCTTGGCTGTCATGCTGTGCTGGCGGAGCTTGGGGCCCATGACGCGCTCGATGGTCTCGTAGTAGGCGTCGAAGGAGACGCATGTGCCTACTACGTCGAAGACGATGTGCTTTTCCTTGGCCATGGCTGCCCAGTTGTGTTGATGAGGTTGAGGAGGGGTCGACTGGAGGGGTAGCAGATGGAGGGGTAACAGCGAGAGTTGGGGAGGTTGAGCTGTCACGTTGCAGTCAATTGCATTATCGGGGTGCGACGGTATAAATCAAGATTCAACGGGTCTTTGATATCGTACAAGTGCACCTTTGTGATCTGTGAATGCCGTATGCCCATGATAATGATGAGATACCACCGGTCCGGTACCGGCCCGGTTAAGTGGGGCCTCGACGCGCGCGCGCATCCCACCGGCCCGATGCACCGGGGTATCGACTGCGGGCAACCTTGAGCGTCCCTGCATATGTACCGACTGCATGGCCGATATGACAAGCTTGGAGATATCAATCTCATCGTATATACATATACAATTCATCACCTCTCTGATATAGTTGAGACTGGACATACCCAGTCTTATCCCTCACCCTTATCTTCAGCTTCAATTTCAACATGGTCCTCCCCGGCGCCAACCCCTGCAAATCCTACTGGATCGAGGCCGCCAAGTCTCCTCTGCGCGACCACCGCTCGACAGAGTCACTGCCCCCGACGAGCGATGTAGTCATCGTGGGCGGAGGCTACGCCGGTGCCGCAACAGCATACTGGCTCGACAAGAACACCAAGGGCCAGGCGAAGCAGCCGTCCATGCTCCTCCTCGAGGCCCGTGATATCTGCTCAGGTGCTACGGGACGAAATGGTGAGCACTTGCCCCAAGAGCGAGCGAAGAGAGGAGAGCCCCCGGCAGGGCCGCCGGAGGCAAAATGACTAACAGTGGATTACGCAGGTGGCCAGCTGCGACCGCATGCGTACTCGCGGTATGCCGTCTGGTCAGGCCGTTTCGGACCACAGACAGCCATGGAGCTCATCAGGCATGAGATGGCGCATCTGACGGCGTTTCAGGAGCTAGCCGAGGAGGAGGGCATAGCGGAGGAGACTGCTCTTGAGTTCGGGGAGACGTTTGACGCAGCCATGACGGAGGAGGCGTGGACGCGACTCAAGGGTGCACTGGATGCTATGCGCAGGGATCACGGTGAGGATAATGAGGTAGTGAAGGTTTGCAGGGTCATCAGTGATGCTGCCCAGGCAGAGGGCTTTTCACAGATGAAGGGTGCTCTTGCGGCTATTGTCCATCCAGCCGGTCAAATGTGAGTACTTACCAAACCATCTTCACAAATCACTCTATTATGGATATTGACAGCAACAGATGGGCATACAAGCTCGTCCACGCGCTTCTCCGCATCGTCATGGCAAACGGCAACCTGAACGTGCAGGCCAACACGCCCGTGGACACAGTCTCGGAGCGGGACGCAGACGGCTGGATCCACGTGTCCACCTCGCGAGGCGAAGTGCGCGCCCGTGCTGTGGTCCACGCCACCAACGCTTGGGCATCACACGTTCTGCCCGAGTACAAGAAGCTCATCCTGCCCGTGCGGGGCACTCTGGCAGCCATCAAGGCCCCCGAGGGCTTCATCAAGCACACCGGCGCGCAGCACTGGGATGCCGTCGTGAACAATTACCATCTGCAGCTGCCGGCGCCGCATAACATGATTCTGCTGGGCGGTGCGAGACCCTTCCTTGTGCATCGGCCGACGGAGTGCGTCTTTAGGGGCGACGATGATAAGCAGATGCCCGGTGTAGCGGAGTTTCTGAGGACATGGCCGGCTGCTGATGTTGTTGGCTGGCCGTTGTCTGAGGGGCAGACTGAACTTGCGGAGGAGGCGGAGTGTTGGACTGGAGGTAAGTACACTGCATCTCTAGGGCTAGTATAAGAAACAAATACTGACGAAGTGATAGTCGAGACGGACTCTGCGGATGGATTCCCCTTTGTCGGGGCAGCTCCGGGACATCCAGGTCATTGGGTGGCCGCCGGTTTCGCAGGACATGGTAAGTACGCCCAGGATGAGAGTGTAAGAAGTGATACTGACAATGCTTTTCTAGGAATGCCGCGAGTGCTGCTCTCTGCTGCCCATGTTGCAAGTTTGGTGCTGGATGCTCTGGACGTGGAGTACACGAAGCCAAAGGGTGTCGCTCAGCTGCCGTTGCCGGCGCCCTTCCACGCCACGCAGGAGCGAATTGATAAGCTTCAGAGCACGGATGTAGACGCTTTGAAGGAGGAGTATGTTGCCAAGTGCAAGGCTAGTAGCACGAAACCGTTTTGCACAGGCGAGAGGAGTAAGGTGCCGCAGAGTGTGGCTTCGTAGGTCATCTAGATTATGATGGTTGACTGGGAGAGTTTAATGATATAGTCTGTTATTCTGTCTTTCTGGTTCGAGAAAGAGAATCTGTTAATGATCTGGTTGTCATGGTTTCCACGTTTCCTGTCATATCTCGATTTCTTGTCCATTGTTATCAGCTGCATAGCTTTCCTTCCCTCCCGCTCAGAGCCAACAGCGCTTCAGCAAGACCCTCGAAATCGTCTAGTTGGTTTATGGCGCCAGACTGTAACTGCAAGTATATTATCTGGATGTCCGCGGTTCGAATCCGCGTTTCGAGAAATCTTTTTGCCCTGGGGCCGTCTGTCTTTTTGGGTCCATTGTCTTTTTGCACTTTGCCTTTTCGGGTCTTGTCCTTTATACGATTCGACATACAGGCTTTAAACTTTCAAACTTGAAGATATTTGAACAACTCCCACTTGGAACGTGATAGACCGATATCGCACACTTTTTTTTCTCTTCAAAACTGGACGTGTTCTTCGAGAGATTGATAACGGGCCCTATGTCAATCTCTCCGTTAAAAGAAGGTAGTGGAACATGTCACTCAGCTGTCACTGTGCTTCTGTGGAGAATGACGAGCCCTGCGTCATTTACATCTTCCCAACAAGGCAATACACATCACGAAACTCTCGTTGTGCATTTGGTTGACAGAAATCCAAGTTGAAATAACTCCATGCACTATTCAGACTTCAGAGGTTGAATAAAACACTTTGACGATTCCATACTAGACAAGTTGCGGTTTCCAATGTACACGTAGTTTCCAAAGACACAACTACACCGGAAAGAAACCAAGCGTCTTGGCCGTTTCCACAGAGAAGATCAAAGCACAGACGCTGAACACAACGATCAAAAAGGTGCAGACGCAGACGCAGACGCATAAAACAGGGGCTGTGAAAAGATTGGCATTGTCGACCCATAACGCCAAGAACCTACTGCTTCTCCGTATCCACATCCCGCGCCTTCCCAGTCTCCTTCTCCTGTGCCTCGTTTTTTACATGACGGCATCCCGTAATAGGCTCCACGCCCTCGGTAGCCACCATGGTGATCTCGGGCGCCGCGGGCATCATATGGATGAGCCACCACATGAACGGCAGGCTGGCCACGAAGAGCGCGCAGTTGACGTACAGCGTCGTCGTGCCCCCGATGCTGCTCGACGAGTTGAGCCCGTACGAGACGGCCTGGCCGGCCGTCTCGAAGGCCCGGAACAGGCCGCCCATGCGCGCCGTGCTGCCCACGTCGGTGGAGAAGTTGCTCAGGATCCAGTACAGCGAGAGCTGTGTCCAGTAGCCCACCACGAAGATGATGAGGTAGGGGGCGTAGGCGCGAGCCCACGAGCGGGAGCTCCTGCACGTCAGTGGTCAGTGTCAGTGCTGTGTGCTCCACATGCGTATGTGTACATGTATGTACGGATTTATCATGGTATTAGACAGAATGGAGTAGAATTGGAACTCACGTGGTGTAGTCGAGCGCGGATTCGGATTCTACACGGTGATTCTCGATGCCAACCCATATAAAGGCTGCGGCGGCGGGTATCACCCACATGAGGGTGCAGAGCTGGGCGCGGCGCTTGGTCGACGCCCAGTTGATGTCGAGAATCTTGCCGTAGGCGAGGACCGATATGATGGTGAGGGCGGCTACCACCTCGTCAGTTCACACGTGTACATGTAGATATGGCAATTGGGACAGGAAGATACGTGCGGACAATCAGAGACGACAAAGTGCGAGCGCGCACGGAAAAGTGAAGACTCAGATAGGTTCCCATGGTTCCACCGTAGAAGAAGCTGTAGAAGCTAGGCACGACAATGGCCAGGATCTACGTAAGTTAGCGTATGAACATGTATGTATGGTAACACAGGGTTGGTACGAACCGTCTTGTTCTGAATAGATCGCCAGAGTGTTTGAAACTCTTTCTTCCATGACATCCTGTCGGGCACGTGGATCTTAGTCCCGTTGGCTCGTTCGACCTTGCGGGTGGGTGAGAGGAGCAGAGCCCAGATGACACCGGTGCATTCGACCACGACGAATATGACGTATGTTGACCAGGACACGCCTGATTCCAAAGTTAGCCAAGGCCTCTCTCAGTGTTGTACGGGCCACGTGGGAAGACAAACCCCCGGAAGACGATTCGCCGTGGTTCTTGGAGAAGTTGATGGCTCCTCCAATCAGACTTCCGCTACTGCGCATGGCTGACCATATACCTGTTGTTCCGAGTTAGTTGCGTTATTCCCGTTGATGCCGAGTTTCGTCCCTTACCGAGGTATCTATACAGACCGGCAGTCAGCGATGTGTCAAGATGAAGTAATGATTTGATAGTGTGGGGAGGTTTGACCACGTGGGCAGGCATCAACGTACAGTCCGCGCCGCTCAGGTTCCGGATAGGATAGCATGGCCGTCGTCTCGGCGACATAGAGGAAACCACCCGCCGCCCCGTCGATGAGGTTGCCAAACAGGAGATACCAGTCGACCCCATAGCGAGAATTGACATAGAAGGACGAGCCGCGCAGCGGCATGGCCAACGCGGCAACGAAGCACGACCACTTGATCCCGATCTTGTTGATTAGTGGCCCGCCCATAAGCGTGACCAGGAAACTCATAGCATAGGACAGCGAGCTCGAGACATTGGCCAGCCACGGTTTCGAAAGGCCGCCACCACCCATGTTGGACAGCTAAAACTGGTGTTAGTCGGGACCCAAGACGTGAGTAGTCAATCTGGACGTACCGCATCACCCATGGCTGGGCCAACAAATGAAAGACTGGAAGATGGTCAGCAGAGTCCGTACATGTGGTTCACCCGGTGTCGTTGCTAGACTTACCATCCAAACAAGATCATCTGGAACAAGACGCCCCGGTAGAAACCAGCCGCCCATGGCAGGCAGCCACTGGCCGTACGGTCCCCTGGCATGACGATGTGAGCACGTTATTGCTGTCCCCCGGATTTTCGAAAACGCAATTTTTCGGTTAAGACGTTGCACTAACTGTCGTTAGGCGCTGCATTGGATGTGGGTAGTTCTCGCGGAAGTGGGTAGATCGTACGATGTATTTATTCGGGATGTCTCTATTGACTCGATGGTTCCCTTGTCCGGGTAGATGCAGCAGCCGGAGCAGCTTCCACCGGTCCGGTTGCGTGGGGGCGATGCGGTTTTATCGTGCGTATATCTACAGATTGCGGCCCGGGTCACACTGGCGATAAGAAGGACGCGCTTGTACTTACAATCTCGACTTTCAGGTTTTCCGCCCGCATAGTATCTTGAGATTCTGTCTTGATTGAATACTATCTGAGAAACTCCAGAGTCTCATATGATTGATTGAGCATGTGTCCCGTATCTCATGTACATGTCGATATCTTGAGTGTGCCTATTCGCGCGATAACATGACGTGGCCTTGGAGTAGGTCTTGCATCTGGGAGAAAAGCGGGAACATTTGTTTTGTCGTGACATTTCCCAACCAGACAATTGACTCTTGTCTTTGGAAATATCTTCACGGCCTCTATTGCGTTGCAATAGCCCTGTAACAGATGGAACTGAGCCTGTTGCGTTGCGTGGTTAGTGCAACTTCAATCAGCCAGCCAGTTGGTACAGACGTTGCATTCTAACTGCAGTGCAGCTCACCATCTTCTAATGCAACTCCTAGTTTCTGTAGGGATTGATGAAGAGCCAATGAAGTTGTGTATGTATTATTTTCAAGCAGTATTACATTGTAAATGGTAGTCTTGTAGTTAAGATGCTCTTTACTGCCTGTGTTGTGCTAAAGAAACGATGGTTTACAGTAATTTTATCACCACTCACTATCGCTGTAATTTAGATGTTAAATGTGAACTGTGAAACAGTTGCTGATTGATAACTAAACAGTACTCAAGTTACATGTATAGAATTCACCAACTTAATACCCAGGAATTTATGGCTTTCAGAAAAATGACAATTGTAAAAGCTTTTTTACACCAAGACAGAAGCTCGAGGCACAGAAACCAGAGACACCATGATAAAAGCCGGTCTAGGGTGACGATCTGATAAAGAGACGGGTATCCTACATCTATTCGGCCCTGCCCGCTTCAGACACCACATGTCTCACCACAGACGGTACGGCCCCAGAATGCAGCTCCTGAATGCAACTCTCCAATACGACATGACTTGCCAAGGTTTACGCAGACCTAGACGACGGCCGGGATTCGGGATTTGTGCCAAGGACTTGTAATCCGCTCTACTCGGATATACGGAGTACCTAGACGCCGTTTGCTATTTATATAAGTCGTCCCTGACGACAAGAGGCACAATGGGACGCAGACACACACGCACACGCACACAATATTATATACACACACCGGCCCCCCCTGATGGTTGAATTGGCTCCTCCAACTTCGTGACACTCCTTGGCATTATCATGAACCAATAAGCTAGATTCTATTGCAGCTTGCCCATCAATCTCCTTTCTGGTAAAATGACGGCCTTGTGATTGTCTACATGTAGTATAATAATATGCGTTGACGAAAAGGGGCTTCGGTGGTTTCTGAAATCCCTTCTGTGTTGTGGCGGGAAACTGTCCGAGCCCGAGGGAACTACTAATAGGTAGTTACGCGGACTCACATCCTGGTTGCTATTTGGACAGCCTCCAGGACACAGCCTCTAGGACACAGCCCCCAGGACAGCCCTCCGGACTACCCGTTGGCAGGATTCTTAAACTATGTGTGCAAAGGATGCGTGTAGTAACAGGGATAACATTATCACAGCCTCTCTCTTGATTTCTATCTCTCTTGTGAACGCCCTCTTCTTTGTGGAACGCCACAGGTTTAGTAGCCCGTCATGAATCTCCGCTATGGCTTCCATTTCGAAGCCACAACGTCAGGTTGCAGCACAACAATAGACACAGTAGAGTAAGTTAAACCCTTCTTCATTCTGTATTTGTAGAGACTGTGGGTAACTACATCGAGCACGTTGAACGGCGTAAACAGAAAAGTGAAAGATACTGCAGGTCACCTAGTTGTAGCGTTGCATGTTGTCACTCCCTCATCAAGGCCAGAACTATTCGGGACACAGTTTTTCTTTTTCCACGACACCAAGATCAACAAGATCTGACTTCACGGCTACTTGGTAGGGTTCTATGCATAAAATAAACACGTTGGTTACAGTGTATGCAATGACGATCCTGCAACGTTTACCAGTTGGTTTCCGCCATGATAAGATATCTGAACCACGACTTCGTAGATAAGGGATCTAACGTGCTCTCCGTTTCAGGGCTACTCGCGAGGTCCTCACTTCTGCGAGGAACACTACATACAACATGATGATTCCCCGATGGCACTGTCAACTTAGTCGAGTGACTGTTGCCAAGAACTCATAACAGTAAAGCGGATCACAACGTTCTATTGCTTTTCTTCATGCTGCCTTCCTCGTCTTCAAAGTCACGAATGTCTCCATACTGAGCCTCATCAAACTCGAGCTGGACGACGCGCCCTGCACCATGTTCAGCCATGGCTTTGACCCAGATATCCGCCGGCGAGATTATCACTCGGGATGTGGAGGTTTCTACCCAGGCTTCCCTTGCTATCCTACCAGATATGACCGTCGCCAGTGGAGAATCACGGAGGCCTCTCGGTGTGTTTCCCTGGACTAGAAACACTAGAAACACATACCTGATCCTGTTATCGCAGTGTTGGAGAAGAGGAAGCGTATAGTTAGAGTGGCGGCCGGGAGGCCCAAGCCGCCCGAAGCGCTGGGGGGGTCCCAGGAAAGGAGGGAAAAGAAAGGGAAAGGATTTGGCGAGCAAGTTTCCAGGCACAGAACAGGACTGCATCTCAGCAATAGTGACTCTCAAGGTTGTCCACCGGCGAGTTTGTGGACCAGGAGCCACAGTTTTCCGGCGACCATGGAGGATGGATGCACGACCTTGCTATTAAGACTTAGTCAGTACTCCGTAGACCTAGAGTATATCATTCCAAACAGAGGGCCAAGAAAGATATTTGGTGTTTAGCGAAACTCTCTGCCTGTCTGCATGCCGTTGCCCCCAATTTCGAATGCCGACTTCGGGAATCTCGGAAATTCCCGAGTACTACATGACAGGTCTGTAAGCGAGTGCATATATGTGTGTATGCCTGCATGCAGTAACATATATGTGCGCATTATTACCTGTTTTGCTTCTACAGAGTACTTACACGTATTATGGTATGGCAAGCATTAAGCATACTCGTAAGCAGTTTTTTCTGTCTCTACTGAGTTATCGTTTCAAGACATGTCCATTCTCGGCCAAATAGCTTCGGGAGGGAGGGTCTACGGGGTCCCTTGAGAGGTCCGACTCCGGGCATATCGTATTCGCATGCCCTGCGGCATATATGCACGTTCCCTACAGGTACATGTTACTACATGTAGTACGTACACTAGGGGTACGCACAGGTATGTACATGGATGGTGGGCCATTCCCGTAGTTCGAGTTGGAAATAGGCTTAAAAAAAAGAAGACTGGGGCCGGCAGTCGATGGTGCGTCAAATACTCTAGCGAGTAGCGACTACGGCCAAGACATGACGAGTACTCCGTACCACCCTACAAGTACCGTTGCAGGGATATGACCCTGGCCTGGCGTCTAGCTGCACTGCCGTACGGCCAAGAGATAGGCCGAGGCCGATGTACGGCTCAACGCCGCACGTGGGACTAATGAGGCTCTGCTAGGCCGGCTCTCCGATCGAGGCTAAGAGCACAGGGGCAAGGTCGACAACCCTTTGACGCAGGGATAGAGGCGGTGCATGGACAGGGTCCGTTACATGACTGGTATATGGTTCAACGTGAGGTGGGACCGCGTCCTCTTATCCGCTTCATTATACCATTCAATTGCCAATACTATCGCCGTCACACACCCGTGTTTATATTAACGCCAAGCCAGGCTTGCTTGCTCTGGGTTAGGCTTGGGATGACGTATGTAGAAAGATTCCATATGCTTGAATCGACCATTGTATAGTACCATGCACTACTAGTGACCTAGTAGTAGTTTTGCCTATCTCTCTACAATGGCCTTGTTTGTGTGTGTGTGTGTGTGCCTGAGAGAGAGAGAAGATCTACATGAACGTGCAGGCAGTTTCTCCAATAATTGTTTCCGTTTCGGATCATTAGAGAGAGAGGGAGAAAGACAGAAACCAAGGAACATTCGGTGCGATTACATGTGGTCCCTTGATACTCCATAGATGTGTATATGCGGGACGTACGTATACCATTGTCCATGTATGTATGCGGGATATCAAGTTCAGGGCCCATGGACTCCAGTCGGCACAATGCAGGCGACATGTACAACGTATGGACATACGACGTATGCACCAAGGCACAGGTCAAACCCGATGAGCCGGGCCTTCCACCCTTTAGCATCAATAGTTTGATATTAGCTCTGGCCCGGACCGATAATTAAAGTGCGGCTCTGCGCAGATCGTGGCCACCCAGCACCAGCGCCCAGCACCAGCACCCATGCTCATGGACCCATGTTATGTACAGGCAGTGAGTGAAGAAGCCCCGGCCCTTACGGTAATTATGAAGAAACTGCGGGTCAAACAATGGAATCACTGCCATGCCAAGACACAGGTATGCTGAGAGCTGGGTTGGACACTAGGAGTAGGAGACTCGGGAGGATACATGCACACCTACCTACATGTATACACTCACTCGTATTGAGCACTAACACGGTCCATGTACGGAGTCTCTATGCTATGCTATGGACACCATGGACCCAGGGGGGCTGGATGGCTGGATGGATTATACTCGTACTTGCGGTCCCATACTCGTACCGCACGTAGCACTCAACATCTGCACCGGCCAGACCAAGACTGGAGTCTGTCCGACTACAGTCTGCCCGAATCTAACTCCAGCCTGTCCGCGGACTCCAGTCTGACCGAGGACTGAACCAAGTTTCCTGGATCCCAACGAAAACGTGGGCCTATACCGGCCTCTCGTCGTACTGGCGGCCTGTTTTGAAACGACGAGGTCCGTGTTCCTATTCGGACAGACTGGCAACTACACGAGTGAGATGGATTAAACGGCCGAACCGGGATAGAAAGGACTCATCGAAGACGAGTATAAGTATACACTATCATGGCCGCCATATCCAAACAGTCTCTTCATCCTCTCCAGGCTCCAAGACACATTCACTCAGCTCCTTAGCACTTCCTTCTCTTTCAGCCCTTCACTCTTTCTTCTATATACCCCCCCTTATCACCATCCACCATGGTCCGTCTTTCAGCTGCGGGAGCGGCGACCCTGTCGCTTCTGTCGACCACGGCCCTCGCGGTGCCCACGCGCCGCGATGAGATCCTCTCGTGCCTGCAGAGGAAGGGCGTGCCTGCCGACCTGCGCGGCAGCGAGGAGTGGTCCTGGGATGGTACGGCTTACAACCTGCGCGTGCCCATCCAGCCCGCTGCCATCGCGGTGCCCACGACGCTGGACCACATCATCGGCGCTGTGGCCTGCGGCGCCGAGAACGGCGTGCCCGTCAACCCCAAGGGTGGCGGCCACGGCTACACATCGCTCGGCTTCGGCGGTGAGGACGGCCACCTGATGATCGAGATGGACCGTATGCACAACGTCACGCTCGACAAGGAGACCAACCGGGTCAAGGTGCAGACGGGCACCCGTCTCGGCCACCTGGCCTCTGAGCTTCTGAGCCAGGGCAACCGCGCCATCTCGCACGGCACGTGCCCTGGTGTCGGCGCGGCCGGCCACTCGCTGCACGGCGGATACGGCATGGTCTCGCACGGCCACGGCCTCGCCCTGGACTGGATCATCGGTGCCACCGTCGTCCTGGCCAACGGCACTGTCGCCAAGTGCTCCGAGACGGAGAACACGGACCTGTTCTGGGCCATCCGTGGTGCGGCCCCTTCGTTCGGTGTCGTCGCCGAGCTCGAGTACAAGACCTTCGAGGTGCCCGAGGAGATGACCGTCTTCACGGTCAAGGTGCCCATGAGCAAGGGCAACGCGTCGCAGTCGCTGCGGGACATCCAGTCGTTCGGCAACACCATGCCGCGCGACATGGCGCTGCAGACGTACATTGACCGCACGGGCTACCGCCTGATGGGCAGCTTCATCGGCACTGAGTCCGAGATGCGCGCCGGGCTCGACCCCCTCGTCGAGAAGGTCGCCGGCTACTACCAGGTCGCCGAGTCGCGCTCGTGGACCGACTACATCATCCACTACGGCAACATCGGCTCCGAGATCGACATCACCACCGCCGCCTACAAGGCCCACGACAACTTCTACGCCTCCAGCATGGTCGTCCCCGAGATCTCGGCCGACCAATTCCAGGCCTTTGCCGACTACGTCGCCGACGTTGGCCAGACCATCGACCCCGTCCACGACTGGTACCTCCAGATGGACGCCATCGGCGGAGAGACCTCGGCCGTCTCTGAGGTCGCCAACGATGCCACCGCCTACCCTCACCGTGACAAGCTGCTGCTCTTCCAGCTCTACGACTCCACCCACAACACCACCTACCCCGAGGAGGGCTACGAGTTCCTCAAGGGCTTCCGCACCAGCGTCACCGACACCATGACCAACGGCACCTGGGGCATCTACGCCAACTACGCCGACGGCAAGCTCACCGCCGATGAGGCCCAGACCCTCTACTGGGCTGACAACCTGCCCCGTCTGCAGGAGCTCAAGGCCACTTATGACCCCAAGAACATCTTCCGCAGCACTCACTCCATCCATCTGCCCTCCTCTGCTTAAGTGCATACATTCTCATCTCTGAGGATGCTCACTTGAAGGGTTCATGTTGTCTGTTGCTCAAGTATATACACGAAGCACATGCCCCTTTTATCAACCCCTTTTCCTTCCCGTCTTCCTTTCAAAGAGCTTTTTTTCTCCTTCTCAGTTTATTTCTTAGACATAGACTTCTTTAGACCGTACTTAGTATCCCTGGTAAATACAACAGGCTACGAGCCTTATACTCACACTCATCCTTATCATATGTGCTTTCCCAGCCAACTCACTGTCATTGACACGTGCTACTAGAGATCATATATATACAAGGTCCATTACTACTCAGAACCCAACAGCAATCTCCAGTGGGTCTTATACTAAGAGTACCCCCGTTCAATTGAGACAATGCCTTCCTTCGAGCTAAAGCCCCTTCCCCAAGACGACAACAATCAACGCCGCCAACGCCATATCCACGCCCCCCGCAAGGACAACTTCCCACTCCGTTTTCGACCTGGGCACCCACCGCGGTCTATACCCCGTCCGCTTGATCGTCATGATCACCCTGCCATCCAGGATCACATTGACGCGCCGGCCCCGGAGCTCCATCTTCCTTATGAACAGCATGGCCACCGGCGGGCCCCCGTCCCGTTCTGCCTCGCCCCCGCGCGCAGCCGCGTTGACCAGCAAAAGATTCATGTCCCTTCTGCTTCCTTGATCTATCATCTTGGCGATCGCCGGGGGATGATATCCGTCGCCGCGGTTCGAATAAAACCGAATCCCAGCCCCGCCCCCATGACAGGGAGTCCCCGGAGTCCCCACCAGCCACTCCGAGTCGGACGGCCAGATAGGCGAGCAGTAGGGCGCCCAGCCCAAGATGGCACGGTTGGATGCCCGCTCGTACAGAAGCCAGTCGCACAGCTTGTGGCCCTGCTTCACGGTGAAGAGCAACATGTTGTACTCGTATGGTCGGCCGTTGTCCTCCACCATGTTCGGTGCCAGGACGTCGGCGGACAAGGATGGGCCCATCTCGGAGCAGGATCCGGGGCGCGCGAGGTAGATCTTGAATTCGGGACGGCCGCACATGAAGCCGCTTTTCTCGATGCGCAGCGCCGTCCGTTCGTGTGTCACGTGGTTGAGCTGCAGGGCGATGGGCTCCATCGGGGGTGTCACTTGGGGGATCATGATGGTGGTCTGTGGTTGTGTCGGGATGGGGGAGTATGGGCAAGAGCAGTGTACGAATATGGCAGTGGCCGTCTTATATACGTGTCTACTAACCAATGCTCTGTACTTGGTAAGGTGAAGGACTCCCGCAATAAGAGGTCATCATATGTGATAGGTGGCGTTCGCCCAAGTCGTAATGGGCCATAGTTTATGAGAATCAATGCTGGTTTATACGGTGGAATGTGTCGTACCTTACGTTTGTAACTTTAAGTATGCGTGTATATTGTTAAAAGTCCCCTTATGGCTTGCAGCCAAAAGTATATAAGCTTGGGAGACGCCCCGAACGACACGAACAGCTCAACTACAGACACATCTGCATGTAAGCTTCAGTCACTGGATCAAGATGCCTCAGTGGCAGTGATTTTCTACGCAAATGATGAATACGAACGGAAAGATGGTACGGCATTCATACATGGGCCGTAGCTATATGTCTTCAGCCCGATGAAAGGGTGGAAAACAAGCATGTCACCAAGTAATGGAAACCAAAATGGGACAGGAGAATAAGAAGATGATAATGAATTGACTCTCCTCTCCCGAGAACGGAAACCATCTGGTATTTATACTCCTAAAGCAGCCAGAGAGCTAGGACTACCCCCTAATTTGGCCCCCCTTTTAGGGGTGGGCGTCTACCGCCAACTCAATATCGTCATACACATCTATTATGGTTTATTCACGTGGAGGAACTGACACATGCCTATACTCCGTACCAGAACTTCATCGTCAGGTTGTTCTGTCCTATGGTCACGGTACTACAGGTTAACGCATTGATCCATGCAAAGATGTGAGCCCGTTTCTGTTGTCACTGGAGCGACTTGCATGTCTACATGTCCATTTAATGTATGCAGGACTCACGGCATTCAATGCATGGATGGAGAAACAAACAAACAAGCTGCTCAGTTGAACTCAGCCACCCTGGTTATCATGTACATGACCCGTCAATCAAACTTGAGCTCATCCACCGTCCCAAACATCCACGTCTCCACCTCCTTCAGCGCATCTAAATCCTGCTCCACAGCAGCATGCGTAGTAGAAGAATCATGCCAAGGATACGTCCTCCCCTTACTCTCAAGCGACTCTCCCACACGAGCCAGACTCCCAAAGTGGGTGAGAACCGGGATATCATGCTCATCGAGCATAATACTCCTAGGCGTGATATTGTTGTGCACGAATCCGAGGGCGTGTAGATGCTCCACAGCACCCTGTATATCCCGGAACCACTGCCTCATAGAGTCCTTGACAATCGGTCTGCTGCTGGTGATGAAATCGCGCTTGTTCTGGCCCTGGGGATCGACAGCCTCCTGGAGGGTCCTCTTGTACTTGTCAAACACTAGGGATGTGACTGTTCCCTCCTCAGTGGGCACGCAGCCGTGGTAGACGGCAAGGTGCGGATGGGGATTCTGCTTCACCATCTCGCACATGTTGACCTCTTGCTCGATCCGGGATTCGAGCTTTGGGTCCGCGTAGTCGTAGAGGTCGGGCTGCTTCACATAACAGGCGTTATCTGCTGGCCCGGGCGATGCCGCCGTCATCCAGTGCGGCTGCAAAGGCGGTCCTCTGTTCTTGGTGGGAATCACGGTCACATCGTGGAGCTGGCCCATGTCCGTCGGCGGCTGGAGACGGTCTCCCCATTTGCCAATGTAGACGTCGTCATTGTTCTTGAATATGTACTTGATGCAGTTGAATTGATGTTTCCCGTCGATTCTCTTGGACGTTTCGAAGTGGTCGATAACTTCCATTGTGGATGATGAAAGTGTGAATTGACAAGCCTAGTCTATGGCAAATGGCAAGTGTGTGGATAATGGGGAAAGGCGGGGAGTTTAAAGACAAGAGGTTGAAGGAAATGCCCCATTTTAACAGCTTGAGCCATTCGATTAAGTAGAGTAATAAGGCGGCAACGTGAATTCCACGATGACGAGGCGACAGCGTGAATTTGTCAATGGTAAGGCAGACAACCAACAGGACATGGTTCGCCAATCAATGTCCGTATGTAGACACTTGTTGGTCACTAGTACATGCAGTTAGTAGTAGTACAACATGTTGTTGAGCGAACCTCGTGCGTCGATTATGCGGAAATATGAGAGTCTTGGAGAGTCGGTCAGAAAGCAGACAAGACTATTTTGTATTTCGTCCACCATCTCCTCGGCCGAGGGAGTTGGCTGCGACGACCACGTGCCCCTATACAGAACAGTTTTCACGCCCAGACAGGTGGCGATTGAGGTGTCTTTGTTGTGCCTCCGGCGGCCCTGCCCGGGGCTGTCGTCGCTTCGCTCGCTGTAGCCACACTCAGCCAGCCGTTGCTTTCAAATGCTGGTCAAGTCGGGACCTGCGTGCCTCGACGTGATCTAAGCCGAGATGAGAGGGGATGAGGAAGGCGCTCGTCTATCCTAGATATCCAACGGGACCTCGGCCCCATTCCCGCCCGGCTCGGGGAGCCCAGCCAGAAACGCTGACAGCAAGGTTTCAAAGTCCATGGCCGCCTGGTCCTCGTAGGTAGTCGTATTGGAGTGAGGCTCGGGGCTACTTGTAGAGGAGCCGCCCCTGCAGCAGTAGGCCTCGTTACCGGCCACGCAGTCGGTCGTGTAGCCCCTAAGGTTGTTTGCGAATAGCAGGTTGATGTTCTGCTCGGCTACACGGATGGTCCCAGACGGACACGAGGCGGAGCAAAAGGCCTCGTTGGAAAAGGTCGCCTCGTGGCCGTACCAGGCGCAGTCCTGAAAAGCATCGGGCGTCGTCGAGCAGCAGTAGTTTCTCTTCTTGGTACCCTTGCACGATGGCCGTCCGCCCCAGCCGTCGCGCGAGCCGACGATAAACATCGAGTAGTCCCCCGACGGACAGGTTTCATCGTCGGCGTCGTAGCAGTCCGAAGTCCAGGCACAGTTGGCGTAGGCCTGCGTCGACGCCGTCACACTACAGCATGCTGACTGGTAGCCCGAGCGGCATCCAGACGATACCGTGCCGACCTCGGTCTCTCCGTCGCCGCAACCACCCTTGCATTCCCCGCCGTTGAAGCCGCGCCACCGGCATGTCGGGGCCTCGACAGTCCTGGGGCAGCACAGGGTCTGTACTTGTCCTGAGCCAGGCGGGCACTTGGTCGAGTCCAGCATCCGCTGCTTCGTCTTGTCGCCGCGGACAATGGTCGTGTAGCCGGCCGGACACGTTTCGCCGCAGTTTGACCAGCGGCAGGTAGTGTCCTTTCTGGACGTGCTGCTGTCGTTGTCGCTCTCGAGGGCGGCCCTGCCCGTCAGGTAGAGGGTAGCGCCAGTAGTGGTGTTAACGTTGCGAATGTTTCCCAGAGCGGTCAACAGCCCGTCCGACGATGTCAGCTTTGCGTCGTCCTGGTCCGTGGTCCACACGAACACGCCGCCCAGACAAACCGACTTGGCATAGTCGGCCTTAAGCTTCCACGTGTCGGCATCATCATACGTGGCCACCTGGTCGCCGTCCCACGTGATCATCTTGGCGGCGGCATCCTTGTACAGCCGCGGCGTCAGGTTTTTCTCCGAGATGAGAATGTCGATCTCGTTGTTCGTCAGGATGCCAGCCGTCGCGCTGCAGATGCCCGCATCGCCGACCGATAGGTATGAGCAGCCCGGATCCGTACATGACGCATTCTCCATGGTGAAGGTGCGGCCGTGGAAGGCGAGGCCGAGGTTAACCTTGGCAGGCGGTATATCGTTTCGCCACAGCAGGTCCATGGCCGTCTTAATCTCGGTCAGGTTAGTGTGCGCGTTCAGGCTAGTGTCCGTCCATTTTCTGCGACTGGTCCACGTCCCATGCAGGCCGTAGGCCATATAGTTGAACCAGTCGACGTGCGGCTCCATCAACACGAGGTCAAAGTGTTGGAGGTAATGGTAGGACGTTGGCAGTGTGACCGACACGCCAAACTTGTATATATCGAGGGCCGCCCTGAGCTTCTTGAGGAAGACGGGGAAGGCGCTGTAGTCGGTCGGGCGCCCGTTGCGGTCGTCGGCTACCGGGTACTTCCAGTCAATATCGACGCCGGTGAAGCCCCAAGTCGTCATGAAGAGGATCAGCGACGAGAAGAAGGCGTTTTGGTACGTCGTCTCAGCATTGACGAGGTCGGAAAAGGTCGTCGCCGTTGCCTGCCCGGAGTTGCTGAAGGTCCAGCCACCAATTGACAGCCACAGCTCCTGGCTGAGATCCCGCATCTTGAGGGTGACCAGCGGGAGGTAGAGACTCTTGTCGCTGGCTGAGGCTGGCAGGACTTGGAACGTCTCGGGGTCAATGGTGCCAAAGGCAAAGTAGATATGCGAGTAGACGCCTTGAGGGAAGCCGTACGGGGTCATGCGGCCGCAGAACCGCCATGCCGCGGCCGAATCGTAGTAGCCAATGACGCGTGTGATAGATTGCGAGTCGACGTTGCACGATGGCCGTTTGACCGTCCCATGGCCGCAGGATTCCGACGTAGTCTCGCAGAAGCCGGACTCGCTGCAACAGACGTTGAGCGGGCAGGATGCCGAGCTGTAGTACTGCTTGTCCCAATTTCCTGGATTGCATTCGGCCTTGTAGTCACAGCTGTTGAGACACTTGTCAGTGCTGCAGTAGTCGGGACCTGTGCCACAGACCAGGTTCTCGCCGCAGCAGCCAATCTCGCAAGGAACCGTTGCGCTGCACGCAGTGTCGGCACGGGCGAGGTTTATCAAGCCGAAGACGAGCCACCTGGCCAGGATGCCGATGGCGGCACCCGGTTTTGTGGAGAGCATGTTGCAAGGAAGTCGATGGGGAAGAGGGAAGCGAGTAACCTGTGGAAGAGAGGCGACGTCCAAATCGTGGCGGTGGCCACGATTATGAATTGGGTAGCCCAGACTGCGGTCCCTCCTCTAGAGGTATTCCTCTACGAGTATTTCTCTACGAATAGAGGTATGAACAGGGGTTCGGGTTCAGCGTCCATGGGCCCATCTATGATTGACTTGGCAGAGGCGGATTCCATCTAGCCGATGTTGGTTGACAATGTTGGTCGACAATGTCGGTCTGACCAGAGACTGACGTTCATCTATCGACGGGGCACAAGACGCGAGCTGCCGAAATGTGGTGCCGTGCTCTCCGGCAACTCCTGCAAGCCTGCCGTCTGCTCGGATGCTCGGCAGTATCCAGTCGCCAAGGCCAGAGGGCATATATTTCTCGGGAAGTGGCGAGAAAAGAAGACGCATTATGGAGCTCTGAGGCATGGTGGATGGGTTCTTGAAGACTCATTGGGTCAGAAGGACATGATGCTCGGGGCTGTTGGTTGCTGTTGGTGCTGGTGCTGTTGGTGCTGGTGCTGTTAGATATTGGCCAAGTGCAAACTATCGATTTGTACCTTGCATTGTTGTTTGGGCACAGTGCAAAAGAGCACATCCCGGAGACTGTGTATTAGCGCCCAGCGGTCGCCACTGGACCAATCAAAACCTCCCAATTCCCCTGCCGCTGCGCTAACCCGAATGGATCGATCGGGCTGGCAGCCGGGGCCCACTAAATGACCCAAAGAGACCCCTAAGGACACCCAAAAACACCCAAAAACACCCAAAAGGCCCGGCCGACTTTCTGTATGCACTGTCATGACTCCGTAGGGCTGGCAGCGGGGCCAATACATGATATTACTCGTAAATTGGCCAAGGACCGAGGTGCACCTGCCAACTGCCAACTCCGTCACGGTCGCCCTTGATCTTGCTTGTGGCTTCTTGGCATGGCCGACTGCAGATAACTCGACAATCTACGTCGGTGAGCCTAAAGGAGAACACCGGCACCTATAATCATGGCAAGCTTTCATCAACGACTGATGGGCTGTATGTCCGTCCTACCTCTCCTCCCTGGGCTGACCGCTGGGCTCTCGCACACAACACTCGTGAAAGCCAACAGGCTTTCTTTTTACGCATCGTACATTCGACATGGCTGCCCATGACGGTTTCACCTCTTTGGGGCCTTTGCTAGCCGTCTCACTCTGCCTGCTCTCCGACTTGGGAGCAGCGACATATCTGCCGCTGGGCGACCATGATGCACCTAGCTTTCAGATGGCGCTCACGCATTCTCGAGGCCATGCTAAAGCTTCCTTTGCCGGATTCTCCATGTTTAGCGATGGATCTCTGTCTGGCATGGACCTGGAGCCAGCCTGCGAGGCGACACTGTACCAGACGGTCGCTTGCGCCGACGAGGCATCGTCGCTCATGACCATGGGCTACGTGGGCAGCTTCAAGAACGCGACCGAGACGGCCTTGGTCTGCGATGCGGGGTGCGGGACATCGGTGGCCCAGCTCCATGATGCCGTTGCCATAGGATGCGTCGGCTCGTCTGCCGATTTTGTGGACGGCATGTCGTTTGTCAGTCTTGTCGACCTCTTCTGGGGCAACTGGAACCAATCCTGCCTCGCCGACCCGGCCACGGGGGACAACTGCAACGGTAAGGAGACATCAAATATCCCCCTGGTTGAAATCCCAAGCTAACGTGAATGACAATATAGACCTCGTTGACGCCTACCTGAACATGTCCGACCTGGCCAGTGTGCCGTCGTCGGAACTCTGCTCTTACTGCGTTACCAAGAAGCTGGAGGTGATGCGGACAGACGCCTACGCGTCGGCATACGACGCAAATTGGAAGTCCATCTACGAACAAGTGGCGGCACGGTGCAGCTTGACGGTTCCTGACTTTGATGCGGCCTCCAGAGCCTTCAACGTCAAAGTGCCCGTATTGGAAGACAGCTGTATCGGGGGCAACATCTACACGACTGTCGACGGCGACACGTGCGACTCCATCGCTCTGGCCCATAGAGTCTCAGCCGCCACCATGTTCTATGCCAACGCCGACCTGCACAACTGCTCCGCCATCGATGTCGGCACGTCGCTCTGCCTGCCTCAGTCGTGTACCAGCCTGTACGCGGTCCAGCCCGACGACACGTGCAGCTCCATCGCCGTCGACAACGACCGGCTGTCGAGCTATATTGTCAGCTACAACAGCCAGCTCCGCCGCGACTGCTCAAACCTGCACGCGACGGACCCGTTCTGGGGAACCGTTCTATGCGTGTCACCGCCCGGTGGCATCTACGAGGGAACGGCCCCCGAGACAGTGCCGCAGGACTACGCGCCCCTCGACGTGCCGGCGGGGTCCACGCTCGCGCCTGGCACGAAGATTGAATGCGACGCCTGGTATGTCGTTGGCGCCGGCGGCAGCGACCTCACGTGCGCACAGATCTGCCTCAATTACATGGTTTCCATCAATGCGTTCACGGTGGCGAACCCGAGCCTCGAGAAGAAGACGTGCGATGCCGACCTCGTGAGCGGCAACGCGTACTGCGTCAAGCCGCTGGCGGGGTGGCAGTACATGATGTACGATTTACGTCGGCAACACGACCACAACGGCCACATATAAGCAGTTCCGATAAACCAAATGAGCGGAAGAGAAGAAAATACAATGTCAAGGTACGATACGATGCATAGTTACAAAGGATCTTTATGGTGACAAAGTGAGGCTGTTGAAGGGACTCCGTACCGGCCAGCCGAATGCTCGCCTTCGAACTCAACTTGCACCCATCCATGATGACCCATCCATGCTTTATTACCGGCTGTGTCTTTGTGTAAGAGATCAGGCTCGCTTGGCCACTTCCTCCCGTGCGGCAACGGTAGACGCAGTTTGTTCACATGTACTCCGTACTGTACACATTGAGGCCAAGGCTTCCCGGCATCTATTCCGCCGACTGCCAAGGGAAACAGCTGCAAATAAGTGGACCCGGTTGACTCGACTGTACGGGGCAATACTGCACGTACAAGCGGAGACCTCGACATGACAGTCATGATTTCCAACCCTTGTCCATGATGGAGGCTTCCCCCCTGTACACGTTCATGGACGGCGTCTCTCTCTCTCTCCCTCTCTCTGCACATGTAGGCAGGCAAGAGCGCAACAGAAACACTCTCCCATGGCAGCTTCCTAAGCATGGACGACGATTCGGACCAGGCCTCGAGCGACGGAAAGATCTGGGGCTGGTGGCATGTCTGGCTTATTGAGCCCATCATGCGCGGCGACATACCAGCCATCCGGAAGTGCCTGACCACTGGGGCCGCCGTGACGCCGGAAGACAACTAGCTACCTCTACGATCCGTATGTCCTCGCGGCCAAGCACTCCCACCGAGAAGCCCTGCGTCTACTCCTTGAACACTAAGAAGTGCACCCATAGCCAGACCCAGAGCCTAACCCACTCTAGTCCTCTCCCTCGCCCTCATCACCGAGTGCATCTTCAGCATCCAGCTGTCTGAACCACTAATCTTCCTCAGCGTACCACCGGTCTGCGAGGCTGCTCTTCCTGTAGCTGGCCGTCCGAGCGAAGATGTCAGAAGGATTGTCGTAGAAGTCGATTTTGAGCCGGTCGTTCTCGAGGGAAATAACGAGATACTGGAGGTCTGTCTGCTCCATGTCTGCGTCGTAGCGGGGTAGGTCTGATTCGTGGATGGCGTCGCGCATGGGGATTTCGGGGAGGGAGCGGGCCATGGTGAGAAGGGAGAGCGCCATGATTATGAAGATCATGGTGGGTGGCTGGGAGTTTGGGTTGATGTATGGTCAGGAAGGGGATGAAGACTGGCTGCTATATGTGTATATGTACTATTCGTGCTGTCTTGGTAGTACATCCAAGGTACTAGTAGATGATGACGCGACTGGTCTGTCATAATCCCTTGTGAAGACACTACGAAGAGTACCTGCAGTCCGCATGGCATAACGCATACGCAATGTTTGTTATATAAACGCACATGGATGTAGGCATGCAACCCTCTAGATAAAGGGACAGGCGTCGGGTAGGCGCATGTGATGGGGAATGGGGGGGGGTGCATGTCGATCAGGCATGTCTATACCTCATTCAGGAGTGTATCGTAGGCTCATACAATCTGGCTCTTGGGTGTTGGAACCGTTGGACTTTGATATGGTCGCCTTCGAGAGAGTGATGAATAGGTGTTAAGGACTCTACTACACGGAAAACGTGCGTTTCACGTACTCAATATGAGAGCGAGCATTGAGAATAGGATATTGGAAGGTTGAATGCATTCTCCTCCAAGGGGTTTAAGAGCAACGCGACTGAAGCCTACTGAAGTCATATCAAGATTCATTCTTCAATTCAAGGCAGGAAGGATGTAGAAATACAATGTCGTCGTGAGTTGCGTTGGAAGAGAAATGGAACAGTCTTGAGCCACAGTAACATCAAAGGAAGGGCTGCATGTTTGCATAGCGCAACCAACACACGATGTTCATTGAGCAACTCCAAGTGCATGCTATTCATCCCATGCGAAACAGACATAATACATTGAAACCAGTACAAATAGATAGATATATGATAATCAAAAGTGAATGCGTACATGGTGTTCTCCTCATTCAGACGTAGGGTGAGGCCGCAATAACGCAAAACGAAGGAGTCCTCCAATTGACTGTCTGTCTCTCAGATATGAAAGCGAGCCGAGACCAAAAAAAAAGGCACTGGATTCCATTGCATAGGCCAATAGGCAATAGACTAAAGGAAAAAGAATGTCCAAGCGCAAAAAGAAAAAAAAAAAAGAACCAAACTTAGCAATTCTACGTTTCGATCGTAGGACCTCCGGGTTATGAGCCCGGCGCGCTTCCACTGCGCCAAATTGCTTTTAGCGCTTGGTGCTAGACTAGAGAGAGGTGGTGATGCAACTTAGATGCTTGGTGCTTGGGTGCCTGGGTGCCTTTGGGAGTCTCGTCTCAGGGCCTGTGCCATGTGCCGTGTGCCGCGATCATGTCAATATGGTACATATAGATGGTACATGTAGATGGTACATGTAGATGGTACATGTAACGGCTGGGAAGCAGCGTTGAAAATCCACGTGGGCGGCCAAGAGGAGATCATATCTGTTCCCTCCGCATGGCTCTGTGAGGTTTGTGCCGAGTCGGAGACTGCCGGTGTGGTTGATGTACGGAGTGCTCCTGCAGAAATGTCTTTGTGATGGTACAAAAGATACAAGGTTGAGAGTAAGAGGTATTACTACATGTTCTGTACCTGGAATGCGTGTCATGGGTTGTCGCCATTGGATCGAAACACATCCTTGTAGACATCTCTGTCTACTGAGCATCCGTCTTCGTCTTGTTCTTCTTCACCGACCTCTTCCTGGCGTTTCTCGTCTTGTTCTTCTTCACCGACCTCTTCCTGGCGTTTCTCGTCTTGTTCGACTTCTTCCGCTCGTTCGCATTCCGCATCGCGTACCTCTTGGGCAACCCCTTGGAGCTAGAAGTCATCGTCTCCGCCGGATCAGCTCCCGACGAGGCAAGTCGCAGCTCCCTGCGCACCAGGTCACGCTCCGTGGTCATGGCCTTCCTGGCGCCTTTGGAAACGGTGGAGTCATTCTTGGCAGCCTCGAGCATGGCGGAGATTTCGTCCAACTTGCTCTGGTAATCCTGTGCAGTGAGCATCATGTCTGCTGACAGTAGCAAGTACAAGTATACTCGGGTAAAATAAATGAATAAGACGATGGACGATAAATCGATAAATCAAAGGTGGGTCAGAACTGGAGACAAGGTTATTATCGGGAGAGCAAGTTGTGGGAACTGAAGATGGGTTCCGAGAGCGGGGGTAGATTGCCCTTTTTAAGGCGTGTCTGTAGATTACAGACAAAGAAACATGTATTATAGATGGACAAAGGTTGCACGGTCAAACCTGAACAAAGGGCAATCCTACAGGCCGTGTTCCAGCAATGGAACACGAGTATTCTTTCGCCTCTCAGTGTACTTCCCCTCGGCATCACACCACGTTGGGAGACAAACGTAACCAAGCATAGCACAGGATTGCCTCTGAAAGGGCCTCCTACAGAAACAGACACGGCGCGGGGGACCAATCGGCGAGTCCCTCTGATTCCCCACAGATTGGATAACAGAAGGTCTCAAGAGGAGGCGGTGGGCTGGGCAGTGGGACACCCGTGTTCCGTGGACCGGCAAGTTGCCGAGTTGGGACAAGAGCCAACTGATAAGCCTTGCCTTGGCCTTGGCCAGGAATGCGGTTATGCGAAAGGCGTTACTCCGTACTAGTAATAGTGAATGTTAATGATGCCGCTGCACTGGGCGTGCCGTCTCCCGCGCTGATCACTGATAAAGCTGGGGCGCCGGCATGGCGCGATAATGCCTGCCCCTCATTGCGTACTCCGTATCCGGACTATTACAACTGCACCTCTTCCCCTCTTCTCTTTCTCTTCTCCTGCCTCTTTCCAATTCAATTCAATTCAATTCAATTGATCCCGTTCAATCCGTTCAATTCAATCCAATTCATCATTGCGGCTGGCTGGCTGGCGGCATTGGCCATTGAAGGGGTCATCACACTACATCTCAAACCATCACCACTTACCAACTACCGGGGCCTCATTCGGCATTACCGCCAGCATCATCACCATGTTCCGCACTTCCATTACCGCCAGGCGCATGCCCAGGGCCAGCATCCTCACCAGGCCCAGCATCACCACCACCCGCTCCATCTCCTCATCCTTCTACCCCGGTGAACCCGCCGGTCCCTCCATCAAGACCGACTTCCCCGGTCCCCAGAGCCAGAAACTCGCCAAGGAACTCGACCAGGTCTTCGACACCCGCTCCCTCAACATCCTCGCCGACTACACCCGCAGCCAGGGCAACTACCTCGCCGATGGCGACGGCAACATCTACCTCGACGTGTAAGTTTACTCTTGGCCCTTGATTATTATGCCTCCGGCGGCCCCTACCCGGGGAGGGACTTCTCGCTTCGCTCGCTCGTGCTGTTGGTTGGAATCAATGTCTTTGGTGTTATGCCTCCGGCGGCCCCTCCCGGGGAGGGCTTCTCGCTTCGCTCGTGATGCTGATGGAAGACAGGTACGCCCAAATCGCCTCCATCCCTCTAGGCTACAACAACCCCTCCCTCGCCAAAGCAGCCTCCACCCCCGAAATGGTCGACGCAATCATCAACCGCCCCGCCCTCGGCAACTTCCCCTCCGCGGCATGGGCCTCCATTCTCGAGACGGGCATCCTGCGCGCCGCCCCCCGCGGCCTCTCCAACGTCTTCACCGCCATGGCTGGCTCCGACGCCAACGAGACAGCCTACAAGGCCGCCTTCATGTACCGCCGCGCGCGCGACCGCGGCGGCCAGGACGCCGAATTCTCCGCCGACGAGCTCTCCTCGTGCATGAACAACTCCGCCCCGGGGTCGCCCAACCTGTCCATCCTATCATTCACCGGCGGGTTCCACGGCCGTCTATTCGGCTCGCTGTCGACTACCCGCTCCAAGCCCATCCACAAGGTGGACATCCCCGCCTTCGACTGGCCGCAGGCCCCCTTCCCGCAGCTCAAGTACCCTCTCGAGGAGCATGCCGCTGAGAACAAGGCCGCCGAGGACGCCAGCCTCGCCGAGGTCGACCGCCTGATCCGCACGTGGCCGTCCCCGCCCGCAGCCATGATCATCGAGCCCATCCAGAGCGAGGGCGGTGACAACCATGCTAGCCCAGACTACTTCCGCCGTCTGCGCGCCCTCGCCGCCGACCACGGCGTCCTCTTCATCGTCGACGAGGTCCAGACTGGTGTGGGCGCCACGGGTCGCTTCTGGGCCCACGAGCACTGGGATCTCCCCTCCCCTCCCGACATGGTCACCTTCTCCAAGAAGGCCCAGGCCGCCGGCTTCTACTACTCCCTTCCCGAGCTTAGGCCCAACAAGCCCTACCGCCAGTTCAACACCTGGATGGGCGACCCCGTCCGCGCACTGCTCTTCCGCGCCATCCTCGAGGAGATTGAGCGTCACGACCTCGTCAACCACACTGCCCGCGTCGGCGACTACCTCTACCGCAACCTGAAGGACACCCTCGCCGCAAAGTACCCTACCCACTTTGACAACTTGCGCGGAAAGGGTCAGGGCACCTACATTGCCTTTGACACCCCCAAGAGGGACCAGTTCCTCCTCGCTGCCAAGAAGCTCGGTGTCAACATTGGTGGATGCGGTGCCAGCGCTGTCCGTCTGAGGCCCACACTCACCTTTACCGAGGGCCATGCCGACATTCTGCTTGATGTCCTCGAGAAGGTGGCCAAGGATCTGTAATGAAAACTATACGTGCGAGCGAAGCGAGACCAGCCCCCGGCAGGGCCGCCGGAGGCAATATCAACGACAACAGCAATTGAAATATCTCTCACAATATCATGATGCGCATATGACCTGAATATTCATCTATTTCTGATGACATGAATGAAAAGAACCTCCAAAATGCATACCCTACACCGATCGTGTATCACGTGTTTCCGACAAATGCAGACCGTAAAGACAAAATGTAGAGATGAGAGTATGAAGAGAATGGCCTGTAGACAAGGCATGTTGGGGAATAATGGAGAACAAGAAAACCAAGTATATGCAAAGTAATGTGGTGACAGAAGAAGAATGACAAAGCTATATGCAAGATGCGGTTCGCAGACAACGACTCAAGGAGAGAATGAGCTCAGCCACCCCGAAAGAGGAATCGGCATCAAAGAGTTGCGACAAAAGAGCAAGAGAAAAAAAAGACAAAGAGAAAAACACTCAGTCCACTATCAGCCGTTTACGTGGTGGCGACCCTGGCATCCCCAAGGGCCTCCCATTCTCATGTGCTGAGTGTGGACGGCCCCGATCCCCGCGGGGTGACAGGGTGCTGGATTTCGGTGGTCTCGGACTGCTTATCGTCCCCCTTGCTGAGATGTAGACTTCTGGCGGCGTGATGGGTCTTGTGGCCCCGACCGGACTCGCCAGAAGAGGGGCCAGCGATGTCGCCGTCCGCTTGGGGGCAATAGGTGCGAGTTCGTTGTAGGAATGCGGTATATCGGACATGTGCGACGATGGTGAGAACCGAGGAGGACGAGCGAGTTGTGGAGCTAGAGGGCGAGGTAGTATGGGCTGGAGATCCCTCTTGGCCTTGTCCGCCCGCGATGGACGACCTCTTTTCTTAGGGATGGGCTCCTGTTTCTCAACCGGGCGACGCTCCCTGTAGTCTCCAACGGTTGGATGATGGAGGATGGAGGCATGCGGATGGTGCGGAGGAGGTTGTGGATACGGGTAACTGGGCTGCATAGGTACTGGGGGAGGATATCCAGGCCTGCTCGTTGTGGCAGGTCGTTTCGACGAGTGCTCGGTATAGTCGTTGGACGATCTCCGCTTCAACGACGAGGCTATGCCCATGCGCTCTGCTGCCTCGACACACTGGTTCATGTTGCGCCCTAGGACTGTTAGCGAGCGGGGACCGTCATATGATATCAAAGGGCGACGTACTGGAAGGCAGCTGCATGTTCCACCAGTCAGGCTCTATCCGGTGCTCGCGGATAAACATGGCCAGTGTCTCGACATCGAGTTTGCTTGATTTGATAATCTCGGCTAGCACGAAACGCTGCAGCAACGTCATGGTCAGCAAGGCGTAACCCAACGGTATGCGGCTTCCCGTGAAGACGTACCTTTTCGTGCTCTGCGAATGAATAGTCCATCATCTTGTATGTTTCTCCCTTCTCGTCAACGAGGTAAACAGTCTGTCGTCGACTGGAACTTGGTCCTATCAGTCTTGCTCGGAGGCATTGGTGGCGGTCGCGCGACCGTCTAGAAACAACCTCGGGGCGGTTCGGCTGCTATATAAATCGGTGGCTCGAGTAGGTCGCGATGCAAGGCTGCCAATACCGTGGTTCCGACGTCGGGCGAGCGAATAGGCGTGGCTGTGCGTTGCGACGTCTGGTTCGCCTACGCGCGCATGAAACCAACAAGGCAGTCCCGGTATGTGGCTGGGCGGACAGAGGCCGAGGTGCGCAACTCCGTGAAAGCTCGGCGTGTCTAAACTTGGAAGATACTAATCGTCTGATGAGGGGGGAACAGTCAAACTGGAGGGTCGTGACTGTTGTTGTACGACAGTTCGCCAGTCAAGAATGGCTGCAGAAGCCGTTGGCGCAGTTATGTCGGATGACTGGACCAAGTGAGGCCGTGCTCTCAAGGTGGGGGCGGCAGCCTTGCGTGAAGTTCGGCCAACGGATGAGCAAGGCAGCGGCGCTTGGCGAAATGGAAGCCGGATCAGAGCTGCAGGGGAGGGGAGATGCAGGGTTATGGCTTCCTGTCGACAGAGCCTCCCTCAGGAGGTGAAGCCAAGAGAGAGAAGAAGAAGATAGGAGGCAGCGCAGCCCGTGTTCAGCTTGCTTGCTTAGCTGCTCACCCACACGGCGTCACTCCTCGCAGTGGCACACTCTACGGGTGTGCCGTGCAATCAAGGCAGCCCCAAGAGTGCGATGGGTGCGGATTAGCGGGAGGATCTGGGGGGTCAGGAGCAAGGGTCTTTGGCGGGGCAGGACAGGCCTCTCGGCTGGGTGGTGTTTTGTTTCCGACGCGCAAACCGCGGAGGGGTACGTCGTATTAATGGGAACTGGGATGTCCCCAGAAGGTCTCGGATGCAATAATCGTACTTTAGCTCGAAGTATTCCTCAGGAAGACAGACGCAGACAGATGCAGATGGTATCTCTGAGTCAGTAAAGGAGCAGGATAACAGGACTTGGCTGGACTTGGTCGGCGTCAGAAGAAAGGTCCAGGAGAGAGATTGTCATGGCGGTTTCCGGGAGGGAGCGTTTCTTTCAATAGCAATAACAGCAGACGTCAGGAAATCCTGACAATGTCAAACATCATGTGAGGCCTGGAATAAGTGATTTGAAAAGCAGAGGAACGGCTCATATGGGCAGCTCAGGTGGCGGCTCCGTGGCGGCTCTCCGTCGATGATGGCCTTGTGCTGATGGCCTTGTGTGCTGGTGGGCGTGGTGGTGGGCCTTGTGCTTGGCTCCTGGGGAGTCGGCCGATGACAGGCAGATGGCAGGCGGATGCGCAGCAAGATGCTGGTACTTGATGATGGTACCAGATGATGCTACTTGGCAAGATGCAGCAGATGCGATGCAAGCCCTGACTCAACAACTTGCTGCCGGGGAAGGAGCTAATAGAGGCCGGGCTGCACCTTCCCGTCGAAATGCATAGGTCAGGTAACTCGAGTAACGCAAGACTCCAAGTGCCAAAATGATTGCGGGCTGTCAGATGGCAGGAGCTAAGGACGGTGCTTCTGGTGGCCCTTGCCGCCTGCGCTACCACCTTGACGCAGGCAGGCGCGACCCGCGCGCGCATGACCATCTCTGCCCGGTCGCTGGTTGGTACGTACTGCTTAGGATGCTTAGGACTGTCATGGATTGCCATGGATTGCCATGACACTGGACAGCCTTGGCCAGTCTTCCATCGGCCTTCAATCAGCCCTCACTCATCAGTCCTTGACTCTTCGCCAGTCTTTCTTCCCTGTCCAGCATGCTGCGTGGCGTGCACGCGTCGCATGTACTCGAAATACGGAGTGTTTCGCCCCCCGTACGTCGTATACGAGACCACATTTACTGTCGTGTGGGCTTGCCCGCGTGTAAGACACTGATCAAGCGCCGCGAGGTCGAATGCTAACCAGGTGGAGCAGGTCGAACAGCCAGTACGAGTAGGAGTACTCGTATCGACAGCGGACACCGGACGCCATGGGTGATGCATCGCATCCTTGCAAGTTGCTTGGTTGCTTTGCGCTGCTTGGTTGCATCAACCTTGGCTGGCATCTCGGGTTGAATGACGGCCGGGCCATGCGGGAACGAGGACGCACTGCAATGCGGCGGGTCGATCAGCAGGCAGCCGGGAAGCCCACTTGGGGGACATCTTGCTTGTCAGTGGCCAGTGGTCACAGGCTTCCCGCTGTCTTGTCTCGCTGCTGCACATGTTGACATGATGGGGCGTCCTTCTCTCTCTTTTGCTCTGTCGGCCTGACCAACAAACCCAAAGGCCCTGGTCGCCCATTTTCTCTTTCATCCTCCTTCTTTTTTGGAGATGGAAAACCGTCGTGACAGACTGGTCACTCTGGTCGCCGTCACTTGCTGCGAAAATGAAAATGAAAATGCGCAGCAGGCCAACAAACCAGCGCGTGCCCCGTCCTCTCCCAGCCGGCATTCGACGTTTGGGATGGGTGACGGGGGGCCCTGATTGACTGACGTGCAGATATCCCGTCGGTTGGCTGCGTCTTGGCCTCTGGGGGGTGGTGGCGCGGCAGCCAATCCAGCTTGCAGTGGCTCGGACCGCCTGACACCTTCTCCATCCACCATCTTCAGCTGGGCTTGAGCCTGCCCGCCAAAATTGCCTGGACCGTGACATTTCCTCTTCATCGCTCCCCACCAGGTGGAAACCTGCACGCAAAATGTCTGAGGACTTGGCTGTCTGCCCACTTCTCAACCACTGTTAGTTGCCGTCTGGCAAGCCGAGCCACAAGTCCTGGCCTTGCACACCATGATGGGTGGTGCCGTCTAGCCACCTCAAGCTAGCTCTCTTTCCTGCGAGCGGGAGGAGGGGGGAGAGATCTTGCAGGTGCTAGCAGTCATCATCTGATTGGTTCTTCCGGGAATTGCTTGCTTCGGTGAAAGTCCATGTTCTGAGTGGACGGCTAGGCCTGTGGCCAGAGCAAACGCCGTTGCCAATCAGGCCTCGCAAAGCGGTCGCGGCGCAGCACAGCAAGGTCCACGGGTTCGTCACAAGGTGATGGCGGGGCACGGCTCTGAATGGACGACGAACCCTCAGCTCTGCTTCGGTTCGCCCGCTGTGGCTGTAGGGCTGCAGACACACAATGCGATAGCTTCAATCGTTCAACAAGCCTTGGGTCGGAGGATTATAGAAAGAGACGGCGGGCTACACCGTCCCGGTCTGTCGGGCGCCGACGTGTCTTTATATATATGGCACGTCCAGCCCATCTTGCCGTACCGACGGGCTCGACACCATGCACAATGAGTTGGCACTACAGCACTGACGCCCCCCGACGCCCCACTCATGTACAACACATCAGAGCGTCCATCACTACGAGTATGGTTGTATGGGGTACAGGTATGGGAATCGCTGGCTGGAACTTGACAGACTGTGGGATCAAACAGGTTCGATACGGCAAAGTTTCGTGTTCCTGCAGCAAGACGACATGCGGTGGCCATGCGACTGGCACTCGTGGGGGACGTCCCTGGCTTACCTGTACGTCTCCGGGAGGACGGCACGGGACTGTCCTTGCATCTACGGCGAAGCAATTGGCCGCGATGGTGTCCTGGTACCTGAGAGTATAGTATGAGCACTGGGTGGTCGATACCCCGACGAGGCTTACGAGTACTACGAGTATACCAGCCCTGCTAGGGTTGGGCGATGGCATAGGGTTTGCTTCCAAATGGCGGTCAGGTCGTGATCTTATCGACTACCTTGCCCCAGTCGTGTCTGGCATCCTGACTTTGAATATCGACGTTCGGGAATTTTGTGCAATGGCCCAACGCAAGCCTGCCAAAGCAAAGCATTCGACGTTGCTATGTGATGTGGACACAGCCTGACCATGGCACGCGCCCATTGTGGCTCCGAGGCTGTCACGGGTGGCAACTGGGGCGTCCCGTGAGAGGCGCACACAGGAGGCGAGGCGCACAAGACAGAAAGGTACTAGGCATTTAGAATTGTGAGCCACGGGCCGTTCCGGTAGCAGTGAATGGCTGATCTGCTTCTTATGTTACTGGGGAGCAGAGTGTGGGCGACAGGTACGTGGCGGTTGCTATTCGATGCATGCTGTTCCCAGTATCTGATGTTGTATCGAGTCGGTGCCAGGTACGTGGAGAGATACTCGATGAGAACATGAATCATGTATATACGGGCGATTTGTGTTGATGGTAAGTCATGATGTGTGATGATGGTGATGATGTGAAGGATATGGTTGAAGGGGCGACTTGGAAGGCAAGCAACTCGGGCATTTTGAGTGTTAAGGTTATGGGGAACAATCATGGTGAACGGGTCTACGAAAATCCGGTGGGCACAGACGGGGGAGGCTCAATTGTTGGAGTCCCGCTTCGGCGACGCAGAGAGCAGAGAGGACGAGGAAAGTGGAAGTGGTACGTACCACGGTCGAATCGCTGCTGAGCCAGAGCCTGGCGACTTGGCGGCGGCGCGCGCTTCCTACCATTACTGCTGTCTCGCTCTACAACTTCCATTTTCCATTTTCACTTGGGCCTCCCTCACCTTCCGTCTCCCTCACACGCCGTGCATTCAAGGTGACGCGCCACTTGATCTGCCATCGACACCAAGACTCCCGCTCTCTTTGTCGCTCTAGCTTTTCCGCCTCTGCATCGACAGTCGTTTGCGCTGCCCGCGACAACTCCACGGCCGACTCCACACGCGGTCGTTTGCCTGGTAGCGCGTGTTGCGCTCCCTTGCCGCAAGCCCTCAGCACCCGGGCGACCCGTCTGCCTCTGACCGGACGGCACACTGGTGGTGGCCTAGTGCGATACGGATCACATTGACTGGACGGGACGCTCCTGCTCGCCATTTCGGTCACTCGACTTTCCATCAACGGCCATCGACCACGGCGGCAACAACAACAATCATCTCTGGCCGCCTCCCCCCTGATGCCCTAATGGAGGATGACGAGCATGCAGCCATCAAGATGGGAGGAATAAAACTCGAGGATCACCAGCCGACCAACGGCAACACCAACGGCAGCGGCAACGGAAGCCGATCGACATCGAGGTCGGGCAGCGCCATGGTGGACACCAAGTCAGAGGCCAAGTCAGAGGCCAAGGACGAGGACAGCATTTCGCCGCCCGCCGCAGGCACCGGCACCGAAACGCCAAACTCGAACAAGCCACGGCTGTCGCGGAAGCCATCACAAAAGCCCGAACCTGTACTCTACGATGACCTGCCTGATTCCACCGAAGACTCTTGCAAAACGTTCCAAGTTATCCCGGACTGCATCTACGGGTCTAAGAATCTCGGGTCGACGGATAACGATGCCTTTGACTGCGACTGCAGAGAAGAGTGGCGTAAGTTTCTGATTCTCCGTCTCTTGGTTGTCTATCCTGCTTTTGCAGGCTGTGAAAGCCGTGCAAAGCAATATAATGTGTGTGCTGACCAATGACTTTACCCTCCAGACAATGGCGAGAATATCGCGTGCGGCGAAGACACGGACTGCATCAACAGGGCCACCAAGATGGAATGCAGCACTACGGGCAACTGCAGCAACGGCTGTCACAACCAGCGATTCCAGCGCAAAGAATACGCCCCCGTCTCGGTCATCAAGACGGACAAGAAGGGCTTTGGCCTGCGTAGCGACGCTACGCTCGGACCCAACGATTTCATCTTCGAGTACATTGGCGAGGTGATCAACGAGCCCACTTTCCGCCGGCGAATGTTGCAATATGATGATGAGGGCGTTAAACACTTCTATTTCATGTCTCTTAGCAAGAGCGAGTTTGTGGACGCGACGAAAAAGGGAAATCTGGGTCGCTTCTGCAACCATTCTTGCAACCCCAACTGCTATGTTGACAAGTGGGTCGTGGGCGAGAAGCTGCGGATGGGCATCTTTGCGCTGCGGACCATCCGACCGGGCGAGGAGCTCGTCTTCAACTACAACGTGGATCGGTACGGCGCCAAGCCACAGCCGTGCTACTGCGGGGAGCCCAACTGCATAGGCTTCATCGGCGGCAAGACGCAGACGGAGAGGGCGACCAAGCTGCCGCCCGCAACAGTGGAAGCTCTGGGTATCGACGCGGGTGATGGATGGGACACGTCGGTAGCCAAGAAGCCACGCAAGAAGCGTGCTGAGGAGGATGATGAGCAGTACGTGAACAGCATCCAACCGCGCAACTTGGATGAGGAAGATGCGCGCAAGGTCATGGCAACATTGATGCAGTGCAAGGAGAAGTGGATTGCTGTCAAGTTGCTGGAGCGCATCCAGCGCTGCGACGAGGAGCGTGTTATCCACTGTGTTGTGCGCATGCACGCCTACCAGATCCTCAAGACGGTCCTCAACACGTTCTACGAGGATGAAAATGTCGTCATGCAGGTTCTGGAGATTCTCGACAAGTTCCCCCGCCTCACGCGCAACAAGATCCAGGACTCCAAGATTGAGGCCGCCATCCAGCCCCTCACCCAGTCAGCTCACGAGAGTGTTTCGTCTACCGCACTGAAGCTTCTCGGCGACTGGAGCAAGCTCGAGATGGCCTTCCGCATCCGACGACGCCAGCTGGATCCCGCCACTGCATCATCTTCGGTGGTCAACACCTTTGACGACCGACGAGGTGCTGCAGCTGCCAAGGATCAAGAGACCACGCCCGCTGCTCCCGCAACGCCAACATTGGTCGACGCACCCAAGGGTCCTAGAGGCAGCCAGCCGCAGCGCAACCACAGCGCATTTGGTGGCGCCGGTGGGCACGGAAACTTTGCTTCACGCCCGCGCCAGCAGCGCCCACCGCAGCACGGCAACGCCAACGCTCTCCCTGCGGGGTGGTTTGCGGCCACGGACGCCTCTTCGGGCCGGACCTACTTTTATGACAAGAAGGGTGACAGGACCTGGACACGACCTTCGAGGCCTTCAACGGAACCCGCTGTGAACAGGGCCACGCAGGAGCAGCTCTTGATCCAGAATATCATCAAGAAGGTGACACAGCCAGGGAGTACACCAAAGGGGAACGCGATGGCGACGCCGACAACGAGCACGCCGACGAGGCAGACGCCGCCGACGGCAGCGGTGGAGGAGGGCAGGGAGTCGAGGCAGGACAGGTGGCGGAGTCTGCCGCTGGAGAAGCAGAAGAAGATATACGAGAATACGGTACGTCATTTCGCTTTGTCGTCTCTGGGAGTGCATTGATGACGTTCTCCCGGTCCAGGAGGACGACCACGAGAGAAATTCACAAAGTGGAATGCTAACAATGATGACAGATCTTCCCAGCGATTAAACCCGTCCTAGACAAGTTCCATCACAAGCTACCAAAGGACGAGCTTAAGCGACTCGGTAAAGACCTTGCCAATAAGCTGGTGGCGTCGGACTACAAGAACAATCGGGTGTCGGACCCGAGCACGCCACTGTCAGAGAAGCAGACCCAGAAGATCAAGAAGTACGCCAAGGACTTTTTGGACAAGGCCGTGGCCAAGTACAATGTCCACAAGGAGCGGAGTCACAAGCGGACGACTGGCGAGGGCCAGCAGCAGCAGAAGAATGCGGCAGGTAGCGGCGGGCCCTCGACGACGCCGCAGCTAGACTCGCCGACGGTACCAGATGCAGCCGAGACGGAGACACCGTCAGACGTGGATCGTAAGCGGAAGCGAGACGACGAAGAGGATACATCGACAGCAGCAGCAGCAGCAGTCAAAGAATCTAGTGCCACTGCCACTGCCACCGAGAACAACACGACGACACCTCCCCCCCGTGAGAACGGTAGGGAGGCAAAGCGGGTGCGAGAAGAGGAGAGTGCTACTCCCGTCGTGCAAGCAGAAGCGACGCCTCCGCCACCACCACCGCCGCCGCCAGCAGAGGACGATGGCGCGCTGCGTGTGCAGGAGGAGGCTCTGATGAGGGAGAATGAGGAGGCGCAGAGGCTGGAGGAGGAAGCCACGACGGCGACGCAGCAGGGCCAGAAGCAGAACCAAGAGGTCCTGAGCCACTGAGCCACGGAGGGGGAGAAGGAGTGGGAATAATATTAATCATCTCTATTTCGTCTTTCGATTCTTTTACATCTCTGATGAGAATGAGATGGGGAAATTAGGGAAAAGTGTTTTTTTTCTATTCATGGGTACATGCGTCTGCAGCGGGCATGGTGCCGTGCAGGATGTTGTATGTCAATATACCAAATGTTGTATTCTACTATATGCTTGTCCATGTACGCCTGCCTGCCTTGCATGCCTTGCTGATGCCCAAATGACTTTTTTCTTCCTTGATATATGTGATGCAAATAGTACTTTTCTTGACCTAGTGTTCGTTTTAACAAATGTATGTTTCCCATGAGACAGAGATGTCCCTTTCATTCATCGTCAAAGTCATCATCGTCGTCGTCGTCGTGTTCAACGTCGGAATCATCCTCGGCAGGACGACGTCTCTTGCCGACGTTTGCTGCCGCGGCAGCAAGTTGCGCTGTCAAGACGGGGGTCTCGTCCTTGCGGTGGAAGATGTAGCTCCTCGACGGTCTATCCTCGCCCTTCCAGCCTGCACCAACAGCACCTGCGTCTGCACCACCCTCGGCGGCACCTGCACCTGCGTCTGCACCTGCATCGGTGGTGACGGTGCCTGCATCGATGGGGCCACGGCGGGACTTGACCACGCCCAGTGTCCTGGCATGGTGATAACCAGGGTAGACGGACCAGTCGAACTTGAAGGAGCGCTCGACGCTGAGACCAGCATGCCTGGCCAGATCGCGCACGTTCCAGAGGGTGTACGGCTCGGCCTCGAACAGCGTGACGGTGACAGTGCCGCCGGGGGCGAGGGCGGGGCGGACGGCGCGCTCAAAGAAGCTCACCAGGAGGGACTGGTTGTGGCGCACCTGGCGGTTCACGTCGGTGGACTTGCCGCCCACGTGGGGGAAGTTGAAGATGATGCGGAGGGGCTTGGGGCGGGCGGCACTGGCGGGGAGAGGGCGCGTGGCGTCGAGCCCGTAGATGATCTTGTTGCCGCCGCCATGTTGGGTGCTGTTGTCGTTCTTCTTCTTGTCGGGCGCGGGGGCCGTCTTCTTTTGCGAGCCGCCTTGCTGCTGCTGCTGCAGGCGGGCTTGTTTGACGCGGCGGCGGAGCTCGTCTTCGTCTTCTGATTCAGATTCGGGCTCGTCCTCTGCGTTGTCTGCGCTGTCTGCGTTGTCGTGTGCTTTTGTGCTTGCCACCGGCGAGGTGATGGCTTCTATGTTGGCGAGTGCGTGGGGGTACTTTTCCACCAGCTCGGCCTGCGACTTCTCGAGCACCGTGGCGACCAGGTTGCGGCAGCCGTGGTGGCGGACAAGCGAGGCGGCGAAGCTGAGGTCACCCTCGCCGATGAGGAGGATGCGGTCGGTCGGGTCGAAGGGGATGATGGGCGTGTGGGTGTGCTGCTGCTGGTGTTGCTGCTTCTGCTTCTTGGCGGGCTGCTGCTGCGATTGTTGCGATTGCGGCTGCTGCTGGGCTTTTGCCTTTTGGTACTGCTGCTGGCCCTTCTGGTGGAGGTGTCTCTGCTGGGAGCGGCTGTGACCGACTTTGTTGTCGAGTCTGCGCTTCTTGTTGGCCATGGCTGACAGGACAGGACGGAACAGGAACGTCGAGAGTGAATGTGGTGGTTGTGTTTGTTCCGTGTGAGGTTGCAGTGGGAAGGGCGGTGGTGGTGATATTGATATAAAAAAAGTACGGATATGCAAGGTACAATCTTGCGTAGCAGAATTTGGTGGGAATCTGGTGTATCGTCGTTAGTGCGGATTGGCGGCTGCCATTGATGACATTGTTTTAGAGTGCGACCAGTTGCCAGCCAGGGCCAAAAAGAAAAAAAGAAAAAAAAAAAGAAAAGAAATCAGAATATTTTCTAGTTTGACGTGGGGCAGGTGCGACCCACACTCTTGCCCGGACAGGAAATGGATGCTGCCATGGTGCTCCACTGAAAAATGAGACGCCCAGCTACTAGCAGTGAGTACCAAGTAGTACTCTGTACGGAGTAGTCTGGACGGAGTAGTCTGGACGGAGTACTCGGCGATGGTATGGAGATAGAGGCAAGAGATGGATGGATTGACATGTATTGACTGAGCTTCAAGAAACCTGTTTCTCTGGATGTGAGGCGTTGGGGATCACGCTGGGAGAGCTGGCGGCTGACGGGAGCGCTTGCCGCAACGGGATAACGGTAGACCCGACCGGGCATCCGGGGGGCTACGCGTGCAGCATTAGCAGCGATATCAGAGCGATATTATGACCACGGAAAAAAAAGGGCTCGCAATAGTCCTGCAATGATACTTCCAGGCAGGCGTATTGGCTGCCGTACCTAATAATGCATTTGATGCCATATCTCGGGCATGAAGTGTCCAACTTGTGCAATGGCACGGTGCACATGACGCGGATGATGGTGGTTCACACCGGCGGTTGTCAGATGGGGTCGCGTGTCGTGTGTCACGGCTGTGCCGTAGGACCACCAACAACTGCGAGGCTACATTCAGCAGGTCAAATGGATTAAACCATACTGGCAAGAGTATGATGATTACTTAGTAGGTACGGAGTACGGAGTAGTATGCGGCGATGTGGCCAAGGGACAGCTCCCATGATGCCCCCGGGGGCCAACCAGACCAGGGGTGCAGGCTTACACGAAACAAACAAACGTCGGAGAGGTGGAGAGGCAGCGCAGATGAGAGGCAGATGATGGCAGATGATGGCAGATGCAGTTGACAGCGAGATATCGAGACTGTGACGCGTGACTCTGGCAAGCCAGGACCGGACCTATTTGCTGTACGAGTACGCGTGTAATGCGATGGATCCCTGGGACGGACGGATCGTGGAAAACGGGATATTACTCGTACGTACTTGTTACTCCGTATTACTACTTGGTACTGCGTACTCCGTACGTACTGCGTTGGAAATATGAGGCTGGGGAACGGACACGGGGAGATGGAAAGAGGAAAGAGCCGGAAAATCCAGGGCTCCGAGCCAATGGGGAGGGTTGGATTGAGGACAGCAGATCCCGATACGGATTAGTCGACGGTGTGGATCCTGCCATGCGGGAGATGCAGCCAATAGGAACAGCTCAGAATAATGAACCGTTTATTACGGTCATGGATACCGGTTGAGCTAGACGAGGCTACGTCTTTAACGGATTACGGAAGACAATAGACGACCGTATCGACGGGAGGGAAAAAAGACACTCCTTACGCTCCGGCAAAACGCCTTTGAACCAGCAACACAAACGCCCCCGTTATCCCCATTCACTCGCCTAGAGAGAGAACAAGAGAGACGGGCTGCTCTTGATTGCCTCTCTCTCTATTGTAATTCGCATCTGCATCTTCTTCTTCTTCTGCTTCTCTTGCCCTTTTTTTCTTTTCTCCTGTCCCCTTGCCCATTTGTTGTGCCCCCCTGCCTTGCCGAGTATTATCCTTTCGGCGCCAACTCACTTCAGCCACTCCAGGCACAGACAAGAAGCACAATCTCAGTGCACTTCACGCAGCGGCCAACCCAACCGCATCACCTGACTGCTGACCACGGTAAAGACTGCATTGGCAGCTTCTTCATCGTGAACGCTGTCATTGTCTGTCGTCTTTGATGCACTCGGGCGTCTGTACGGCTGCGTGACTGCGGTACCAAGTCGCTCTCTCCCTGAGAAGAACCTCCTTGTACACACACCTCAACTTTCACATCTCACCACCACCTCTCTAAACACACACACACACACACACACATACTTGAGACATCATCATCCTCACACACACACACACACTACATGCCATCTCCCTCACAACCTCGCTCATCATGGCTGCTGAGAACGAGTCGCCCGCTCGCGACCCTTTAGCCGCGTCGTCGTCGTCGTCGTCCGCCCGGGGCGGCGGCGCCGGCCGCGGTGGCAGGGGAGCAGGAGGCTTCACTCGCGGAAGGGGCCGTGGTCGAGGCGGCGGTCGGGGAGGCAGCAACGCCTCATCGACGGCCGTCAATAAGACTTCGGCTACGTCCAGAGGAGGCCGTGGCGGCGTGCGCCGCGGCCGCGCAAAGACGTTTACCGACTCGCGCGTCCAGGCCGCCTATGAGCGCCAGCGGGACCTCAAGGCCACTTACCAGGCTGTCGCCCATGCCCTCAAGCCGGCCCTGCAGGAGCTGGCCGAGCGCAACATTGACGACATGCTCCAGAACCCGGATCGGTTCAAGGAAGCCAGCGAGCACTACCCCGTCATCTCTCAGCTGCAGCGCAACCTTGATGCCAAGCTGCTCGAGCACCGCAACCGCCGCGACATGAACCTCGCGCTTGCTGAGAGCCTGTTCAACGCGGACCAATACGTTGCCAACCAAGAGTTTCACGTATGTTCTTTTCTTCGCTTTTCACTTCCATTCACCACTTTGCTCCGTCTATTCACGACGGCTTCTGAATTGGGGGTTGAGGTGCTTCCTTCTCAATTAATTGTGGGGACCCGTACTAACTGATTCAGAATGGCGTCCTCGATCTCTTTGAGCAATTCTTTGAAGGCCAGGAGAACCGTCTGCGCATCCTCACGGCCATGCAGGCCAAGGGTCTTCCCGTTGATGTAGGTTTCTTCTTTTACCTTACGCCATGGTTCTTCAATTGTTCCATGGTCCATGTTGCTCGCCCCTGCTAAACCTCCCATGTTCAGATCCGCGATGACCAGTACGAGTTCCGCGTCATCACGGATGAGCACTATGACAATGAGTTCCGTCGTTATGATGCCTTTCAGGATGGTCATCTCGTGCCCTACCCTTCGCGTGTCGAGGGCACCGAGATGTGGCAAAAGGCCCGCGATGTCGAGGCTGCCGCATCGGTCGCATCAGCTGCCCCGGTGGCCACCAGCAGCGCCACCTCGACACCGTCGTCATCCCGCGGAAGAGGTAGGGGCCGTGGCGGTATCAAGCGCAAGCCCATGGGTGACCCCGAGGGCCAGCCCACGCCTAAGCGTTCCACCCGCAACACCGACGAGTCCCAGCTACTACCATCAGCACCCGTCGCCCCAGCCCCGGCCAAGGGTCTGCTGGCGTCGGCCGCCGAGGCTGACATGACCCCCGAGGGCACGGCCGTCGGCGATGAAGAGTCACCATCGGCCACGCCTGAACCGGGCAGTTTCTACGCCAATGTGCAGGCCAAGATGGCCGAGAAGGTGCCAGCGCGCGAGAAGAGCCCGCCGCTGCCCAAGAACATTGGCGAGCCCGACGAGTACGGCGTGCGGCGTTACAACCAGAGACCCTACATGCGCGACAAGGCCCTGGCTAGCCGCCTCCTTGCGCCGCCCGTGGTGGTCTTTGACGACGGTGAGATTGGCTTCCGTGACAGCATCAACGACTCGTCCAAGGGCCACACACGCGCCAAGCGCGGCAAGTACCTCGACACGCCCAACAGCAACGGCATGCACTTTGACCTCTGGTGCAGCGGCTTCGACTACTCGTCCACCACGCCGCGCGACTTTGACCAGCGCCTCCTCGAGCGCTACGGTGTCCACCCCCGCTACGGCATCTTCCTGCCCACCAGCCACAACGAGAGCGAGGGCACCAAGCCCTACGTCATGCCGGGCAAGCCGGTCGTCTTCATCGCCAACCCCTCGGGCCGCATCTCCCACGCCTCGCGCTCCTTCCAGAAGACGACCAACCATCACAGCCTTATGGACGGGCCCTGGCGCCACAAGATGGGCGCTCTGCTGCGCCGCTTCTGCAAGCTCCAGGAGCTCGACCAGGCCGAGATTGCCGTCGATGACTACGTGCCGACCGAGCAGGAGCTCAAGAAACGCTCTCTGGGGACCGCCATCCAGGAACTCGAGTCGCGACCCGTGCTTGCCGACCCTTCCGAGGAGGAGGAAGACGCAGAGAACGCAGAGGAAGAGCAAGAAGAGGGCCAGTCCGAGCAAGTCGACGCCAACGTTAAGGTCGAGGCCACAGACGCAACGGACGCGCCCGAACTGGATGTCCACATGGACCTGTCCTTCTTCCTCGACGCAATCGCGCACATTGAAGCTCAAGATGCCGCCAATGATGCCGCCCAGGTCGCTGCCGAGGATGCCGCGCGCGCTGCTGCCGCCTCTGCTGCTGCCCAGAAGCAGCAGAAACCCACAAAGTACGATGCTGTGCGTGACCTCTTCATGACAGAGTCGAAGCCAGCACCTCCCCCGCCACCCCCCGCTGCGACGCCGGCACCCCAGGACATCGGCGGCCTCAGTCTTCTTGCCGACCTGGCTGCCTCGGCCCCGACCACAGCGCCCGACTGGTCCTCTGCCAGCAGGGCACGCACCGTCGCTCCGGGATATCCCTCCGAGCCCCCGATACCCATGTCCAACGAGCGCGAAAGCAGCTACAACGCCGGATACCCCAGCTCCACACGCCATCATCACCACGCTCAGGTGGAACCGTCGCCGTACGGTGCACCCGTCCAACAAGCCTACCCGCCCAGCATGCACGACCACATGGCGCAGGCACAAGGTCCGCCCCCTCCTCCTCCGCCCCCGCCCTCGTACGGGATGCCCCCCCACGAACAACAGCAGCAGGGTGGGTACCCGAGCTACGCGCCGCCTCATCCGGACCAGTCCAGGGGCGGACCATACGATCATGCCGCAGCCGCAGCAGGATACGACCAGCACCGTCGCATGAGTGCCTACGCGGGCGAGCCAGCACCCGCACCTTACAACACACACGCGCACCCCTACTGGTCACCGCAGCAATCGGCCACGCCCGGACCCCCCATGTCCTCGTCACACCACTACATCCAGCCGCCGCCACCACCGCGCGTATCCTCCTTCTCCACAACCTCGCAGCAGCCGCCGCCGCACCCGTCCGCAGTAGCAGCCAGTGCCGAACCCCTGCCGCCGCTCCGTCCCCCCCGCGGTCGTCACCAGTCTGCCCCGGAAGAGGCCATGCTCGAGGGCACACCCATGCGCCAGATGAGCGCTCAGCCAGCATACTATCCCCCCTCCAGCCGGGGAAGCTACCCGCCCCCCGCACCGGACCCATACCCATCCTACTCATCGCGACCGCCGCCCCAGCAGGGCGTACCTGTCGGCTACGCCGCCTCCCCTCCGCAGGGATACGACCCGCACAGACCCCCGTCGCCGGCCTACGGAGCCCCAGAGACGCCCCAGTCATTGGGCGGTGCACCCGGCGGCTCGACATCCGTATTCCACGCACGCTCCACGCCCTCCGCCTCGCCGGCATCCACCCCCGTCGCAGCCAGTGCCTCGATGGTCACACCCGGACCGCCGGGATCCGCAGCAGGGACACCCACATCTGCTGCTGCCGCCGCCGCCGCCGCAGACGCCAAGTACCGCAAGCTGCAGCCTGCGCCTGTGCCCGCGCACAGGGCGTGGAACCACCGGCCGGAGTTGAAGACCATTCCGTACGATCACAAGGATAGCAGTGGCGGGTCGGCGGCGCTGCCGAACTCGGGACCCACGCAGATCCGCGGGTGGAATGTGAATCAGCATCGGAGGAGGAATCGGGCTGATAAGAATTCGGCATCGGCGCATAATGAGGGGGGGAATGACAGGGAGGATTCTCGATAGAGTCGTGAGAAGGAGCCTGTTAAAGGCAGGGAGGGCAAAGAGAAGAGAGAGAAGCATGGTATGAAGTTGAGGAGGCGGTAGATGTTTTGTGTTTGTGTGCTTGCTGCGTTGCTGCGTTGATTGCGTTGCGCTGCTCTGCTCTGCTCTGTTGACGTCTACATTCATAGGACGCTTTTGCTCCCTTTTGCATAGAGCGGCGTTTGGATTTTTCTTTTTCTTTTCTTTTCTTTCAAAAGTCGAGGTTGAGGATTGAGGATTGAGGTTGAGGATTACTTTATTGAAGTCTGATCGGATTGTGTGCGGAGTTGAACTCCTGCTTCAGCTCTAGGTCAGACTTGGACTCTTAGTCGGACTCTTAGTCGGACTCGTTTCTTAAGGGTTATTGTGTTATTATGGTTTTTTTATCAACTTTCATTCAATGGCATTCATCATTCATCTTTATTCGTGATCCGTTAGTTGTGGCTTGTCATCTGTGATTGTGGTTTGGGTGGTGGTTGTGGTTATGGTTTGGGTTGTGGTTATGGTCACGGTTATGTTTGCCTTGGTCTTTTAGTCAATCGCGAGGGCATTCGAATTGGAGGGCTGGGGGTTGCCTCTGGGTTGCCTTTGGTTGCCTTTGGTTGCCTTTGGTTACCTTGGGTTGCCTTGGGTTACCTTGGGTTGCCTTTGGCTACCTTTGGGGTTGCCGAGGTGAGCATTGTAGTATATGGTTCAATTGATGAAGTCAGTAAACACTATGTGCATTGAGTGACGTTTGAGTGCTGTTTGGTTGATGGTCAGCGCGCTGTTTGGAAGCTGGAAGTGTGGTTGATGGTCTGTGGTGTTGTATTGATGCCTGGTTTGGAAGTCGGTTGATATGCTCTTCGAAGGTGCTTGTGGGTTTTTTTCTTAGACATTCTGTTTAGAGCAATGCCTGAAATGGCGGAGTGTAGCAGTATTGGGTACTCTTGTTATATTAACCATGGCAGTTCCGATTGATCATTTGACTTCTTGTAAGCCCTTGGTTCCTTGGAGCGTTCTCTTGAGGCTGGTTCTGGATCAAATTGTCGTTCACGAAAATGTTCATGTCCAGGCTGAGGTGTTACCCTATCATGAGACAGGCTGCCATGCACTTTTGACATTGTAGCGTTGCACTGAAGAGCTTCACTTTGTCATTGACCAGTCTTGGACGTAGACATGAAGACAAAGACGCAGAAACGGTGTGTATTCAGAAACTCAACATGTACTTTTTTATTTATAGTCTACGCTGTAGTAAACACAGATATGACTGAGTCGTATGGACTGTATACAGTATCAACCACAGTATCCTATAAGCAGTAACTAACATCACATAAGCTGTATTGTTATACAGAGAATAATAGTCAGCAGCATTGTATAAGCAGTAGTGTTGTGGCCCGGGACTGACGATTATCAATCCACATGCTGCTGTTCTGTGCTGACAAAGCTCTTTCGCTGTGATCTTACCTTACATCAGGTACTGTTGAATGGACAGATGCGTTAGTACGATACTATTACTGCGTCTGGAACGAGATTCCCTCTGTAATGGTGAGCGGTCTGAACAAAGAGCCGAGCCTCAGGGACCACCAATTCAGGTACTCGTACAGCAGCCAGTAATATCCTTGGCGGATGCATAGTCTAGGCATAGCCCTCTGCATAAGGCATAAGCCGCCGCAGCGTTGTCCCCCGCCCGATCATGGTGCCGAGTCGCTGCGATTGGCCGGGGCAATCGTAGATGGATGCTGGATTGAATTGTCTGGAACATGTTGGATCCTACCTGTATTATTACGAGTACGCAACGCAATTCTCCGTATAGAGTACCGAGTAAAGCACATGCCCGTGTAATGCCCGGTCTGGCTCCTACTGGGCCGTGGTGTAAAACACAGAGTGGCCATTGCGCTAATACCTCCGGGACCCACCCGGGATCTTATATCTCATCGAGCTTTGTAATTGAAAAAATAAGGACGATGCTCTCGTGTCATTCTGAACTGAAGTCGTGTCTCACGGAGAGAGGTTTGAAGATGATGATGATGCTGATAAATCGCAGATGGATGATATAATAGTTTCATTCGACAAGGCGTGTCGTGTGCGGGGAAGGCAGTGTACGTTGCGCAATTCATGATAAAATGGGACGCTTCGGACGGACGCAAAAGTATTACACTCCGAGACTCATTCCCAGGCCACTCTACTTCCCCTCAAGACCATTCAACTTACCCATCAACCTTTTGAGAACAAAACAAAAAGCAGCCTTTTGAAAGTACAAGCTTCACAACTACATCCATCATGAAGGTTGCCATTGTCGGTGCTACCGGAAACACGGGCAGTTCGATTGTCGACGGGCTGCTCAAGTCGGACAAGGAATTTGTATGCATACCCACTCCAGTCTCTCTCGGCACCAGCTCTCTCTGAAGGCTCCCAACCCGCAACATGACTTTCAAGTATTACCTATCAGGACGGACTACAGACTAACCCAGACAGACCATCATAGCCCTCGTGCGCCCCTCGTCCATCGACAAGCCGGCCGTGCAAGATCTCAAGGCCAAGGGCATCCAGATCGTCGCCGCGGACCTGCACGGCCCGCACGACACCCTAGTCAGCGCCCTTCGGGGGGTTGACACGGCCATCGCAACCGTCAACTTCGAGGGTCTAGACGACGAGACGCGCCTGATTGACGCGGCCAAGGAGGCGGGTGTGAAACGCTATGTGCCGTGCTTCTGGGCCACCATTGCTCCGCGGGGTGTCATGGGGCTGCGTGACTTGGTAGGATTCACTCTCATAACACATATATTACACGTAGGTATTCATAACAACTACTGACTGAGCGAAATAGAAAGAGGAAATCCTCGATCACGCCAAACGCATCTACCTCCCCTACACAGTCATCGACGTCGGCTGGTGGTACCAGGTTGGCCTGCCGCGCGTGCCATCCGGCCGCCTCGACAAGTCGCTCTACTTTGCCGCTCCGGCCGTCGTGGCCGGCGGGACGGTGCCCATTGCGCTCACGGACCTGCGCGACATTGGCGTCTACGTGGCGGAGATTATCAGCGATCCCCGGACCATCAACAGGAACGTCCTGGCGTACTCGGATATCAAGACGCAGAAGGAGATTGTCGAGATTGTCGAGAGAGTGAGCGGCGAAAAGGCCGATATTACCGAGGTGAGCAGAACAGAACATCATGAGAACCTCTCATGAGTATGAGGCGTAGATCATGATGGCTAACTTGTTCTGTCATTTAGCTCTCCGCCGACGATGTCAATGCGCAGATGGCGACGGCGCGAAAAGAGTCGGCCAAGCTGGGACCCGCGCTGGCCATGGCCGAGTATTCGTACTCGTGGGGCGTGCGGGGTGACAACACGCCTGAGCATGCCGAGTATCTTGGTTATCTGCTTGCCAGGGACCTGTACTCTGCTTTTAAGGTGAGAAGTGTGGAGGACTTTGTCAAGGAGGTTTTGGGCAAATGAGCGTAATACATCATAGGGCTCTGTCAATTGGCCTTATTGTGTGAGTGGCGTGTTCCATGAGTGGATGGAACATGAGGTAGCGTGGTGAGATCTCCCATCATAGTTTTCATACCACAAAATAGAATGAGATTCGAGAATGAAATGAATGAGAGTGAGATCGAGAGTGTCATTCATGAGACTCATGAGATTCATAAAAGAATGAAAGTTATAAAACGTTGACTTTGGCTTTGGTATTGGAAGGTTGAAGAGTATCTGCCCCTCCACCATCATCGGTGGAGCTCCATCCGAGGCCGGAGCAGCCATGCCACTCCGCATTCCCCACCTTCCTCCACATCGACGTTGACATTGTGTCTACGGCGTAGTACGGCGGAACATGCGATCCTATACTCGGTCGGCAATACTCCGTAAGCACATCAGTCAAAGACTTGCCATCTTGAGCCCATATCAACTGCACTATACCATACTATACATATTTATATTCTGCATCCAACTCTGCTTAAAACGCAGACATCAGCGCACGATTGAAGATTGAAGTAACCAGCCCTGACGTCAAGTAGAGACATAGCACATCATGACCCCTCCCGACACCCAACGCCTGGGCTTCATCGGCCTGGGAGCCATGGGTCTCGGCATGGCCAGCAACCTCCTCCGCGAGTCCCGATACACCATCACCGCCTTTGACGTGTACCCCCCCAGCGCTGCCAAGTTCGCCGACCGGGGAGGCATCATCGCGACCAGTCCTCGCGATGTGGCCGCCAAGAGCGATCTGCTAGTATGCATGGCTGCTAATGCCGAGCAAACAACCGACATACTCTTCAACAAGACGACAGGTGCTGTGCAAGGTATACACAACCACTTCCCATTGATTCATATTACAACTTTCACTGTTGCTAAGATGCCTTTGCAGCCCTACCACACGGTGCCCTCATCCTGATCTGCTCAACCGTCAGCCCAGCATTCCACGACACCCTGACAGCCCAACTCGCCGAGACAGGCAGATCAGACCTGTACGTGATCGACTGCCCCGTCTCCGGTGGGACCAAGCGCGCCGCAGACGGGACATTGACTATCCTGGCCTCGGGGTCGTCAGACGCCCTGAGGAGAGCAGACGGCCTACTACGCGACATGTCCGACACGGATAAGCTGTATGTCATACCCGGGGGTGTCGGCGCGGGCAGCAAGATGAAGATGGTGAATCAGCTCCTCGTGGGGACGCACATTGCTGCCGCGGCGGAGGCGATGGGTCTGGCTGTCAAGGCGGGACTGAATACCCGTGAGGTGTATGATATCATTGTCAATGCGGCGGGGAACTCGTGGGCGTTTGAGAACCGTGTTCCGCATATGCTAGAGGGGGACTGGACGCCTCTGTCTGCATTGGATATCTTTGTGAAAGATATGGTAGGTCTCACCCCAACACCCGTCATACGATGGAGACTTCAATGTTACTTTGGTGACATTGCTAATGTTGATGTGGTATAGGGCATTGTCATGTCCACAGCTCGCCAACTACAGTTCCCGCTGCCCATCTCCTCGACAGTAGAACAGCTCTACATATCGGGCGCATCGCACGGCCACGGACGCGACGACGACTCGGGTATCGTTCGCTTGTTCCTCCCCACATCACTTAACGGTGTGTACGACAATGCGCGCCAGCCTGTCAGCAAGCAGACTCTCGGGACGGGAGGGCCAGTCCAACCCAGCCAGAAGATTGGTGTGATTGGTCTGGGCGCCATGGGCCACGGCATGGCAGCGTCTCTGCTCCGGGCTGGATACTCTGTCACAGGATTCGACGTGTATAAGCCATCTGTTGATAAGTTTCTGTCCAACGCTCTGAATGGGAATGCCACGGCTGCCAACTCTCCAGCTGAGGCAGCGAGTGGAGCAGATGTTGTTCTCCTCGTTGTGCAGAATGCCTCCCAGGTTGACGATGCGCTCTTCGGAGCCGGGAATTCTGCTGTATCGCTCAAGTCTGGAGCCACAATCATCCTCAGCTCTACTGTCCCGCCGGCGTATGTGCGCGAGCTGGGGAAGAAGCTGAATGCACTCGGCAAGGGGATAAGTTTGGTGGACGCCCCTATAAGTGGAGGCGTTGTTCGTGCTGCCAACGGCACTTTGACAGTACGTTACACTCGTCATTGCTATATTGATTGGTGTATTGTTTTCAGTGGTCTGACTTACATTGCAGATCATCGTGTCCGGTCCAGAATCAGCCGTGTCTGCCGTCGAAGGCCCTCTTCTAGCCATGTCCAGCGACCCCAAGAACCTGTGCTACGTTCAAGGTGGCGTGGGCACATCCTCCTCCGTCAAGATGATCAACCAGCTCCTCGCGGGTGTCCACATAGCCGCCGCCGCCGAGGCCATGGCATTTGCCGCCCGTCTCGGTCTGGACACGGCGTCCGTGTTTGAGATTCTCAAGAACGCCGCAGCCTGGAGCTGGATGCTGGAGAACCGTGTCCCGCAGATGCTCCACGACGACTGGACGCCGCACTCCGCGCTGGCCATCTTCGTGAAAGATCTGGGCATCGTTCTGGACGAGTCCAAGAGACTGCGGAGCTTTGTCCCCGTCACAGCCGCGGCGCATACGCTGTACTCCTCGTGTGCCGCGCAGGGATTATCCAAGGAGGCTGACGCGGGCATCATCCGCTTCTGGACGACTCTCACTGGTGTCTCGGCCAGTACCAAGACCCAGTCTGAGAAATCCCTACCTTGTCAAGCCACACTCGACTCCCTGCCCCAAGAGAGCACTGGTGACATCATCAGCCATATACAAAAGACCATCTCAGACGACGCCTTTCCCACCCTTGTCGTTCTCGACGACGATCCCACAGGAACTCAGACGTGCCACGACATCGACGTGCTGATGGCGTGGGACGAGGCCACGCTGGATCGTGAATTCGCCCTCAACCCCCGCGGCTTCTTCATCCTGACCAACTCGCGCGCCCTGCCGTCCGACGAGGCCCGCCAACTCATCCTGACCATCTGCACGAATGTCAAGCGGGCAGCCGAGCGGGCGGGAAAAGTCGTCGAGATTGTCCTCCGTGGCGACTCCACCCTGCGCGGCCACCTGCCCGAGGAGCCCGAGGCCGCCGAGGAGGCATTCGGCCAGTTTGACGGCTGGGTCATCGCGCCGTTCTTCTTCCAGGGTGGACGGTACACGATAAACGATGTGCACTACGTCAAGGAAGGGGACACGCTGGTGCCGGCGGCGCAGACACCCTTTGCCCAGGATGCGACGTTCGGATATAAAAACTCCAATCTAAGGGAGTATGTCCTTGAGAAGTGCGGGAAGAGCTTCGACGCCTCGTCCGTGTCGTTTCTCTCTGTCACGCTGGAGGACATCCGTGTGGGAGGCGCTGAAGGTGTGACCAAGAAGCTCTTGTCCGTTCCCAGCTCTGGTGTGGAAAAGAAGGTGGTCGTGATTGTCAATGCCGCCGCCGAGTCAGACATGCACGTCTTTGTCGCCGGGCTTCTCGACGCTTCCAAGACTGGAAGGCGCTACCTGTATCGCACAGGGGCAGCGTTTGTTTCTTCCCGACTGGGAATAAGGGGTATCCCACCACTCAACTTCAGTGACGTTGTCCAGGGACAAGAATCTACTGCGCAGAAGCAGCCTGGCGGCCTCATCCTCGCTGGATCATATGTCCCCAAGACGACAGCACAGCTGCAGAAGCTGCGGGAGCTGAGGGGCGACAAGCTATCTGTCATTGAGCTGCAGGTGGCTGATCTCATCGCCTCGGAAGAGTCGGCTAGTGCAACGGTGAAAGCCGTAGTGGCTGATGCCACCGAGAAGATCAGCGCGGGCCAGGACGTCCTGGTGATGACGTCGCGGAAGTTGATCAAGGGCGACGACGCCCTCAGCTCGCTCAAGATCGGGTCCAAGGTTGCGGCGGCGCTCGTGGGCGTGCTCCAGCAGATTGAGGTCCGGCCACGATATGTGATTGCCAAGGGGGGGATCACCTCGTCGGATGCGGCTACCAAGGGGCTGAAGATGGAGCGTGCGAGGGTCGTGGGGCAGGCGGCGCCCGGGGTGCCGCTTTGGAGGTGTGATGAAGAGGGGAGTCGGTTTGCGGGCGTGCCGTATGTGGTGTTTCCGGGGAATGTTGGGAGTGATACGACGTTGGCGGAGGTGGTGCAGGGATGGGCTTAGACATGTAGGCATTGCATCACATGCTTCCATTGTTATCCTTTACAGGCTCTTTAGGAAGTTTCAATTTATTTTCTCCATGTGCTTGATATGACACTGAACATTCAGATGCAGATATCCATGTCAAGTGTCAACATGTACTTGAGGAAATACTACATTTATTGTGTTGATCCCTATTCATTCCCCTGTCTACTGTTCTCACTCCAGAAAGGAAGCCCAGCGTCCATCCTCGCAACCCCATACACAGACGCACTATCCAGCGACTCCCCAGCATACTCCCGCGCCCTGGTCAACCGATCATATGCCGTCTCGAGGGTAGGAATGCGCGTCCCATGTGACTCCGCGAGCGAGAGCGCATGCTTGACATCCTTGGATGCCAGCGCGGCAGCAAACCCCGGGGCCGTGCCCAGAGGCGGCGCATATGCCCCCGAGGTCATGCGCTTCGAGTAGCTCTCGAGCACCGGGCCAAACATGTTGCCGACAAACTCCTCCATCTGTTTCGTGCCGAGACCTGTTTTTTCCGCAAAAACGGATGTCTCGGCGATGAGTTCCTGGAAACCAATGACGAAGATGTTTCTGTCCCGGTCAGCACATATATCACTCACCTGCACGTGTGATCCAGGAGAAAAGTTGAAGACATACCCCGTAATCTTGAGTAGGCTTGACTTGGACACATCGTCACCCATATTTATGATGCTCCGGCCCATCACGTCGAGGACATAGGGGCGCAGCCTGTCGAGGGCTTCTTCTGGCCCTGCCATAGAGAAGATGAGTTTGCCGGAGGCAGCGACGGGACTGGCGCCGAAGACGGGCGAGGCGACGAATGACGCGCCCCTTTCACCCAGAAGCGTGGAACACTTGGTGCATGTTGAAGGGTGCACTGTTGAAGTGTCGATCCAGATCTTGCCTTCAAGGGAGAGATTGCTCTCGAGGGTCTTGGCTACCAGACTGTCTAGGACTTCGTCGTTGGCAATCTACCAAGTGCATTCTCGTTAACAAGATGAAGTTTTTTCTCTGCCATGTTTGTTATAGAAAGGTGTTTACCATGGTAAAGATGATGGAAGACTTCTCAACCAACGCCAAAAAGTCCTCCTCGGGAATAGCGCCGGCCTCAGTTAGGGTCTCTCCTCGTGACATTGTGCGGTTGCTGTAGCGGAGAGGGGACATGCCCTTTGAGGATAGGTGTTTCTGCAGGTTCAAGGCCATTCCGATTCCCATTGATCCGAGGCCAAACTGTATTTAGGTGAATTGTCAGTGACGGAGAACGGTTATAAGTCAGTGGGTGTAAGATGAGTGTTGTGTCATGACATACCCAGCCAAGGGTTTCCGTGTTGCTGCCCATGATGGCTGCTGTTCCGTTACAGTTACACTTTCTGCTGGAAACTTTGTGTATATCAGAAAAGGGATATAATTCATAAAATTCTTTTGGATAGAAAGATCTGGGTGTTAAGGGACTTGAGAGTTATGCGTTTTCAGAGCTTCGGTCGATGGCAGTCGTGATATCTCGAGGCGAACGGGTGGAGCTCCACGCGGCGATCCTCACCTCCACCAAGTCGGAGCACCGCACCACCACCACCACCACACACAACATTCTGCCATATCGGCAAGGAGGAGAAGAGAGAAAACGATAGCCAGTTAGTTATTACAGAATACATAATACAGCATGGGCACGCCATCGTAAAGAAATCGCCCTGGTTTGACACTTCACGTCTGCTTTTGCCTCCAACACCACCATCAGGGGCTTCATCTTGGACGTTCCCCTCTTCGACAATGCACCCTACATTGGCCCTGATGCCATGTACGAGCCGATTCTAACATGTAATGCTGACGCTCATCCAGATAAGGTGATCCCCGTACAGGTAGCCTACAAAGACAGGTGGCCCCTCTGTGCACGCAGCAAAGGACAAGACCAAGGACCTCAACCGCGAATACCTACCTACCCATCCTCGACCGAAGATTCGATCATCTCCAGCCATCGCCGACAATCGAGTTGCCGTATCCAAGACCGACACCCATCAGACCGACGCTTTCCTATACCAGACGCTGGCTACCGAGTGGCACACCAGTCTACATGACCAGCCCGATAGACCCGAACCACTGTCAAGTTCCCAAGACGATGGGCATCGATTCGATCGCCCTCGAATGATATCCAGCCAACCCGGGGCTCTTGGCCATCGTCGACGCCCTGTTGCATGCACCGACGGGCCTGTCTCTATAGTCCATGCGAGGGCACATAATCCCAGAGGCTGCCGTCCGAGTCACGACACTTGGGAAGACGCATATTCAACGGCAGAAGCATCTTTGTTCTATTCGACTCATTTATCTGGGCTACGCCGACAAAGAGTATGCCATTCACATTCCGTATGTCACCAACATCCAGGCCGTTGTCTGTGCATCCCTTTTTCCAACGATACGGGCCTCCATGACACATTATTGCGCGGCTGTTATTGCCCTCTGCCATGTCCATATCCTCTAAAATGTGGTTCCAGATCTAGGCAGCCGTGTTGGTCATTGGCCCAAAGCTGTGGAATCCAGGTCGACTCGGCGCAATTGACTCGCGGCTACAGGTCGAACCCACCATGTTCGGCGACCACATTCGGCGACGGTGGATTGAGGGTCTGATGGCACATGTATTACTCTGTACTCCGTACAGGGCTGGGATGGGCTCGCATCTCTGCAGCTGGGGACGGGCATTGTCCGATTTCCTGGCGAAACTAGGTTGGTCGCAGCATATTATGACATGTATTAATACTCACCCCCTTGCCGACTATTGAGACGGGATTTGACGTTGGAGAGCACAGAAAAAGGGCATGTTGGCCATCCTCCAATGGCTTACCTACGGAGTACAGTGACCGACAACGATACAAGGCGGAATAATAAACTCTAGCCATTTGACTTGAATGACCTTATCTGATTATGCGCCAAGTCCGGCCCCATCACTCACTCACCATCGACTGAAGCATCGACTCAAGACATGGAATTGCGAGTACCACTTTTCTATGGCAGACATTGAGTTCTAGAGTCTCCGTTGCGGGGCTCAACTGGAGCAAGGTGGATTAATACGTCGCGGCGGCGATAAATCCTGCCTGGACTTGGTCGTATCGAACCAGAGTCAGTCGCCAATGTCTGTATTTTCAGTTCAAAATGGCACAACTCGGAGGGTTTGCGACCGGGGACAGAATATCAGTTGCTGGGTGAAGCCATCAATGTCTCGGTTGATGTTTTTAAACCAAAGTCGCTGCGGCTGCTATTATTAGTAGGTACGGAGTACCTGGGACATGGAAGCCCATAAAAACTGGAGTCAAAGACTACAGAGTATTAACATCCGTACAGAGTATTCCGTAGACTCATCGAAACTCCCGTGCCTCGTTCGAAACACGAACCCATGGAAACAGCCATTGAAAGAGTCCATTGCGTACACGTGACTGGCTTCTAAATTAAGCCGCATACATACATGTATTTCTCCGTACATATACAGAGTATTACGGAGTAGTACAAAGTCCATTGTATTACTCCGGCAATACGTACAATGTACGGAGTACATGTGCTCGGTAGCCGTGCATATTACATGTATTCTATTCATGTGCGACAATAACGACCCTGATTCTTGAACAACTTGCGATAGCTTCTATTACTAGCTGCCACCCTGATAACGATTAAACCTCTCGCTCCTCTCGGGAGTGAAGAGTTCGGACAGACCAAAGATGAGCAGCAATCGCCCATTTGCGTGTGAGGCCTGCCCACAGACATTTACGAGAAACGTAGGTCCATCCATCCTTTCTCTTCCAAGACCGACTGGCCTTGACTTCAGAGCCACTGAACTCAGAGCTAACATGCATCCTGCAGGAGAACCTAGAACGACATCGTCGCTCAAGTATGCAAACCCTCAACTGGGCACTTCCATATTCAATTTTACCCTCTTCGTTCAAATAAAGACATATTGACACACCCAGGACACGGTGGAGGCAGCCGCCGCCCATTCGAGTGCTTCCTATGCCGCTCGCGCTTCTCCAGGCGAGACGTCTGCAAGCGCCACGCCGAGCGATGCCGTGGCAAGAATGCCACCGTCCAGGATACATGCGGTCAAGGGTCAGAGCAGGAGCGACCCGCCTCATCGCATGGCGACCACCACGACGTGACTGCGGCGCCGCTGCCACTGCCCAACCTGGACTCGCCGTCCTTCCCGTCCGTTGCCGACTTCAGCCCGACCGTGGGACTGGAAAGCCCCGTGTCCAGCACTGCGGCCGCGGCAACGACGGTGCTTCCCCCGCTCACCCCGTCGGAAATCGACAGGAATATCGCGGCCTACTTTGAGTATTTCCACCCTTCGCTGCCGCTGCTGCACCAGCCGACTGTCTTGAGCAGCGCCGAGTGCTCGAGTCTCTTGCGGAATATCGTCGTTGCTATTGGAGGGCTGTATACGGCTCGCGGGGTGGGCAGTGATGATGCACTTGGGCATGTGCAGAGGAGTCAGGCTCTGTGGCATGCGGGCTGGAGGGAACTACATAAGTTGGTTGGTCTTCCTTCCCATGCAAGTATAATGAGAGACTGATGGCTGACTATGTGATAGATGGAATCTGACTGGGCTGAGCTTCGAAGGACATGGACGTTGCAGGCATCGTTACTACACATTGTCTACGGGGCATTCATGGGCGATGCTTCGCAGTACCGAAAAGCCGAGAATCTACTCCGGTCGCTCGTCGATGTGAGATATCAAAGACGGGAAAGACACACTGCGTGCTGAGCTAACCACATAGAAATGCAGGCCACGCAAGAACTCGGCATGCTCCGCCAGTCCGTCGCCACGTCCTCCTCCCGCTCGTGGCTCAAAGCCCGCGACCGAAACACCTGGCTCAACTCCCAGCAGATAGACGAGTGCTGGAGGCTCTACATTGGCGAAGAGTCGCTGAAACTATCCACCTACACGCTTCTTTTCCTAGACCACCAGGTCCTGTCGCCCTGCAACATCCGCGCGCTCACATCCCCGATGGAACTCGACTGGGAACTACCCCTGTCAGCCTCTCTTTGGGAAGCAGACAGCGCGCTGGCATGGATGGAGCGACTGGGAGACGAGCCGCGGGTCATGGCCATGCTCGAGGACGAGAATGGCCTGGGGATGGCCTACCCGTCAACCAAGTCGCTCAACATGGCGACGCAGTGCCTCATGACCGATGCGCCGAACCAGATCCTCCTATCAGCCCTGTCGGCGTGTCCCATAGCCGCCGTCTTCGTGCTCACCAATGTACAAGCCTTCATCCGCGACCTGACCCGGTGCTACTACCAGCTTCCACCGACGCTGGCCGATCCCTCAGCCTACCATATATTTGTGCAGTCGCAGAATCGGCAGCTCAACGCTGTGCTGCGCCATATCTCGTGGCTGGTGTCGGAGAAGAAGCGTGTGGGGGGTTCGTCGCAGAGCGCTGCCCTCTGGACCACCATCGAGCGCATGATCATGTCCATACGCATCTCCCTCTGCAAGCCGGACGATCTGCTCATCGGCGGCATCGTCGACAGCAGCGTCACGGCCGGCCTGGCAACGGCCACGCATCTCACTCTCGGATTGTATGCTGGGTCCCGCCGGTCCCTGCAGTCGCTGCTGCAGTCCAACTCTGGGGATGACGCGCTGCTCGTGTTCCTCGATGAGGCCATCGCCAATATGTCGGCCATGACGGGCTCCTCTGGCCATGACGCCCTGTACGAGGCCCCCTGGACGGTCATCACCAGCTATCATATCCTCCTGACGATATGGCGCTCGCTGCGGTGGGCCTCGACCGAGATCCGGCGAAGGGATTCCATGCCTGACGGCGTGCCAAGGCGACGCTACGACGCGTCGACAATGGTGTTCAATACTATCGTCGAGACGGTGCTGGAGCCCGGGGAGCACTCGGATGGGGGTGATGGGGTTCTGCTTGCGAGGCCCGAGATCGGCGAGCAGTGCTTTGCCAGATTGGTGCACAGGTTCTGGCAGAGCAGGAATGTCTGGGCGATTGGGAGCTCCATGGCTACTGTGCTGGATGAGATTATTTCTCTCGGGTATTAGCCGAGGCACGTCTGTATATGGCTGACGGGATGTAAAATCAAGTATCCTTCCCAGTCGAGGCCTGATATTGAATCCATGTACACATCATGTATACACCCTGGTCTTGATCTCATCATTGTACATGTATACCCGTCATCGGTAGCGGCGCTCCGCCTCCACCTCCACAATCTCACACCTTTTGCTTTTGGGGTAATAGACAGTGATGATGGTGCAATTGACGTTGGAACGGGGTGGAGCACCGCGTGCGGAGAGGGGTCCCCGAATCGGATAATAAGCGAGAGGGGAAAAAGTGGGAGGACTGGCCCATGGACCTTGCCATAAGATATCCAGTGCTTGTTATTGAGGCCAGCAAGATATCAACTTTGAACCCCTTGCAACGACACATCAGCATCATTGGAAATATACATATCCGGAGTGGAATTGGAATTGAGAGAGTTGGGTCCAGTCCACTGAGTCGATCAAGTCCCCAGCCATGTCTCCCACCGTCCCCTCCTACGGCGTCTACACCCCCCTGGTGACATTCTTCCACGAGGATGAATCCATCGATCTGGACAGCACAAAGTCGCACATTGAGCGCATGGCCAAGGGCGGTGTTGCTGGTCTAGTCCTTCAAGGAAGCAACGGCGAGGCACCGCACCTGTCGCACGACGAGCGCAAGACCATTGTCAGCACCGCAAGGAGCCACCTCGACGCCCTGGGTTACAAGAGTGTCCAGCTCATCGTGGGGTGCGGGGCGGCCAGCGTGCGCGAGACGCTGACGTACCTCTCTGAGGCAGCGCAGTCGGGGGCCGACTTTGGTCTCGTGCTGCCGCCTGCATACTGGTCTGCTGCTATGAATGCGGGTGTCATTGAGAATTTCTTTACCGCGGTACGTCTTCACTCTTTCCATTGACTCCATTCAGTGTATAGTATACATCAACTAACATCCATGTAGGTGGCCGAGGAATCCCCCATCCCTATCCTGATATACAACTTCCCAGGCGTCACCTCAGGCATCGACATCAGCTCCGACTCCATTATCCGCCTGGCCAAGAGCCACCCGGGCAAGATTGTCGGCGTGAAGCTGACGTGCGGCAACCTGGGCAAGCTGCAGCGGGTGTCATCCGCTCTACCCGCGGACACATTCGTCCCCTTTGGCGGGAAATCAGACTTCTTCCTGCCTGCGCTCGTGGCCGGGTCGCACGGTGTGATTGCCGCGCTGGCTAATGTGGCGCCCAAGACGCATGTCAAGCTGCTGGAGCTGTATAGGGCTGGTCAGCTGAAGGAGGCGATTGCGCTGCAGGACAAGCTGAGCGATGCGGACTGGGCGCTGTCCAAGGTGGGCGTTGCGGGAGTGAAAGCTGTTGTGTCGAACTTCTTTGGGTATGGGACTGGACGGGGACGCAGGCCGCTTGGTGTTGCGAGTGTCGGGAGTCTGGCCGTGGATGTTGTGGATCCGATTAAGGTGGTGATTGAGTTGGAGAAGACGCTATAGACTGGATGCAGAACGATAGATGCGGTCAAAGTCGATAGCATGATAGATGATGAATACATGTACATGTACTCTACCCTGCTGCTGTTTGCATCATGGTGGTCTTGTGGGTGTTTTGGATAGATTTTCTGCGGAACGCATATAGGATGCATATAGCATGCATACATGGACTTTAGACGGAGGCTCCGGGCAGATCCTGTTTACTTTCAAGTCAGCCGGTTTCTTGACGTTGTTGGTACCGTCTTGGGATATATGCCGTAGTTGTTCGCAGTACATTAACTACAGGACATTGCAGGTGCATAATTGACTCCGAGCGAGTCAGTGCCCTTCATACATGTAGCCAGGCTAATCCGGGTTGTACGCCAGTTCAAGTATCGATAGGAAAATCAGATAAACATTGAAGTCGATGGCTTCTGGAATAGTACGACTCGGCCCAACAGTCTCGGCGCATCGGTCCATCGGCACGATAAGGCTTACATCCACCACTCCCTACCAGTTGCCAGCCTGGCAGAAGCCCAAGCCTCAGCCTGGCCCAGTCCCAGCCTCGACTTTTCTTCGGAGCTCCACTGCCCTCTATCAACGGGAGTGGACCCGTATCCGGACAAGCCGCAACCCTGATTCGGCAACCAGCCTTCTTGGCGTGCCTCCCCGGGGGTGGAGCTCCGCATAGCGCAGCCCGGGAAAACGGTAACCCTAGATTTGAAAGCGTTATCGTCCTGATTTCCCCTTTTGTGGATGCGAGATAATGCCCATCCATGCACGAAGTACAATGTGCGTGTACGCGTACGCGTGTAGGCTGATGGCCACTTACAGCCAGGATCTCGGGGTGTGATACACGGTGCGGTATACCATGTAAGTCAGTCTGCTTGTAAAGCGTCTGGGTATGTGCTGATGCCAGAGAGACAGAGATGTATAAAGGCAATGTCTTGCACGTCTATGCTCGTTCTCCAGGCTGCGACTACCAAGCCCATTAGAATTCTCCGAGACTCACCTTACTTTGCATATCATTGTATTCCTTTACATTCATAATGACCGAACGCAAGACGGATTCGTCCAAGATGCCCCAGGACCGTGGAGACGCCATCCAGACACAGGCCGATGTCGATGATGGCACCATCGAGGACGAGAAGCCACACTACAAGAATGTAGATCCAGCGCTAGAGTTTGTCGGCGGCGAGGAAGTCGTCTTCACGCCCGAGGAGGAGAAGAGCGTTCTTCGCAAGATTGACTGGGCTCTCATGCCGATGCTATGCTGGATCTACGCGCTGCAGTTTGCCGACAAGACGTCCCTCAACTATGCGTCTCTCATGGGGATCCGGGAGGACACCAATCTCGACCCCAACAGCCAGCAGTATAGCTGGGCATCCAGCATCTTTTATGCAGGATACATTCTATGGGAGTAAGCACCGTCCCCCTTTCTCCTGTTCTTCCTTCTTCTGTCCTTTCTTTTTGACATGCTTCTTTCTCTTCGGTTGATGTTAACCAGTGCACCTTCAGATTCCCCACGACATACCTCCTGCGCGCCCTCCCCCTGGGCAAATACACCTCCGCCAACATCACCCTCTGGGGCTTCGTCCTAACCTGCCACGTCTTCGCCATGAACTACGCCGGTCTTCTCTCCGTGCGCTTCTTCCTCGGCGCCCTCGAGGCGACCGTGACACCCGCCTTCGTGATCCTCACGTCGGCATGGTACCGACAGAACGAGCAGGCCAAGCGGATGGGCTTCTGGCTGAGCTGCAACGGCATCGCCCTTCTGACCATCGGGCCCGTGGCGTACGGCCTGTCTGGCGTGAGCAACGCGGCCCTGGACACCTGGAAGATCCTGTACCTAGTCCTGGGCTTGCCGACCATCATCACGGGCGTGTACTGCTGGTTCTCCATGCCGGATAACCAGACCAACGCGCGGTTCCTGACGCGCCGCGAGAAGCTCATTGCCATTGAGCGCATCCGCGGCAACTTCCAGGGCGTGGGTAGTCGGACGTGGAAGTGGGCGCAGTTCCGCGAGGCATTCTGCGACCCGCGCACGTACCTATACGTGGCCTTCACGCTGCTGATGAATATCCCTAATGGGGGGATCACCGCCTTTGGGAGCATTGTCATCAACTCGTTTGGGTTTAGCCCGCGGATGTCCCTGCTGCTGAATATGCCCACGGGTGTGGTCGACATTGCGTGTAAGCTGGGTTTTACGTATATGTCTGATCGGATGCTCGATCGGTCGCTGTTTGCCTTTGTGGCGATCCTGATTCCCATGGTGGGAGGGATCATGATGATTCTCATTCCCGCGGATGCCAAGGCTGGTCTCCTGGTGGGATACTACTTCATTGGGGCTGCGGGATCTGCCTGGTGTCTTGTTATGGTTATGATTTCTAACAACACTCTGGGATACACCAAGAAGGCGACGGTCAACGGTGTCCAAATTCTCGCGTATGCTGCGGGAAACTGGATTGGTCCTCAGACCTTTCGGGCTAGTGAGGCCCCTGAGTATTACCACGGGAAGATGATGGTCGCTATCATGTATGGTATTGCGGCTGTCATCATTGCGCTTATTCGTATTGTCAACATCTTGGAGAACAGGCGCCGCGACAAGAAGGCGCTGGAGCAGCCGCAGGAGGAAGTGGCCGGAACGGAGTTTTTGGACTTGACTGACTTTGAGCAGCCCAGGTTCCGATACATTCTGTAAAATCTTGTGGCAATGCCGCTTACTGTTTTCTAGTGGAAATTAGCATGTATTCTTTTCAATCCACTCATTTTCTTTTCTACAACTTTTAACATACGGAGTATATGTACTATAGTTATTGCGTTGACTTAGATTCAATAGGAAGGTGTTCCCAACATTAGCTCACACTTTTTTCTTAAAGCACCCAGGTTCAATCTTTCTTTTACTAGCTACAAAGAGTGATAAAGTCATTCATGAATGAGGGTTCTAAGTTTTACTCTTCGCTATTTCACCTTGATCAATTCTACTCAAGATCAGTACATTCGAAGTCTTCCTTCAATGTCTTTCAGCATCGTGATCTTCAATGTTAGCCAGTCGCAGTAGGGTAAGATAAGCAACCCACGTCCATAGAGAGAGAGCAATTGACAATGACAACGTTGGACATTCGCCAAGTGTATACTTATTGATTGTTAAAGAGTATGCAATTTGTATTGATATGTAATATTTAGTTTACACATTGACCATAAAATCCGCAAAGTCCTCATCCGCCAACTCGGGCTGCCTCTCACACCCATCCAACAAACCCAGGTACCAGGTCAAATCGCTCCCATCCGTCTCCCTCGCCGCAAACCCATTGCCAAAGTACGCAAACCGGTTACTAGTCGTATACTTGAGGTTATAGTCCTCCCACCTGGGTGTCTTGACCGTCTCGAAGAACTGGATCCTCGACCCCGGCCACATCATCGGCTCGCCGTCCACAGTGCCCTGCTTGAACCACGAGCGACAGGGCGACGTCCACGCCGTGCGGGGCAGGAACTTGCGCCGGTGCTCGGCGAAATCAGCCACGGCCTCGGCCTTGGGCTCGAAAGAGGCGACCTCCTCCTCGGACATCTTGGCGAGCATCTGCATCACGTAGCGGGAGACGGTCTCGGTGATGGGGAGAAAGCTGCCGTGGCCGTAGGGGCCAAAGGGGCCGTTGAAGACTGTCACGGTCAGCTTTTATACAAGGACATCTGTGCTGTACATGGTTGGTTGACGTACTGATGTAGTTGGGAAAGTTGGCCACAGTAATAGACAGATACGTCTCAGGCACATCCTTCCAGTAGTCGCCTAGGCTGACGCCGTTGCGTCCAATGGTCGGGTAGTGAGGGCGCCAGCTGACGTCGAAGCCTGTGGCGCATACGATAACGTCAAACTCGTGCTCTGTGCCGTCGGCGGTGCGGATGCCGTTGGGTGTGATGGCTTCAATGTCGGATGTCACGACGGAGACGTTGTCTTCGCAGAGGGCTTCGAGATAGCCGTTGCCCGGGGTCGGACGGCGGCAGCCCACCGCAAAGTCCTTGGGGACAATGATGTCGGCGATCTCGGGCTTGGCAGCGAGTTTTCTGCGCATCTCAATCTCGGCGAACTACAGGCAGTGCATTGTTAGAAAGGGTTCCAAATATGTTGTTCCTAAATTTCATAATGGTATGCTGTACATACCTTCCGCGCTTCGGCCTGCTCCTTGGATCCGTTGAGGATGAAACGGAAGCGCGAGTTGAGCTCCGACTCAATCTTCTTGCGGTAGGCCAGATACTTTCTGGGATCATTGCGCAGAATCTCTCGCTGTTTCTCGTTGTCTAGGTACAGAGTTAGTTATCGGATAGAGGACAGTTGGAAGGCATCTCTGTGCTTACACTTGTAGTTGGAACCACCCTTGCCAGCAAAGCGTTGACCGAAGCCAGCAGTAACCCATGATGCACTGCGGATAAAGCACTTCATATCACCGACAACTGTAGTCCTGTCAGCTTTCTGTTCCACAACATACATCAATGGGTGGTATATACTCACTCGGCTGAATATTGGGAACAATCTGCACAGCAGACGACCCAGAGCCAATAACAGCCACTTTCTTCCCCTTGAGCTCAACACTATCATCCCAGTTTGCGCTATGCAGCATCTGGCCCTTGAACGTCTCGCGGCCCTTGATAGCCGGCCACTTCCATTTGCTATACAGCCCAACTGGGTCAGCTCTGATTCAACTCAACTCGATCCATTCAGAGGGGTAAAAAAAACTTACTTGAGCACTCCACTAGCATTGACAAACAAGTCGGCCTCATCGTCAAACACATCATTGGTATCATCCCCCCTCTGCACCCTCACATGCCACTTCTGCCTGTCCTCTTGCCAGTACGCGCCCACGACGCGGTGCTCGAGCCTCACATACTTGTTCAGATCGTACCTCTCCGCGACGTCCTTGAAGTACTGCAGAATCTCCGGCGCGCCCGAGTAGAACGACGACCACTCCGACGACGGCGCCCACGAGAACTGGTAGTTGACCGAGGGGATGTCGCAGCCGCAGCCGGGGTACCTGTTCTCGTACCAGGTGCCGCCGATGGACGGGTTCTTCTCGTAGCACACCAGCTCCAGGTCCAGGGGACTGGTGGACACCTCGTGGGCGAGGTTGAGCCCGCTGGCGCCGGCGCCGAGGCAGATGATCCTGAGCTTGCGGCCGGCGCGACTGGGCTTCTCGGGGATTTGGTAGGTATCGGCCTTTATGCCGTTGGGCACTGAGGAGTCAAGGGAGCCCATGGTAGAAGTCTCAATGCAATGTGTACTTGATGGGACTGAAAATGAAAGTTTGGTTGATCAATTGAGTGGTGTGAATACCACTTGGTATAAGTAAAGGTATAAAAGTAAAGTTGGTTCCCTCTGCGGTCGCGTATAAGCGAGCAGACGTAGTGGAGCTCCCACATACATATTACATGGTGCGAGTCCCCTCAGTGCCTGCATCTACGTCCCTCAATGGGAATTCGTCTTAATCTACCAACATGCAATTGACTTTGATAGCATGGGATTGAAACCAAGAAATCCATCACTTCTATCGTCTTCCCTCCACCAGCCTCCACCTCCACATGCACCACCCATGCAGCTCCACCAACCCTTGCCCGTCTCTTTCGGCCTTGCTCCGCTCCTCCCGTCTGACTTGTCCGACTCGTCTCCACATACCCACGCGCGAACAGAGATACCGGGAACAACGACGCCATAACTTATCGATATGGACTGCTCGCCTGGGAGGGGGAGGGGCAAGTCGGCACCATGATCCCGACCGGGTGGTGCTCTCTATAGCGGACGCTGTTGATAGCGATCGGTAAAGCTCAGTATGCCGATATGCGTGGGAATACATTAGACAGACGCAACTCATTTGTCTCTGCCTTTTGTCTCTCTCACTTTCTTTCTGTCTTTCACTCTTGAATTAATCGGGATCAATTGGGGCTATATCTTCTTTTCTTCAATTTGTTCATCATGGTTGCATCGACTACCCAGCGCCCAGTGCGCATCTCTATAGGTGAGTTCTACTTTAATGTCCCGTGTTATCAACCCCGCCTACATCACAAGGCACTAATTGACGTTCTAACATGTTCGTATAAGACCGCGGAGGCACCTTCACCGACTGCATCGCCCGTGTAGACGGCCAAGACGACATTGTCATCAAGATCCTGTCCGTCGACCCGCGGAACTACCCCGACGCTCCTACAGAAGCCATTCGCCAGGTCCTGGAGAGGTTCTATGGCCGTGATATCCCCCGCGGAACACACCTCAACCTCGATGATGTCGGTACGTTCAATTCTTTTCTCCCCAACACACGTGTACAAGACTGGAAGGAAGTTCCAGGGTCATTGAGTCAGAAATTGGAGCGTAGTCTGACAAATACCCAGAATGGATCCGCATGGGCACAACAGTGGCCACAAACGCCCTGCTAGAACGTAAAGGCGAACGCACAGCCCTCCTGGTGACATCTGGATTCCGCGATGTCCTCCAGATAGGCAACCAGTCGCGGCCCTACATGTTCGACCTGGCCATCCGACGACCCGACCCGCTGTACTCTTCTGTGGTGGAGGTAGACGAGCGTGTTGTCCTCGAGTCGTGTGCCGACTCGGATCTGCGCACGCGGAAACTCGCCTCTCCGGCTGCAGTAGAGGTCGTGAAGGGGACATCCGGCGAGACAGTCCAGGTCATCAGGCCGCTGGACATCACAAGCACGCAGACGCAACTCCAGAAGTTGTACGATGAGGGCTTCCGCTCTGTGGCAGTCTGTCTGATGCACTCGTACATCTTCCCCGCGCACGAGCTCGTGGTCGGCAGGCTGGCCGAGACGATTGGCTTCAAGCAGATCACACTTTCGCACCAAGTCTCGCAGCGACCCAAGCTCGTCCCGCGAGGCAACTCGGCCGTCGTGGACGGCTATCTCACCCCGTCTATTAACCAGTACCTTGACCAGTTCTCTGCCAGCTTTCCTGACCTGGAGAAGAAAGGGGGCACTCGCCTGGAATTCATGCAGTCGGATGGCGGGCTGGTCCCTGCATCGGCCCTGCGTGGTCTGCACTCCATTTTGTCTGGTCCGGCGGGTGGCGTCGTGGGCTACTCGCAGACGTGTTACCATGAGGGAGTCCCCGTTATTGGATTTGACATGGGTGGCACGAGCACAGATGTCAGTCGCTTCGACGGCCAGCTCGATCACATCTTTGAGACGACCACGGCAGGGATCAGCATCCATGTGCCGCAGCTGAATGTCAATACTATTGCAGCTGGAGGTGGCAGTATTCTTGCTTGGCGCGATGGGCTGATGTCTGTTGGTCCCGAGAGCGCGTCGTCGCACCCTGGTCCGGCATGCTACCGCAAGGGAGGACCTCTAACTGTCACAGATGCGAACCTCGCGCTTGGACGACTCCTTCCCGAGCATTTCCCCTCCGTTTTTGGCCCTAATGAGGATGAGCCTTTGGACAGCGAGATTGTTGTCACCAAGTTCAAGGAGCTGACAGAGGTGATCAACCGCGACACGGACCGGTCCCTGACCTGGGCCGAGGTGGCTGATGGGTGAGTGCACTATACTTTCAAAAGCAGTGGTGTGAGAGACCGTTACTGACGTTCTGCAGGTTCCTCCAAGTGGCCAACTCAGCCATGTGTGGACCGATTCGCAGTCTCACCGAGGCCCGTGGCCACAACACGGCCGACCACCACCTCGCATCCTTCGGTGGCGCGGGAGGCCAGCACGCGTGCGCCATCGCCGAGGCTCTGGGAATCCGTCGCGTGACGATCCACAAGTACTCGTCCATTCTGTCAGCCTACGGCATCGGTCTCGCCGACGTTGTGCACGAGGAGGAGCGCCCGTGCGCCAAGGCGTACAGTGGCATCAATGTGGCCGCCATCGACGGCGACCTGGAGTCCCTGGGCCAGACAGCCCGGGACCACTCATCCATGCAAGGCTTCAGCCACGTCGATACGCATCGTTTCGTCAACATGCGCTATGACGGGAGCGATACAGCCATCATGGTGGCGCTCGGTGACGGCGTCGACGCCAAGAAGACGTTTGTGGATGCCCACCACCAGCAGTTTGGTTTCACCCCCGTCAACCGTGACGTCTTTGTCGACACCATCAGGGTGCGTGCGGTTGCCAAGTCGCCTTCGTCGGAGACTCCTGGTGCAGAACTGGAGGCGTCTGCAGCAACGTCCACTGCTGCTGCTTCAGATGTTCTCCCCAAGTGCACGTCGACCAAGTCAGTCTACTTCAACACGACCGGTTGGGTCGACACACCAGTCTATCTCTTCGATCGTATCCCGGCTGGAGTACCTGTTCCCGGCCCGGCCCTGGTCGTTGATAAGACGCAGACGCTTCTCATCAGCCCGTCATCTTCCGCACGTATCATGGACGACAAGCTCATTGTGGATGTGAGTCCGCCGGCCAGCAAGAACATCAGCTCTACTGTTCTGGACCCCGTGGCGCTGTCCGTCTTCCGCCACCGTTTCATGGGCGTTGCGGAGCAGATGGGCCGTGTACTGCAGAATGTCAGTGTGAGCGCCAATATCAAGGAGAGGCTGGATTTCAGCTGCGCCATCTTCACTCCCGAGGGGTCGCTGGTCGCCAATGCCCCTCATGTCCCTGCCATGATTGGAAGCATGGCCTTTGCTGTAAAGGGGCAGATTGAGCACTGGGCTGGGAAGCTTCGAGATGGAGACGTGCTCCTATCTAACTCGCCAGGTAAGGAATCAAGCCCCCCAAGGAATATCAAAATCCCTACAATCAATCTGACTTGAAATCAATAGCGTTCGGCGGAACCCATCTTCCGGATCTCACCATTGTCACGCCAGTCTTCGACGCCCAAGGTAAAGAGATCATCTTCTGGGCTGCATCGCGCGGCCACCATGCCGACGTGGGCGGTATCCTCCCGGGGTCCATGCCACCCAACTCGAAATTCCTATCCGAAGAAGGTGCCGTGTTCGACTCCTTCCTTCTGGTGCGGGACGGTGTCTTTGCCGAGACGGAGCTTGCGCGCATCCTCTGCGAGGAGCCCGCCAAGCAGCCCGGCTGCAGTGGAACCCGGTGCTTCAACGACAACGTGACGGACATCAAGGCCCAGGTAGCGGCCAACCACACGGGCATCCGTCTAGTACGCCAGCTGATCGAGGAGTACACCATGGACGTGGTGCAGGTGTACATGCGGGCGATCCAGGACTCCGCCGAGCTGGCGGTGCGCAACCTATTCAAGAAGCTGGCGGTGCAATTCTCGGGCTCCGCCGAGCTGTCTGCCACGGACTACATGGACGACGGCACGCCCATCTCGCTGAAGGTGACCATCAACGCCGCCGACGGGTCCGCCGTCTTCGACTTCTCCGGCACCGGCCCGGAGGCGTACGGCAACTGGAACGCCCCCGTGGCCATCTGCAACTCGGCCGTCATCTACGCGCTGCGCTGCATGGTGGACTCGGACATACCGCTAAACCACGGGTGCATCAAGCCCATCACAATCCAGATCCCCGACCAGTCGCTCCTGCGGCCGAGCCACCAGGCGGCCGTGTGCGCGGGCAACGTGCTGACCTCGCAGCGCATCGTCGACGTCATCTTCCGCGCCTTCCGCGCCTGCGCCGCCAGCCAAGGCTGCATGAACAACTTCACCTTTGGGCAGGACGGCAACGACGGCTTCGGCTACTACGAGACCATCTCGGGCGGCAGCGGCGCGGGTCCCTCTTGGGCCGGCACCAGCGGCGTCCACACCAACATGACCAACACGCGCATCACAGATCCGGAGTCCCTTGAGAGGCGGTACCCCGTCGTCCTACGTCGCTTCTGCCTTCGTGCTGGCAGCGGCGGTGACGGTGCCTTCCGCGGTGGTGACGGCGTGATTCGTGATGTCGAGTTCCGGCTGCCCATGTCGGCGTCGATCCTGTCGGAGCGGAGGAGCTTTGCCCCCTACGGCATGGCGGGTGGGGAGGACGGTGGGCGTGGACGCAACACGTGGGTGCAGGCGTCGACGGGGAGGCAGATCAATATCGGGGGGAAGAACTCGGTGGCTGTCGAGGCTGGTGATCGCGTCGTGATCGAGACGCCTGGGGGTGGTGGTTATGGTGCAGTGCAGGATTCCACTGTGGCTGCTGCTGCTGCGGCCGACTTGTCACACACGCAGCCGTCGTTTGTGCCTCTTGCTGGTGGCAGTGTGGGAGCCACGAGAGACTTGGCTGAGCAGTCATAAGGGCTGGAGTTGCTGTTCATCTTTTTTTTCCTTTTCTGCATGATAAACTCTCTCTTAGCTATCTAATCCCAGCAACTGTCTATTCTTTTCTCACAGCACCTGCCGTCGCCCACTGACATCATGATGCCTCTCGTCAGTGTAAACTCCCAAATATGCTGATACCGCCGCCGTATGAGTATCACAGCACATCTTCCTGCCACAACCCCCAGACTAAGAGTTACTCCCAAGAATCATAGAACATTCAGAGACCGTTTAGGGAACCATCGTTCAAGAGCCGTAATACAGTTGTACGTGCGCTTACAGCAGAGTACGAATCGGGTAGACGCCGAAACAGGGAAACGCCCTGTAGCTCTGCCTAGAATTACAGTGAGTCGACGGGTGCGACTGGCTTGACAGACAGGCACCTGCCGCGCGAACAATCGTTGGCAGCACCTTCCTTCTTCAATTGTCTTCAATTGTCTTCGACTTCTTCAACGTCACTTCTCCTTCAACTCGCCGCCCACCGACATTTTCTCTTGGCCTCACTATTCCTCGCTGACTCAATTAAACCCGAACCATCACGAGTACGAGTACTACCACGCCACGACAACTACAAGGCATAAACCCACTGCGCCGTGGAGATCACATTTCCAACATGAAGCCCGACGCTGAGCTGTAGGCTGCCACATGCCTGCCCTTCCTGCGTGCGCATAAAGTCGTCCTCAGCTCCACCAAGTTCACGGTCGCTCTCAGCCAACCCCATCTATCGTTGCCATGGGCCCAAGGCAGTCCCCGCGCAATGCAGCAAAGGATAAGGCGAACACTGCCCAATATGGGACGGCCGCATCCAGCGGCCAACACTCCCCGGCGGGTTCAGGTATTAGTAAGTCTACTACGCCCGTTTCACGAGGCGCCCGATACACGACCATTGGTTCCCGCTCCGACTCCGATTGATAAAAAGTCCCAGAATCTAGAGATGCTGATCCCGTCAACCCGACTTCTCTATCCGAGCTTCAGACTGTATGACATGAACTGAAAGACCCCCGCATTACCAGACAAACGTCGCGCCGAGAGCTGTTCCACAAGGATCACCCCTCGGACAACACAGCCGTCAACAGCATTGGCACGGAACATGGAGTTCTTATATTATGCCAGGAAAAAGAACTTATGGGGCCTGCCTGGTGCCTCAAGGAAATCAGGCCTCGGAACTTCAAGCGATCCACGGCCAAGGAGAGAGAAAGACTCCACTTACAGGCGAGCGGATTATTCGCGCGTTCTTGAGGAGAATGACAGCTTCCTTACAAAGTCCGACCTAGGAATTGCTACTGAAAGTCAAGAGCTTCTGGAATGGCTACTTCAATCCCCCCAAAGCGTTCCCGTCGACACGCTGTTTCGTGACGACGTCTTTGACGCCACCTGCGAGAGGATGCACGGCAAGAACCAAGCCCGCGTGCTCCGGGACATCAGCCCGCTTCTGGTTCCTTCAGCCGAGACATTTTCCATCTTTGGCGCCGAGCACCTCGCCAATGTCATAGAAACCACCAACGAGGGTTGGAACAACACTGTCCCTGTCACCAATCCTCGGCCTCAGCCCGACTACGCCGCTGGGTTCTTGATCGATGCCTTCACCAAGGAGCAGAGGCGCAGGCTCCAGCCATTCCTGGGCGACTTCTTCGCTGGCAACCAGTCCTTATTTATGGGAAACTACCTGATGCACTTTCCATTCCTCACATGCGAAGTCAAGTGCAGCGGGGCAGCGCTTAATGTTGCCGACCGCCAGAATGGCCACAGCATGACGATTGCTGTGCGGGCCGTCGCCGTGCTATTCCGTATCGTGAAGCGCGAGAAGGAGATTGATCGACAGATCCTCGCCTTCTCAGTCTCTCACGACCACGAGTCCGTACGCATATATGGCCACTACCCGGTCATTGAGGGAGAAGAGACGACCTACTACCGCCACCCCATCCGCCGTTTCGACTTTACCGATAAAGCCAACAAGTGGACATCTTACCGTTTTATTAAGAACGTCTACGACCTCTGGCTACCGAAACACTTGGCGAGACTCTGCTCAGCCATCGACCAACTGCCCGAACCCCTAGGTACACCAAGCGGCCCCGGAGGCCCCGGGATTCCTGGAGCCGTTGGACTTCCGGGTGCTAGTGCCGACAGGGCATCCATGCCGCCTCCTCCAGGCTTTGACGATGGGGGCAGCCAGTCCGGTAAGCCGGACAAGACTTTCTCTCCGGACTCCAGGCCTACCAAAAAGAGGAGGTGACAGCCAAGTCGCTGCAGATGGGACTTTTGATCACGAAACGTAACGAACTATGAGTTGATTTAGGAGAGTACTAGTATATACGCATGAAGCTGTGTTTGTTCATTGTTGGTTCAAAGGTGTCACGGAACCATGTCATCCTGCTGGATAAAGTCGCCGCCTCTACAAGTCTTTCAGTCCCATTCCCACCATGTGAAGCAATCGTCCAAAGAAAAGAGCAATGCAATGGACGAAAAAGCCAACCAGCAAAAAAAACCAATAGACGAAAACAAAAAGGCAAAAATAGAATGCGTGATCTGGGAATCGAACCCAGGGCTCCCCGACGCTGCTCGGATGGCAACGGAGAATTTTACCACTAAACCAATCACGCGGTTGTGGGATGAGAAGAAATGGTCTCGACAGGCATGATGAGTTCAATGCCACGGATGTCTGTCTGCCGATTATCGTGATGATCGCATATTGACGTTGGACCACTGAGCAGTCGCTTTGCACATGTACGCACTGAGATGTTCTAATAAGTCTGAGTCGGGCAGGGTAATGTTAGAGCTTGACATCTTCCTCTTATTAGGGACTCTCGGGTCATATTCAATACCTGGCTTCTAGGTCTGTAACACATTGTCAGGTCTGACAGCGACCAAGGTGAGCAGTCCCCCCGAATCGTTCAACTGGCTCCTCTAACTGCGTGGCACTACCCTGTTGAGCCTCTCAGGTGGTGACGGAGGACCAGCCGCGATATGGCTTCGGCCCCGACCTGGTTGACTCTTGCGAGTGCCGCTAGAAAACCCGGCAGATGAATATCCGCTCCATGACCAAGGAGTAGCCGTACGGCGCTCTCGCGTCTGTCGTCTATGGCATGTATAAGTGCCGTATGGCCAAATATATCTTGCGCATTGATCTCTGCCCCCCGATCAAGAAGCAGCCCCACGAGCGTATCGTTCCCAGTATTCACGGCTTTCATGAGTGCCGTTAAGCCTTTGTCGTCCGAATGACGAACATTGGCTCCGCGATCAAGAAGTAGCCGCACGGTAGTGTCTTTCCCCAATTCCGCAGCGCGTAGAAGTGCCGTGCCTCCATCTTTGTTTGACGCCTGGATATCCGCTCCACGGTCAAGAAGTAACCGCACGGTGGTCTCTCTCCCGAGCCCTGCAGCGATTATAAGTGCTGTATCTCCACCTTTGTCTGACGCCTGAAAATCCGCTCCGCGGTCAAGAAGCACTCGCGCAGTAGTGTCGTATCCGCCCTGGGCGGCATACATAAGAGTTGTTTGCCCATCTTGGCCCTGGCGGTCAATAGTAGAGAAGTCTTGTTCTTCTAGCTTGTTCAGTGTGATACTCAAGATGCCTGTGGGTTTATTCTCTGGTCGGGCGTGGACCAGGCCACATCCTAGACAAAATGGCTGATAATTGGCTTCCTTCAGCGTATGCATAGTACTTATCCACCTTTCCAAGAGGTATCCCGAAGGCCCTGGAAATTCCCGTACAAGGAATCCAATAATGGGCTCCTTCTTTGTGTTGCTCGTAAATGCATGTCTCGGCCAGAAGGTAGCAGCATAATCGAGAAAGGGGAAATTGGTTCGTAGGCGGATTCCATCTCCCTGGGAATTTGTCGCGTATGGAGGTTTACTGCGCATATACTCGGACATTATAGGCTCCACTTCCTCCATGATCAAGTAGCGAACGCATGTCATGCACAATTTGTACTGTGCGGTGTCGATAACTGCTTCATCCTGGGCAGCTGATCCGAGGCTCGATCCCAGAACCGATAGGCCTTTCTGGATGAAGAAGTCCTTGACCGATTGGTGAATGAATTGGACATTCCCTGAGCTTGTAACCTCGGCTAGACCGCGACCGAGTGTTTGGATGCGCCTCCTCATCCTATCGCCGTTTGGTACATAGTCCGGAGAGCGGGTGTAGGTTTGCCACGATTTGCATGGCGAGTCGGCGTCAATCACCATCGCACAACTCATCTCCTCCAGTCTCAAGGGCTTCCTGGCGAAACATATCCACTGGATCAGAGTAAGAGACGCCTTATCGTCCATTGTTCGAACACGATCGTAATAGAGGGTGTGTAGGTCTGACGGAATTTTATAGATTTCCTCTTCGATCTTGCCTAATCCTTCCCCGTCATTATCAAGCAGAAGAACTTGTTTCATGGCGAGGCTCGCCCACATGAAGATACCTCGGGAACGTCTCACAATCAACGCGGGGATACGGGACTGTTGCAGTTCCTGTGTCGCAAATTTCGTGCATGTTGTCTCGATATGCTTCGAGATGTCATTCCCGTTTTCAACTTGCATATCGATCTCGAATCGACAGCTCCCATCAATAATCGGATAGCGGCTGCAGGAGAAGCAGATGCGTAGCTGGCTAGTGGAGGGTAGCGACCAGAGCAGAGACTCGAACAGCCGGACTATGCCGGCGCCGGCGTCCCGACCGCACTCGTCCACGGCGTCGACAAACAGCCAAACTGCCCGTGATGTGTGTCTGAGGGCTGCCTTCATGAGGTTTTCCAGCTCTTTCGGATTCCAGCTCCAATCTTCTCCCGGCTTCCCGAAAGCTTTGCATCTTTCTCGGAAGACGGCTGTCACGTCTTCCCTTGCTTCCGGGACCTGGAGTAGAGTCTGATGGAGAAATGTCATGTACATTCCCGAGGGTGATATTTGGATCTCGGAGCCACGGTTGTAAAAGAAGAAGGACAGGATCAATGCATTGCTTCCCTTCCGTCTCTTCGTTTCCTGGTGGACAATGTGGTGCATCATGTTGGACTTGCCAGTGCCAGGCGACCCTTTGATCCGGAGTAGACCTCGGTTGGCCGCGTTCGGATTCGTATTGGCCCATTCCATGTACACCTTGTTCCAGAAGATCCACTCGCATGTCCCTGGGGTTGCCGTCTCAAGGTCCTTGTAACGGTCATCCATCCCGGCGAAGGCCAACGATCGCAGGCAATCTCTCAACGTATCAGCAGGTTCCTCTGTGCCTACATGTGTTTTCAATGGTGAGATACGGATAACGTCTAAGTAGGCGGGTAAATGTGTGCGGTGCGCTCTTACCATTGTAATTCATAACAGTCTTCAAGAAGAGTCCAGGAGCATTGTATTGGTCTCCCCCGCCGCGGTCATTGTACGTCTGGCTCGGACCAGGCTGCCGTTGATTTTCCATTGTCGCTGACGCTCTAGGCGCGCAACGTGCATCGGTTTTCCTGCGCTAGGTCGAGAAGGGTTCAATAATACAGAGAAGGCAGGGATAAAGTGATGAGCGAGGTTGGTTTCAGCTGAGCACGGTGTTCATTGCGGACCACGCGTCGGGGATGGACATGATCATGGGCAGTACGTGGAAACCAGGGCCCTGGGCCGATTGGACGGATGGTGGACGTCACCCAGAAGTATGTCAAGATGCAGAAGGGAATTGGACGATGATAAGGCGAAGGGTCCGAGACTCTCATGAGCGAAGCGAGCAAGAGAGGGGAGAAGCTCAGAGCGGCAGGGGCCTGGAGGAGGGAGACGAGTTCCCAAGCGGTGTGTTCAACAGTCGTTGTATGCAGGCTCCAAAAGGGCAGAACCTATCAGGAGGCGGATTGTATGCGGCAGGAAAGAGTCGGGCGCGTATGATGAAATGCAGGTATCTTGTTGCGGCCAAGGAAGGTGCGCCACACGGAAGGAGCGTACGGGAGGGAGGGTATATGTATTTTGGCAGCCCTCCCTCTGGCGCACTCATGGTCCGATACAAGGCATGCAGGGCTCTCTGACTTGTCTAGTTGGATTGCACAATGCGTTTTATTTCACCGACGTTCGATTGGTCGATGCTGTGCCAGTCAAGTTGTGCACATTGATGTACGCAACCAACAGAGGCGTTGGATTGGCCGTCTGAGCCTATGGTAGACCGAGGCAGCAAGGATTCCTTCCGGGGATCTCGTGTGCTCTTCGGTCGGATGTGAAGGCTGCTGACTGGATGGCTCGAATAGAGGGGCGTCCACAGTGTTCAAGCATGAGCACATAAATCATATAAAGAGAAGTTTCCATAGACAAGGCCGAGTGTGCGGTGCAGCACAGCACAGGTAACAAGAAAGGACAAGTAGCATGAGTTGATGGTCAACGTCTAGCTACGAGTAGTATTGTACAGATTTAAACATATTCTTAAAGTATCGGGATCCCCTTTTTAATCCTCCTCAGATGGATAGCCATCCTGTCATCTGCGAAATTCATCACGTCTTCACCCGGGCGGGTATGTCTATACCTGCTGCTGCTGCTGCTGGGGCACAGGCAGGGCCATTGTGCTGGGATCAAAGGGAGCATGCCCGTTGGCAACATCAACAGGGGCATCTCCAACATCGTTGATGGACAGCAGGCGGCTGCCGAGGACGCCCTCCGGGTGGAGCGGGTAGACGAGGGCCTCCATGGTGGTGCCGTCGAAGATGACCATGTTCTGGATGGGCTGCTCCTTCTGGCCAAGAACATTGATGACATCCTGGGCGAGCTGGCCACCGAGGATGGCGGTGACGGGGGCGATCTCGCTGCCGAGGTTCTGGAGGAAGCTGCGGAGGATCTCGGGGGTGAGCGTCTCGGACGGCAGGCTGAGGGCCTTGTGCTTCTGGGTGGCGATCTGGGTGAACTTCTTGAGGTCGTCACGCGTCGAGGGCACGCGGCCGGCCTCGAGCTGCATGAACTCCCAGAGGGCGCGGAGGCACGACAGGGCGGGGGAGACGGCGCGCAGCCGCCTGCGCGAGCGGGTGTAGTCCTGCGGCAGGACGGCAACGTCGCTGGCCAGGAACCAGGTCGAGTAGAGCTCGCGCTTGGTGACGAGCTCGACGGGGGGCTGGCCACCCTTGGAGCCCTGGCCCTGGCCCTGGCCCTTGGAGGGGCCCTCGGTCGTCTTGACGTCGATGATGGAGCGGGTGCGCGACTCCTGCGTGCCGACCCGGGTGGCCACGTTGCCGACCTGGCGCTCGATGGCGAAATCGTGCTCAATCAGGTCGCTGAAGATGAAGCCGTACATGCCGTGCGAGCTGGCGGCGTAAAAGGGCTTGCCGTTGAGCCGCGTCGCCGTGTTGATGAGGTTGAACGAGTCCGGGTCCAGGTCCGTCGCGATGACCACGTCAAACGCGGAGAAGTAGCTCGGGCCCTTGGTCTTGACGCCCCCGGCGTCGACGTGCACCTGCACGCGCGGGTTGAGGTCCTGGATGCCCGCGCGCGCGGCCTGCGCGCGGTTCTGGCCCACCACCGCCTCGCCGCCGTCGGCCCCGCCGCTGCTCAGGAAGAACTGCGCACCCAGGTCCGCCTCGGTCACGGGGCTGTCGTCCAGGATCGTGATGGACCCCACGCCGGCCAGCACCAGGTTCTTGGCCACCTCGCTCGCCAGCGCCTTGATGGTGATGAGCAGGATGTTGGCGCTCTGGATCTTGGCCTGCGCTGCTACGCCCCACAGGCGGATCTGTCGGTCGTATAGGGCGAGTTCATCTGTCATTGGGTCAGTTTTCCCATGTCTACTTCCCATTTCTTCCCTCTTTTCGCCTCAAATCGTTGTGGGTGCATACCTGCGCTGATGCCATTGGTGTTTCCATTGCTGGTGACTTCTGGTTGTTGCACGTGCTGCTGCTGCTGCTGCTGCTGCTCTTGCTGCGGTATACCTCCGTTGGCCATCATGAGCGGCATGGTAAACTCAGCCCCCGGGATGGGAAGCATGCCTGCTCCCATTGACGGGTCGGGGATGAACTGCTGGCCGTCTTGCATGACGGCGTCCAGGGCGCCGGGGTTGGGGATGCCGTTGCCAAGGTGGGGGATCTCGCTGGGAAAGCCGTTCTGTTCTGTGGGTGGTGCGGCACCGTCGCCCTGAGGCGGGTTCTCGGGCTGTTGGCTCTGCTGGTTCTCCATAGTGGCGTGGTGATGGAGACACAATGGGGGTAAGAGGGGGGGTTGGAAAGTGAGGCGAGGGCGATGACGACGAGTAATGAATGGCGTGAATGAGAGGCTGGTTGGTGACTGTGGTTCACGCGCTCGCCTTCCAGTCACGATCACGGGGTATCAAATAGGCCCGTGGCCTTCTCCTGCGTTCCAGTTGATTCACTCGATGGCGGACAAGCTGTCGTAATTGAAGGCGGCCGCTGAATTGATGAAAAGAGAGGATGCGATGAGGCTGAAGCTGAAGCCAACTGTTTGTCGTTCAATGCTCAGAGTCGAAGCAAGGCAACGTGAGAGCTTTGGAAGTAAGAATGCGCTAGTCCCCTTTTGGAATGGTGTGCATCGTCAGATCCGCGTTCTGCAGCGCTCGCACTCGCGTTCATACGGCGTGGCAATCGATTGTTGGATAACGCACCAGGCACCACAGCTATCTACATGTATCTGGTTATCCGCACGTTGCTCTTATGGAGCCTAGATTGGATATTGGAATTGGCATGTATGTGCTCCGTATTGTCTACGGGATCATGCTTCGCAGCTAGGCAGTTGGCAACTCGCAAACTTTCGGGTAAAAGCACCCCAAGAGCGCCCAAGGAGTGGGGTTGACTGCCTGCCTGCCACGAGGAGGGGACCCCAACGCTGTGCGACCCTCCCGCCGTTAAGTGACGTCGCAACATGTACACGTACACGCTGCTGGCACATGTCGGCGTCGCCAATCCTATCAATCAGTCACAGCTGCGACAAGCTGGCTGCCTGCTGCTGCTTCATGTGTCCTTGTTTCAACCGCCTTGGAACGCCTTGGAACGTTTTGAAGCTGCATGTTGAAGCTGGTTGGAGGGGGGAGGCGTGATCGAATCATTGATCGAAGAGGGAGCAAAGTCACGGTGACTGCATGTCGCTTAATGGGCAGTGAATGCGACTTTTGTTCACCGCCCAACGCCGCCCAGATGATCCGGTGCAGACATGCCCTTTGTTCTATACAGTGCCAGTATTGCCCATACTCGGACATTCTCACATTCTTTTATCAGTATTGTCCTCGAGCACCCACGGATGTGTATCTCTCTCATTCTTATTCCCCCTCCTCATTACATTACTACCCCACTGTCCTTGATCCTTTGTCTGGGATCCTTCCACGTGACTCCGATTGATCCGTCATTCTTGTTGGCAAGAACCCCATAGATCCTGGTCCTCGCGCCTTCCCCCCGTCTCCGTTGTCGCTCCTGCCTTCCCTCACTCTCTTCCCTCGCCAACGGAGCGTCCAACCAGATAGCGATAGCCACGAGAGATCGCCACCAGCCTGCTATCTCCGTTCCAACATCCTCCAAGAACATACACATCCTGTACAGCCAGCTACTAATCTATCTGATCCATCTACCGTCGCTTTTATACTCGTAAATCCGCAACGGCGCCCACGCTACTCGTACACCGCGCTACCGCCTCACGTCATCCGCCACCTATTTGACGACCCTGGGCCGTTGTGGCTCAAGAGGGCCGACCCCTCTCTTCCCTCATCGGTGCAGCGACACTTCGACGCTTAGCCCGTCCCAGTTTCCCGTCGTCTTCGCTGTCGTTGTTGTCATATCTTGCAACAAGACCCAATATGTCCTCCCGGTCGGGCTCCAACTCTCGACGACCGCGCTCCCACGATTCTCCCGACGACTTCCCCCCGCCCAGGCTGCCACCCCTGCGCAGCCTCACCTCCTCCCAGCATCAACGAGACAACAATGCCGCTCCTTCTCCGCCCGCGTCGACCCGCTCCCAGAACCAGTATCGCTTCTGGACTTCGGCCGCCTCCCGTCGCGCCGAGCGTATCCGCAATCTCGACGCAGCCCAAGATCAGGCCTACGATGAGTTCAACCGAGCCCTAGGTCACGCCTGGGACTCGAGCATCACGGCTGCCACAGCCGCAGCCGCCGCCGCCAGCCCGACCGAGAATACATTTAGCCGCTCCTTCGAGCAGGTCAACTCGCACCTCCGTGCTCTCATCGACATTACCAGCCAGAGCCAGAGCCAAAGCCAGAGCCAGAGCCAAAGCCAGAGCCAGAGCCAGAGTCAAAGTCCTGGTGGTGCCGGTTCCCCTTCTCTTGGTGCTCTCGGTGCTGTCGTCCATCGGTACCAGCCCGACGTCGACAGCGGCACCAACAACCGTAGCACCAAGAGGCGCAAGGTTGACGAAACTCAACGGCCCACCCCGAGAGCCCCGCCCTTCCGCTACGGGAAATACGGCCAGGTCGAACCAGGGCAGCTGCACCTCGAGATGATTAGCTGCGATGGGGGCATGTTCTCCAACGAGTCGACCTATGGTGCAGAGAACATCCTCAGGGATGACAACTTGGTATACTGCACAAAGGGGAACCGGTGCAACATTGTCCTGCAACACCGGGGGTCTACCGCCTTTACGCTGGAGGAACTCGTCATCAAGGGTCCCACCTCGATGAACTACTCACACCCGTATGTACCCCATTCAGAAAGCATCAGAATGGGTGGCGCGGGGTGACAAGGGGACAAGGACAGAAAGTTTGGCTGACCATTTACAGAGTACGTGAAGGTATGGTCTTTGTGACGATGGACCATGATAGCACCCTGAACCGCACAGCTCAGTACCACATTCAGTATGCCCCGTCAGCAGCACACAGAAACGCACGCGACGATGATGACGACGCCGACGATGCCGACTCGACTCGACCCACCATCTCCATTCGACACGACGACAACGGCACCAGATCGCGCGTAAGACGGTCGGGCCTGTACCGAAGCGAGCATCAGGATGAGTACCGGGCCGTCCAGATGCCGCCTGAGTTTTGCTTGAGCCAGCCCAACGTGGGCGTGTCGACTGAGAGCGGCGATTACGACTTGCTCATGTCCAGATCCAACCAGCTGCTCCCCGATGTCGAGATCAACAGGCGCCGGACCCATCTGCGCCGGCCAGCGCCGAACCGGATCGGCCCGCTGCCCTTTGAGAACATGGGTGAGGACGACGATTACGACATGGATGACAGCCGGCACCCAGACTACTATAACCAAATGTTTGGTGGTATCCGGCCTTCGTTTTCCCAACAACAGCACCACCATCACCAACACCACCACCAGGCTTCCCCCGCATTTTCCCCCACCAACCCCTGGGGTAGCACAAACGGCAGCAGCCCGTCCCTCAACGACGCCCGTGAGGCCCACGCCAACGCCACGCAGGAGGCAATCCGCGCCGTTGGGGGAGGGCTGCTGGCCCCCCACGCGCGGTTCCTGATTGAGAAGTGCAAGAGCGTGGCCACGATTCGCTTCGACCCGCCGATAACGGGGCGGTTCATCCTGCTCAAGATGTGGAACTCTCACCAGGACCTGAGCTCCAACATTGACATCCAGTCGGTGATTGCCAAGGGTTTCTCGGGCCCTCGCTTCTTTCCATCTGTTCAACTTCGTTGATTTCTCGGCTACCATAGACGTTTGATTCTGTTGGTTCTCCTTTTTTTGGCATGTATGGGCACGCCGACATTTCGACTATGCCCATACCATCCATGCCTTTGACATTTCCATTCTTCTGGCTCCTTCATATCATGATACCAAACCAGTATATGGCTTGCACCATTTTTTTTACGACCTTTATGATGAAGGTGTTCTATTTCTTCTGTGGACGGGTGGGACTTGACGATATAGATTTGTTTGACGAGAGATGACGATGCATCGCAGGCGTTTGTTTATATGGCTTTTGTTTTCTCATTACTGCGTCCGGTTCATATCATGCATGGCTAGCAAGGACAGGAGTGGTGGTGTCCCCATTATACCCTGAATCTACACATTATCTTGACGTGTACAGACTGACTGATGTATCCGTGCCCAACTGCAGACTATTTATTGGACACTTCCTTGCCTGTGCTGTATTCCTACCTAGCAGGCAGTAAGTAGTACTGACAAAAAAAACAAGACTTGAAGCAAAAGGAAGCAAAAAGAAATCAACAGAGGTGTATGGGGTGAACCGGGATCGAACCGGTGACCTTCAGATTATACAGGATTGAAGTTTGACTTCAGTCTGACGCGCTCCCAACTACGCCACCGCCCCAGGATTCTGATGATTGCTGAATAATCGGAAGCAGAGGATGTTGATAAGATGCAGTTGATCTCGCCGAGATGGACAAAAAGAGAAGCTTGATCGGGATGAATGCTTGATGGTGTACACTACATACAACTGACTAGTAAGGAAGGTTGGTTGGCGACGATATATGTGGAGTGAGGCTAGTTCAGCTGGGTAGTAGTGAAAAAAAAAGGGTAGTGCAAAAGTAGTGCAAAAGACAAAAAGAAAAAAAGAAAAGAACTCATGGGGTGAACCGGGATCGAACCGGTGACCTTCAGATTAATAGATTGAAGTTTGACTTCAGTCTGACGCGCTCCCAACTACGCCACCGCCCCGAGGACTAGATGTTGAAGATTGGCAAGTTGTTTAACACTAAGAGCCTCTCCTGTAACCATTCTGCCCGATCGATAGCAGATGCCTGGATACTACTAGTACTTTGTGGTGGTGGTGGTGGCTGAATGTCACCTGTCACTTGACGCGGCTGGCTTGTGGGTTCCTACATGCGGGCAGGCGGGACGGGAGAGGACAGGACATGGGTAATCAGTATTATCGCTGATTATACATGTACATGTAAGTATTCAAGTATTCAATATACAAATACAAATACAAATCCTGCATATACGCCATCGCCGGGGTTGGTCTCGGGAGGAAAGGAAGACGATGGATGGGTATTACTGGTGCGTCCAAGCGTCGTACAAGTCATGTGGTGATGGGATTTGTCGTCTTTCATAGTTTAGACTTGGCCGTGGTGCTACCCTATGACGGTAGTTGGAAATGGTCCGTAGGTCCAACTCTGTGTCGGTAGGTCTAACTCTATACAGCTCTGTACTACGAGTAAGTATGCGGACTTTGTTGTTGGAGTGTTTAGTATTGACCCTTGGTCGACAAAAGAAAGAATGTGGCAATTCCACATGCCGTTGTTGTGGCGTTGCACGGGAGTTGTCAAGGTGTTTGTTTACCAGTCAATAACTAATAGTTGAGGTCCTACGCTGTAGCAAAGTACGGCCGATGGACATATGACAGCCATCGGGCATCACCACCACTGTTATGTTCTATTTACGTCCACCCAACCTCGTCTTCCAAGCCAGGCGTCAACCTTTTCTCTCTAGGTATACAGAGCATGACGAAGTAATAACAGAAGGAAAATGAACGTCGTCATGCTCGCCGCCTCTCTTTTCTCGTTTCCAACCTCTTGATTTTCCTACAGACTGTACAGCGCTGTTCAGTGTCCGCTGGTGAAATCATAGGCCATAGCACAGGCCATAGCATACGCCATAGCGCAGGCTATAGCCTAGAAGCCTCGACCCGCTTGCCCGCCTCATATGCCCCACCCGCAGCATTCCTCTCCACCAAGGTGTGCGTACTACGAGCGCTCGTGCACCATACCAGCCCGCACCTGAGCAAGCAGCGGGGAAGTAGCAACGGCTTGTTGCTCGAGACATTTGTTGCTCTGCTCTGCTTTGCTCTGCGGCCTTGCCTTGCCTGGTCTGGCCTTGCAGAAGAAAGATCCACAACGCGGGCCCTTGGTTACCACGGAGCACACGGCTTGTCCACGGACCACGAGAGACACGACGACAACGGCAACGACAAACATACTTTCCATATCCTGGCTGGTTCCTCGTTTCTTCTCTTCTTCTACTCCGTACCACTCATCCTTACTATTACTACCTACGAACTTCGTTACTACGCAAGGTAGTGCTGCCTCACCTCACTTTGCGCGACCACCTTCCCCTTTGCGATCGACGAAACGAAACACACCCCCTCCTTCCCCCAAAGAGTTGACCTCCCCCCCGAGAGTTTCAGAAAAGGCCCGTTGTGCATTGAGCATAAACAAGAGGCTAGAAGAAGAGGGCCAAAGGCAGCCAAAGGGAAATTGGTCCTTGGAGAATTGCTGGGTAGGCTGGTAGCCGTATCCACAGAGTCCGTCCGCTCTGGCAAACCATGACCCCGGACGCCTCCTCCCCTAAACAGGGGTCACTCCCGGGCTGCAACGTCAGCGCCACGCTGCACCGCCCGAGGCCGAGGGTTTCCACGCCTCCAAGGCTGTCACTCGGCGGAAGCAGTAACAGGAGAGGCTCAACTGGCGGTGGTCATCATATCGATCATTTGAGTTCACCAACCTTGAAGAACCACCTGATGCCACAGTCGCCTCTGAGAAAGACTGTTTTCAACAGCAACAACAACAACAACAACAACAACAACAACAACGACGACATCAACAACAACGACAACGACGACTATCCCGAAGACCACTACCACGGAGACCACGACCAAGACGGACAAGGAGAAGGAGCCCCTGGCACGACCCCAGCCTTTAGAGGCATCATAGACTTTGCCAACAGCCAGATTGGACGCACCACAATGTCCTACACGGGCGACAGGAGGAGAAGGGCAACCACTGCGAGCAGCAGCGCACATGTTGAAGACGCCCCAGCACCAGCCATTCCCTCGCTATCACCACCGCGGCCCCAGCAGACACCGAGCGAGGCATCCGTCACGCCGAGAAACTCCCCCATCCCAGGCGGTGGCGCCGGCGGTGGAAGCTCACGCTTCGCCGCCTTCGCGTCCAACATGTTCAAGGGCCTGAGCACCTCAGCCTCGTCACCGCGACTACCCACCTCGCCCTCTGGCAGCATCGTGGCAGCCCTACCCCAGGACGACGAGCTGATGAACCTGGACGTCGAGGCCGCCCTGCGCTCCCAGGATGGCGACGCCTTCTCGCCCGCCGCGTACAAGAACCTGCAGCAGACGGCGGCGGGGCTACTCACCCGCTTCCAGACCGCGTACCAGCAGCGCACCATCGAGCACGCCGAGCTGCGCGCCGAGCGCGGCGCGTACCAGGACGAGCGCGACGAGGCCGACACCCGCATGCACCACCTGCGCATGCAGCTCGAGGACATGGCCCGCAAGGCGGCCGAGCACGAGGCCCTCGTGCAGTCCCTCGTGGACGACCTGGACAAGGAGCGTGCCGAGCGCCAGCGCATAATGGCCACAGTGGCTCAGCACCAGAAGCAGAAGCAGCAGCAACAAAAACAACAGCAGAAGCAGCAGCAGCAGCAGCCGCCGCTATCCTCGTCGGCTGCCTCCGTGTCAGAGGACCTGGGTGCGGAGGAGGATCAGCGCCGCAGACGCGAGTGGCAGCGTCGTAGCACCGCGAGCAACAGCAGCAGTAACAGCTCTGGACTGCCCTCGGGTACAGAGGAGGGCGGCAGCAGCACCAGCGGCAGCAGGCCAGACCTCGTGTTTGACACGGATGACGAGAGCGTCGTCGAGGACGCGAGCCTCTTCTCCTCGCGGTCGCGGAGCCCCACCATTGCCACCACACTCACGGACATGGGACCGCCGTCGGAACCGCCGTCCACACCGCAGCTCAGCAAGATGGCCACGCTGCGGGCTGCTCCCCCCCAGCAACAGCAACAGCCGCAGCAGCAGCAGCAGCAGCAGATGAACACTTTCCAGAAGCTCTTCAAGGGTATGGCCGGGGAGCCGCAGGTGGTGATGTCGTGTCAGAACTGCCAGGGCCAGGAGGCCAGTGTGGCGTGGGACACGGTCAGTCTTCTCAAGGATGAGAACAAGGGTCTCAAGATACGGGTTGGCGATCTGGAGTCGGCGGTCGAGGGGGCCTTGGATGCTGCCATTGGAGTGGGCATCTACTAGGATCTTGTCTTTTTCTCTTGTTAGAGCGTTTGTTTCTTCTTCTCTTCTTCTTCTTTTTGTCTTTTTTCTTCTCTTGTCTTGTCCCTTTTGTACATGCATCATGACCTCCGAGATACGAGGGAAACAGGCGTTGGGACCGAGGCACTAGGACACATACTGTGGTGTTAGAATGGACCATGGATGGAGTTTTCATGTTGGCCTTATGATATCCAACGGCGCATTTCGTTAATAAAGACTTTCTACACACATGATCGAGTTGTAGACCTGGAGACCTGTAGACTGGTAAGCTTGTAGACTGTAGACCTGTAGATCTTATGTCTTTGTGATGCTTCCGATGGACTGCCTCATCTCCGACTCCGACAATACTCATGCATGGTAACGCAATGGCAAGACCTCGCGGTCAAGTCAATTCAATTCGACTTGCTGTCAATGACAAACGGAAAAATAAAAGGCTTCGTCGTAGGGCGGACCCGCAGGCCCCTCCCCCAGACAATACATGTACAATCAATCAATCCTCGCTCTCCATCCCCACGTCCCACACCACCGCTCTTATGATCCCCTCTGCCTCATAGTATGGTCTTTAGTGGTGCTCCTCGCCGTGGTGGTGCTCGTCCTCGAGGAAAAAGTGCTCGTAGGCACAGTAGCCGGCAAACGCGACCGTCGCTGTGCCCAGACCAGGCAGCCCGCCCTTGAAGCGGTTCCACCGGGTGAAGGGACCCTCGTAGCGCCACGCCTCGCTGCATCACGTCAGTACTCGGACTCGTACTCTGTATAGCAAAAGAACACCGGTGTGTTTCTGGGTAAGAGAAAAAAAAGAAGAAGAGTCACACGTACGTGCGCTCCCAGGGATCGTATCGCGGCTGGCCAGCAGCAGCCTTGAAGTCTCGCATGTTGAAGCCGGTAATGCTCGGCCTGGGCCCACCGTGGGTGGCTCGTAGCATCCTGTATGGGGGGAGGGAATGGTCAGCAAGCTGGTCAATGAGAGCACACACAGAAAACAATGGCAAGATGGGAGTCTGGGAATAGGTGCAAGGTACCGTGTGGCAAGCATTTTGGCAGTTTGGGTGTCCTTCTTTTATTTCTGGTCAGACGATTGCGGAGGAAGAAGCATGCATCATGGCCATCTGCAACACTGCTGGCTGGCCGCTGGGGCTACCCGGGGGAATGATCCGGGGATGGAAAAATGGTTTCTCCGTGACTTGGAAAAAATGGACGCACAGACCATGTCACTGATTCCTTCCCCATGCGTCGACAGCGGCATCAACTTTGGGCCTTGCAGCAAAGGCAAGCCTCTATCCGTTGTCCGAGGTCCATTTCCATTTTTCGACTTCTGCAAGACTTCACGACGACTGCCCATCTGTTACTCTCTTCACCTACCGCCATCGTCTATTCATTATCGACCGACGACCATCACCCGACTTTGCCCCCCTCCGCCGGTCGAGACAAAACGAACAGCTGCGACGTTTATGGGCTTGGGCTACGTCTTCCCTTGCAGCATCCATCCCTCCTCCAACCCCACCACCACCATCACCACGCGCCACGACAAGGACCAACGCCGACGGCCCGCCCGCGACAGACAGATCACCGATACACGAGTCGACCCGATGAGTGGTCCTGCACGCTTGTCCTCCGACACCCACCACCACCGCAAGTCGCGTTAGAAGCGGGCTGCCTTCAACAACCACCCACAGAGGCGACTCACCTAGCAGCAGCAGCAGCCTCTTCCCTCGCCGCCAGGATACACACGCACCACTCCGCTTCGCCCTCCACCTGGCCTTGGAGGACCGTCCACCAGCTTCGTCCCGACTCAGTTACCCCATCCCAACGGATCGTCGTCGACTGCTCCTTATTACGGGACCACCACCCAGCAGCAGGCGCCACACAACCAACAGCAACAACCACAGCAGCCGCCGCCGTGCTGGACATCCGGCCCTGAGCCAACAATAGATTCACACGCAGACTTGATGCCGCCGCAGTTGAGGGGATTTGGCGGCGGGGCGCCGTTCCCCCAACCCGGCTTCGCCTCCCATGCCCAGGCCCAGGGCGGGCCCATGGGCGCCAACCAGTACCTCAACGCGAATGCCCAGATGGGGCCCTTCTCGGGCGCCAACGCCAACGCCTTTGGCGCCGCAGGTCTCAACGGCCCGGCCGCCGGATTCCCCGACACGGGCTTCGGGAGCCAGAGCGCCAGGATGGGCTTCGCACACGGCCCCGCAGCTGCTGCTGCCGTCGCCGCCGCCATGCCCCCGCCCCCTCACCACAGCGCCCAGCTCCACCACGCCCTGGCAGAGCACCAGCCCCTACGGCAGCAGGGAAACAGGGGGAGGATACGCGAGGTCTGGAAGCACAACCTCCACGAGGAGATGGCTGTCCTCCGAGACCTCGTTGACAGGTACCCTTATATCGCTATGGTGAGTCATTCGTCCAGCATAGCACAGCCCAGCACAGCATGGTGTACCCCACCGACATTATCCAGGCTAACATACTCCTTCTTTGCTAGGACACCGAGTTCCCCGGCGTTGTCTCGAGACCAATGGGAGCGTTCCGCGGTAAGAGCGACTATCACTACCAATGCCTCCGCACAAACGTCGACATGCTCAAGGTGATTCAAATCGGCTTGACGCTCTTCAACGAGGACGGCGAGACGCCACCGGCACGCCCACAGTCGGCTGCCGACATGGAGATTGGCATCGGGCGCCGACAGGGCAACCAGCCGTTCCCGTGCTCGTGGCAGTTCAACTTCAACTTCTCGCTCAAGGAGGACATGTACAACGAGAAGTCGATTGAGTCGCTGCAGCAGGCGGGTATCGACTTTAACATGCTGGAGCGCGACGGCATCGACCCGCACGAGTTCGCGGCGCTGCTCATCCCGTCTGGTCTGGTCTGCTTCGACAACGTCAAGTGGATCTCGTTCCACGGCGGCTACGACTTTGGCTACCTGACCAAGCTGCTCATCTGCACGCCGCTGCCCAACGACGAGGTGGACTTCGACCACAAGATGAAGCTCTACTTCCCGAGCACGTACGACGTCAAGCACCTGATGAAGCACGCCATCAAGCTGCACAACTCGGGCCTCCTGTCGCCCAGCGACCCGATGACGGTCGAGATCCTGCAGAAGTTCGAGCACAAGTCGGGCCTGGAGAACATCGCCGAGACCCTCAAGGTTAAGCGCGTCGGCGCGGCTCACCAGGCCGGCTCCGACTCGCTGCTGACGGGCAAGGTCTTCTTCCAGATGCGCGACAAGATCTTCAACGGCGACATCCCCGACGAGCACATTGGCAAGGTCTGGGGCCTGGGCGTGCCCGACTCGGGCCTTATCATGGCCTCCATGATGGGTCAGCACGCCGCTGCTGCCGCCGCTGCCGCTGCCGCCGCCGCCGGCGGTGACTCGTCCCACCAGACCAACGGGAACAACGGCACGCCCAGCACGCCCAACACGGGCACCGTCGGCCTGTCGACCACGCCGGCCGCCCAGAGCCACAACACCAACGGCCTGTCGCAGATGGGACCCATGACTCCCGGAGGAGGCGGCGGCGTCTTTGGTAGCTTTGCCTTTACTGGTAACAACCGATAGGGTCCAGGCCCGCCGTGTCACTACCGGACGTAGTCACTCTGACTTCTTCATCTCCCTCCATCTCTCTCTGTTCCTCTCTCTCTATCCCTCTCTCTCCATTTCCTTTTGTCTCTTCTTGAGTCTTTTTAGTCCTCTTAGGTCTTTTCGAGTCTTTGAGTCTTTGAGTCCCCCCCGACATACGGGGTGCTACATACGGGGTGTTTGATTGGGAATTCACACAAAAGGAGGGAATACATGGGTAAAGGCGGGGAAAACAAAAAAGCAGCGTTTATGAACAGGATAGAGTTGTTTTTTTACTACTGAGTAGTTGGTATACCCAAGGTACTACTGCTACTACTACGCACACACACACACACATTATGAAGGGGGTGCCAGGCAGTCAGGCAGGCAGGCAGGCGGGACGGTTTCTTTCCTTTCCAGACACTTGAGTGTAAGTACTCAGGGTCATGGTCATGTACCTAGGTTTAGTATACAGGGGAGTTGTTGTTCTTGTCTCCAAGACCCTTTGCCTTTTCGTTTCTCCTTTTTTTTCATGTCCTTTTTTTTTTTGCGGCTGCGCGCGGTTGTAAGGGGTGGGTGAGGAATGAATGGACGACGGACGACGGACGGACGGACGGACGGCCTTGATTTTGCGATTGCGTTTGCCTTGCCTTGCTTTTGTGTTGGTTTTGCTTTGCGTGCGTCTGGCCGGGTTGTATGTACATTAGATGCTGCAATGCGATTTTCTTCCTGACTTGCGTGTGCGTGTGCGTGTGCGAAGCGAGGAGGCCCCTGGGTGGCCGCCGGAGGCAATATTACGGAAATGCATGATTGACAAGTAGAATGCTTGAGAAGCGTAGAGTGCGTGCGAGCGAAGCGAGGTCAGCTCCCGGCAGGGCCGCCGGAGGCAATATTACGGAAGTGAGTGGTTGACAAGACAAATAGAAGCGCAGCGTGCGAGCGAAGCGAGGTCAGCTCCCGGCAGGGCCGCCGGAGGCAATATTCAAGGTAGATTTGAGTAATAGTGAATGTTATTTTCAATTGACAAGTGGAATGCTATCGGTGTTGCTATGATCATATCTCGTGCCGTGCGCCGTACTCCGCAGAAGAAGAAACAAAAGGAAAGAGCCAGACTCCCAAAGAGGAACAATTTACAAAAGGGGAGGGAGGGAAGAAATCAAAAGATCGGGAGCTCAGGAGCTCAGAAGAGGAAGGAAGACTATGTAATGTAGACCTTCTTGAGCTCGTCGACATGGACAAGCTCATTGGTAGACATATCCTTGACCCAGCCGTGTGCGAGGCCAGCCTTGGCAGCATCGTCGACGAGCAACTGCTTGCTGCGGGTCCTCCCACTAGGCAAGAGCACGAGGTCAGGCTGGACATGACTCTTTGTGTGGTGTGCGTAGGGCACATGGGAGGCCAGCTCGTTGAGCTCGACGGAGCAGATGGGGCAGACACCGCGGCCGGAGCCGGAGCTGGAACCAGAACCGGAGCCAGCCAGGTCCTGAGCTGCGGGGTCGTCCTGAGGGGCGTGTAGGGCATGGCAGGCGGGCGTCTTGAGGGCCGACAGGCCGATGGACAGGGCGATGTGTAAGAGGGGCGTGTCGGGCAGGGAGAGGAGGGCGTTGTGGGTGCGGGTGAAGAGGTCGGCGAGCTCACGCCAGCGGGGGCGGTACAGGTCGTCGTAGAGAGAGGCGGCGGGGGTTCCCGGGGGGACGGCGACGAGGCCACATGCGCGCTGGACGTCGCGTGGGTGTTGTGCCCGCAGGGGGATGAGGTACTTCTTTGCGTGGGCCATGGCTTCGAGGAGCTTAGGCTGCGTGCCCTGGCGGACGAGCTCGATGTACTGCTGGAGTCGGAGCATGAATTCGAGGTTGCTCTGTTTGTGTTAGCTTTTTCTCCCACGGCACGCATACAAATATGAGGCGTATACGGATATAAGATGTACACGGATATGGAAAGTTCAACGCACCTCCATCTTCCGCAGCTCCTTTTTATTCTCCGTGCACCATGCCAACGCCTCGGTGACATTGCCGGCCAGGAGGTCCTGGACGATGCGGCCCATCTTCTCAAAAGTCTCCGTGTCGACGAGGGGCTCCATGCGGCGCTCGTGCGCGAGCTGCCGCGCGCTGCGGTAGTAGCCCTTGCGGAGCATGTAGTCGGACAGCAGGCGGTCGAGGCGGAGCCGGTTCCAGGCCTCGTAGCCGACGTCCTCGACGGACCGGTGGACGTACAGGCGGTCGAGATGGCGGACGCGGGCGCCCACCTGGTCGTGCAGCCGGGCCTCCTCGTCGGCGTACGAGGCCAGCTTGCGCTTGACGCCGCGCATCCGGGCCAGCATGGCGTCGAGGTTGCGCAGCACCTGGCTCATCGGGGCCAGGCCCGGCGTCTCCCGCAGCAGCGTCTTGAGCGCCGATGTGTCCTTTTCGAGGGCGAAGTGGGCGGACCGGAAGTTCTTGCGCAGCAGCTCATTCGGAAGCCGGAGGAGGGGTTGGTCCTGCAGGCAGTTCGGTTAGTACCACTATGCTACCAGTATGTACATGGAAGCTATGCCCACGATTCATGGCACGCGGGGAGGAGGGGAGTGAGTTTACCAGGAGGACATGGTCCGCATGCTTGATGACGGAGAGCTCGTGGTCGGCCATGGTGAGAAAGCTTTCCGGTTCCTACTTGATCCGGTGTGTCGGTTGGGTTGTTATTCTTGCAACACTGGACCGGGCCAGGGTCCAAGTTAAGTTTGTCTGGGGCAGGATGATGCCGGGTGCCATCATCGTCATGCCCAAATGCTTGGGCCGATAAGCGGTCTGTTATCTTATCACCGATAGTGATAGTGGCGGCGTTACCCTGCGCAGACTCCCAATTTCAAAGTCATCGTTTCTTGTGAAGAGTGTTGGTTGCTGGGAGGTTTTTTGAGTTCAAATGTTACAGCTACTACAAAAGAGTACTGTAGTACTACTCTCGTAGTTCATGTACGGGACATATTCCTTTTGTTCTATTTGTAGGAAAATGCACATTGCTCTGACTGGTACGATCAGTTGGTTGTATCACAGGCGATGGGATCATCGAAGCGGCAAGGCGGTTACACCTGCAGGCAAGCTGGGCAAACCTCCAGCCAAAACCCCACTTGATTACCATTCCGGATAGACTGTCCTGCAGGGAGCACAATGCGCTCATGTACGAAGTACTCGTACAGTTCATTCATTCATTCAAAATGCTGTGAGGCTGTGAGGCTGTATCCGGGGATCCTAGCCGGCTGCCAACTGCCAAACAATGGCATGGTGGACAGAGGTACATGGGCGCCTGGACGCATCTGATTGGCTCCATTGTCACAGGCAACCGAGTGCCTAAGGCAGAGATGAGGCAACAGGCATCGACATGGCAAGAAGCAAGCAGGGAAGCAGGGAAAGAGTGACAGAGAGAGTGAGAGCAGGCAGGCAGACAGGACTTGCCCCCATTCCAGCTCGTTCCTCCTCTCTCCCTCTCAACTTCTGTACGTTGTCAGTTGTATTGCTCCTTCCGTCCTGGCAGGTCATCTTGGTAATCATGTCATGGCACTTTGTTTTCTCAAGCGCCACCAAGGCAAAGTGCAGGTCAGCCTTGATTACTACATTGTACATGTGTTAAATGCTACTCCGTACTTGCGAGGGCCAGCGGTGCCTCGCCCGTGAACTGTAAAGGGTCCAATGACACGGCTCGACATTGTCTTCTCCTCCGGGACCTCCCTCCCCCTCCTCGGGACGCGCCCCAGGGTCGCAGACGGTGGTGTGTCTCTTGTGGGTGGCCGTGGGTGGCAGCTGCCACACCCCCAAGCGCCATCCCCCACTTTTCTGCGCCGCGAATACCACCAAATTGTGGCTTGCCTTTGTGCCTTCCCCCCCCCCAAGTTTGCTCGGCTGCTTCCCTCCAATATTTATCGCCCGCCCCCGGCTTCCCTCTTCTCCCTCGTCTCACGTGTTCTCCTTCTCCTCACCACACCCCGTGACCTGGCTCTCCCCCCCCGACTTATTCGCATTCAGACGCGTCCATCGAGAGAGGCTTCTGGCTATTGGGGGACGAGGAAATTAATCAAAAAAGGCCATCGGGATTCATCTCCTTTCATTTTCAGTTCTCCCGTCTTTCGGCTTTGCCTTCAAATTTTTTTTCTTGCCGCTCTTGTCTTGTCGACTTTTGCGTCGCAGCGCAACGCGTTCCCTGCAACTTGTACGCGGCGCGACATCACGAGATTCAAAACACGTGAGGAGAGACCCAGAAACCTCGTGATCTGCCCGCCCAGAGCACATGATCTGCTAGGTATGCCGCCCATCGCCCCTTGGCTTGGTGCCGGATTCACGCTATGCGCGTCCCGCACATCCCATGATGCACGCTCTCAAAAGGCAAAAACATAATCATCAAGCTGTCGTCGCTGTCTTGGTCCATCCTCGTCAGTGTACGGGGTCGGCCCGTCCCATCCACATGAGCTGCAGGCATACTCATCTCATCGCATCCCTCTTTCCTCTAGATGGTATGAGAGGTGCGATGCAGCAAGTGTGATCGGCGCAGATGGCCTACGGATGTGTTTGAGATGCGACGGCGTGCACCATGGGGAGGGTGGATGGTCGAAGCTGCCCGCGCGTCTTGCGGAAGCAGCTCCAATGTTGCTCTCCTTGCCGTGACAGTTAAGCTCCAAGACGACTGACAAAAAGAACATTGTAGCCACCCACACACTGCGAGAAGACTTTGCAGAGGCAACACATATTCATCAACTAAACACACTTTGCAATCATAATGAGCGACACGGCCAACGAGCAGCCCGACCTGTCGGCCCTGACCGGCTCGCCCGGCCAGAAGCGCAAGCGCGACCCCGGCAGCCCCTCGTCTCTGCAACGCGCCAAGCGCACCGCGCCCGCGGCCAACATGTCGGTGACGGCCGGCGACACGGCCGCCTACATTGAGAGCGCCATCCAGGCCACTGAGGCTGCCGCCGCCAATGGGGTCAATGTCGCCGATTTCAACGCCCTCCAACAGGCCACCCAGGAGGGCAACGAGGCCGCCGACAACGCCTCGGCTACCAGCACCGCCCAGGCTGCCCTGGGCATGTACCCGACACTGCATGTCCCTCCCTCTACCGAGGAGCAGTTTGCCGCCCAGGCCGCTGCCGAGGCCAGCGAGAATGGCCACGACGGCTCCGCCTTTGGCACATCAGACGTTGGCCAGCCGCCCCAGCCTCAGCAGCACCAGCACTCACCACCGCCGCCGTCTGCCCAGCAGCAGCAGCCTCCTCAGCCGCAGGCCGACGGGCTGAGCCAGGACCCCCAGTCCCAACCTCAGGTACCCCCGAGTCAGCAGCTCGCCTCGGACGGCGGCCAGCCCGATGGGACGCGGTACTCTGCCGGGTCGCCGACGCCTGGCCCCAAGCCGACGGTGGGGTCCGAGGAATGGCACAAGATGCGCAAGGACAACCACAAGGAGGGTACGTTTCCACGTTTTCCCCTGCCCCCCTTCTCCTTTCCTCTTCTACCTGAGTATTCACACTGACGCAATGCAGTCGAGCGTCGCCGCCGCGAAACCATCAACGAGGGCATTAACGAGCTCGCCAAGATCGTTCCTGGTTGCGAGAAGAACAAGGGTTCTATCCTGCAGCGCGCATGCCACTTCATCATTCAGCTCAAGGAGAATGAGCAGCAGAACATTGAGAAGTGGACGCTTGAGAAGCTCCTGACCGAGCAGGCCATCACGGAGCTGTCCATGTCCAACGACAAGCTCAAGCACGAGTGCGAGCGTCTCTATCGCGAGCTCGAGACGTGGAAGCGCGTCGCCCAGAACGCCGGGCTCGAGCCACCACAGCCCAAGGAGGAGGTGGTGCCTGGGGAACAGCAGGGTTAATCGCCGACGTGCCCCCCTCTCCTCCCGCTCATGCTATCCGATGAGGTAGCCAGTCCCTCCCCCCGGTGTCTCTCGGAACATCCCGACCCCTCTCATGGGTTGGACCGCAATAGAGACTACTTTGGCATTTCGGGATGAGACGGGGCTGCTCCCCATCCCGGATTGTCTTTGAGGGCTGAGAGAAGGGATGTGTGCTCTTAGTCTTTGCTTGTTTCTCTTCGTCTCTTGCGTCTTGCTTTTTTCTGTATGCGTTTGGAACCGGTCAGCTTGGCGTTTGGATTATCGGCATATGTATCTGGTGTATCTCTCTACCCCCCACCCCAATAATTCTACACTCAGTGTTACCTGATTCTTCTTCTCTTTGCCCCTGGTGATTCTGTACCTGTAGAGGATTGTCTTTGTTACCTTCGTGTGTTTGTACAGCCCCTTACCTTGCTTTGCTTGCTTACCACGACAATACGGTGCATCACCTCTGTGTGTGGAAGAGGGCCTAAGGCATCCATGTTGGACCGCACCTGCCGTACGATGCTTCATCCTCACCATGGCGGCTGCTGCTGCCTCCAACAGCAATGGGTCACAAATCTACAACCTGACCAACATATTCGCAGAATGGGCCAACACGATCACAATCCTCGACCAACCATCAAGGGGTGGAGCAGCACCTGTCTGTAAGCTTGGGATCTCCTATCTCTCGCTTGCAGGGCGCTAATACATGCGTACATGCATCGTTCCGTTTCAACAGATGTCGATCCAGCCGCCCTGCCCTGCTGTGCCGTCCCGGTCACCAAAGTGCAAAGTGCACATTTGGCGCAGCACACGCTCAGCCTCATCATGCATTGTATGTATTACCCCTCACTTCTCATCTCTCTCTCTCTCTCTCTCTCTCTCTCTCTTTTACTTTGTTAACAAGCACAAGAAATCATCAGAGCAACAATGGCGAGCAGACTCGAGGTGGTCGGCGCCGTCGTCGGCGTAGCCAGCCTCGGACTGCAGCTTGCGACCACGATACAGGCCTATGCCGAATGCTACAAATACCAATCCAAGCAGTTCGGCCAGCTCGCCTCGGAGGTATCGTCTACAGCGTCCATTCTCCAGCAGCTCAACGAGGTGATCGAGGCCGACAAAGTCGTCGCGGCCCAAGCAGCAGTAGACGGGGGAGGGGGGAGAAACTCCTCGAAGAAGCCGATACTGAACAACCGAGGCCGGCGTGAGATCGAGGGGCTATCTCGCCAGTGCGAAAGGGCGTACAAGGCCACCATACAACTCCTCCACTACTCGTCATCCCCGCCGTCCAACCGGACCAGGACGATACTTGGCAGCGTCGGCGCGAAGGACCTGACGGTGGCGAAGCTGCATCACATTATGCGCAGCGCGCGGTGGCAATGGCTCGAGCCCAAGATCAAGGTCAGCAAGGAGAAGCTGGAGGTCTTGAAGCTGGATCTTCTTCTGCATCTCCAGGTGGCCAACCTCGCGAGTATGCACATTGGGTCCGTTGTACTCGTCCTTGTTGTTGCATCACGTACAGTGGCTAATTTTTCGATACTTTGATATACGTGCAGCATGTCGACAGAGACGCAGGGTGATGCAGAGGAACTGGGTTCCTTTTCTGTCACGATCCAGAGGCTCATCCATGACCGATACGTGTATGTCCGAAAGGCTGACCGCACCTCCTCGGGTCGATCTTCCAAGGTTCCATATGGATCTCAGGGGCAGCGTCTTCAGCAGCAGCCACACGCATTCAACACGCCAATGTACGTCCAGACAGGGGAGTCCAGCAGTGCAAATGCGCACCCCAAAGTGGGCCGGACAGGAGCTTCCCAGCGCGACGGCCATGTTCAAGCCCCTCCTGGTGTCGAGCTTTCGTCATCCGAGGAGGAGAAGATCGAGGGGCTAGAAGCATGGTGCATACTCAAATACCCAGACACAGACGCTCCACCATCCATCTACAAACTCCCCTCTGGGGACCGCTTTATCGAAGCAGATTTTGAACAGGCATTGGAGGCTGCGGGCCATAAGCCGCTATGCGAACAGTACCTGGGACTGGATCTTGCGTGGCGCCAAGTGCTGCAGCAGGCCGCAGAGAAGGCCATGGAGGCGGATTCACGCCTACGGCAGCCCATAACGTTCAAATTGGACCTTGAAAGCGGCCAGGCTGTGCTGTTTGTGGCCGTCAAGAACAAGCACAATGTGTTTTACCTGCAGCGTGGCGACGAGCAAAAACGGTGGAAGCTACCGTTGAATACCCTGGCAACATCGCCTGTGAGTGACACCCCGCAAGCTGTTGAAAGCAAGCAAGAGCACCGAGTCGCGAACAATTGTCTTGTACTTACACGAAATGACTCGATGACGCAGGATGTACGCCAGACTCTACTCGGCATGTGGAAGACCTGCCGCTCCTCAGAGATACTAGGGGGCCATCCATGGGATCCAGTGAACCTGGACTTATGGCTGGACGGCGGCGCCACTGTACCAGTTGAGTGGCTCACTAGAGTCATCCGTCCGGAAGAGACTTTGCACGTCAGGGAGGTGTACCCCCAGGCGCCAACCTTTGACTCTGACTTTTCCCCTCCGATATCCCTGGACGAATTCGAATTCACCACTGCTACAGCTGGGATACAACCCCAGGAGAAAACTTTATTCTCACGCCCTAGATCTCCAATGGACTCGAAATTCCGCACTTCATTTGGGAAATTACGTGAGGTGGAGAGAGCAGATATAAACCGACGAGGACTTTACGACGGGTGGTCTCGGGGGCTTAAAAGGAAGAGTTCCGTGCTGTCTGAGAAGCCAGAGAGTGAGCGACGTCGGCGAGGAGGAGGAGGACATTTCGATGGATGTCCTCTTTGGCGACCATGAAGAAACCGTTGTGGACGATTCGCAACCGGTTGACGATGCATCTGCTTTGTTGAAGCGGTGGACCAATGTTGACGGTTGAAGCGTCATGCATGTAAATACAAGTAGCCGACTATAGCTGAGCTGAGCTCCCTGTTGGACTGAAGGCCAACGACGAATCCTCGTTATCATTGGCCTTTGGTCGGTACCTCTACCTTATACTTGACCATCTCCGTGACGGACCCATGACGGTATACGTGGATGCGTAAAAAGCTCGGTCCATGTTAATGTCAACCCTCTGGCATCTATTCCAGTCGTCAGGAGAGTCCCAGCTGGGCCATGGCATCGACGACAACGCTAGTATCCTCCACGCCGTGGACCATCGTCACGTCGGGAATCCGTCCAGGGTCCTCTACCCACTCGTCAATCAGCTCCTGCCTATCGCTCCCGAACTTGTGCGAGTCAAACGTGTTTTCAATGCCACTAGACACGTCCCACGCATCATCGTATATCTGCTCCGAGTCGCGTGCCCAGTCCTCGACACGGAACCTATCCGGCCAGCCATAGTGCCGCAGAGCCTTGGCGACGAGGTGAAATTTCACATCCTAGGAAGAGACTGGAGTTAGGCACGTCTCAACATGTGCTTTGTGGTTGTAACACGGTTGGGAAGATAGGTAGGCAGGTACATACAGATGGGAAGTTCCACCCCTCGCCGTCGACGGTGCCAGGTACCATCTTGAGGTCTAGCAGATCCCGGATCCACTTGCTCAAGACGCTCGGCGCGTGATATGTCGGCCAGTTCCTATAGTGCTCCTTATCCTCGGGGCGCTCGATAGGGTAGTCTACGGGCAGTTCTATCCCATCTCTATCAGGGCAGTCGAATAAACCGCGTATGAAGCGGAAGGCATCTACGCAGGCACTGCCTATCGAGGACATGTCGCCGTCCTCCGACCTCGGGGGCTCCCTCGGGGGCTCCCGGGCGGGAGGGCGGGTATATCATGTCCTCGAGTCTCCAGTAGTTGAGCGTCAGCAGAAGAGTGTACATGGATGTCCAGAGGGAGACAATCTCGTCCTCGCGGTATGCTTGGGGTGAGTCTGCCGCTGGCCGTGACCAGACTAGCTTCCCGTCTTCCCACGGCACTCCCATTTTATCTCGCTTTTCTTGTTGCTGCCTTTTCCGTATTATGAGTCCTTGTAAGGTATGAAATGAGCAGAAGAGAGTACAAGGAATGAAATACAAGTATATGCAAGAGAGCAGAAGTATATGTAGTAACCCCCCGGTCGTCCATCTTTCTTCTCCGTGTTCCTAAGGCAGCAGTTCAAGTTTCCAAGTGGGTGGGTTCCCCGCATGCCCAGTTTTCGGGCCCAACGCAAACATCAAGAGTTACGAGTATGGACATTTAAACAGTTTTGCCAGAGCTTGACGGGACCCCGTACTGCCCAATACTAGCTACTAGTACTACTAGTATGGTCTTATGTGAAGGGCATGACAGAAGTTTGGCTTATATCGTACATTGTAGATGTCCACAAGGCTGGGCCCGCACTTGGACAGCCTGGCCTCGAGACTGGTTGTGGATATACGGGCCCACTGTGTATAGCTTCGTGCAATGACAGCACGAAGCCGTACGCCATTACGATGCTGGGGATATGAAGATGGACTCTCGCTCCTACCAAGGGAATTAATCGCACCTCGCTCTTAGGGTTAATAGCGAGACCCCGCATGGTCCCACGGCAGATTTTGCCGGTGATAAAAAGGATGGTTCCTCGCTGAGTTGTGCCAGTTCTTCTGTGGTACTTGGTAGTATTGACATTGAGCTTGCAGACTTACACCATGACGCCCCCGTTCCGCGCCGACCACGTCGGCTCGCTGATCCGCCCGGACTCACTCCTGCAGTCGCGCAAAGAATCCAGCGTGTACTCTGCGGCCAGCGAGGGCCACAGCGCGGCCACCCGCGACGCCATCGCCCACGCCGTGGGCAAGCAAATCGACCTGTCTATCCGGCCCATCACGAGCGGCGAGTTTGAGCGCACCGGCTTCTTCGAGGGCTTCTTCGAGAAGCTGGGCGGCATGACGGTGCGCCAGGGCCGTGTGCCCGCCGACTTCCGCACCGGCTTCCCGACGACGGAATTCATGCGCGACAGGGGCGTCCCGCACTTGCCGGTCGTCGTGGCTACGGACAAGATCCGCCACGTCGAGTCGGCGTACCTGTCCTCCTGGGAGCTGCTCAAGAGCCAGACGCCCGCAGAGCACTGGGGACAGTGCAAGATGACCATGCCGTCCGTGACGTGGCAGCACATCCAGCTGCCCGAGGGCAAAGCCTACGATTCCGGAGTCTACGCCTCGGGACGGGAGTACCTCTCCGACCTGGCGGCCGCGTTCCGGGCGGAGGTTGGCATGCTCTACGATGCCGGGCTGCGGTGCGTGCAGGTCGACGACCCCAACTTGACGTATTTCGTCTCCGAGCCGTTCAGACAGTGCATGCGTGCCGACGGCGTCGACCCGGACGGCCTGCTCGACCTGTACATATGGGCGCACAACGAGGCCATTCGCGACCTTCCCGCCGATCTGCATGTGGGCGTTCACCTGTGCAGGGGGAATATCCCGGGCACGGACGGGTTCGTCAGCGGGTCGTACGACGGCATCGCGGACAAGGTGCTCGCCCGCCTGGCGTACCACTCGTTCTACCTTGAGTTCGACGACCACCGCTCCGGTGACTTCCAGTGTCTGGCGCACCTGCCACGGGGCAAGAATGTCGTCCTGGGCCTCATCTCGACCAAGAAGGGGGATCTGGAAGATGCGGATGCGCTAAAGGGAAGGATCAGGGAGGCTGCCGGGGTGATTGCGCAGGCGCAGGGTGGCAGTGTCGAGCAGGCGCTCGATTGTCTGGCGGTTAGTCCGCAGTGCGGGTTTGCAAGCTTCGAGTATAATCGGGGGGTCGGGGGTGAAGAGCGCATGTGGGAGAAGTTGACGCTGGCGAGGGACGTCGCGAGGCAGATGTGGGCTGATGCTATATAGCGTCGACGTGCGAGCGGAGCGAGAAGGGCCTCCCCGGCAGGGGCCGCCGCAGGCAGAACTGGCAGCCTTGGACTTGGTCACAGCTATTGGTCACAGAGGACGTGCGAGCGGAGCGAGAAGGGCCTCCCTGGCAGGGGCCGCCGGAGGCATCCATATACTATACACGTATCCATGCTGTGGTTGTGTGCCTCCGGCGGCCCCTGCCCGGGGGGGCTGGCCTCGCTTCGCTCGAAGACGTGCACCATACTAGAGTACGAATCGATGACATTGGAATACTACGTACCTCATGCACATGCATATGTGTAGCCCCAGATGCAATCTAACATGACAACTGGGCGGTCGATTGACTCCCCACGTGTCCCTATGTGGTGCCCCAGGTATTACCCTCCTCCTTCCTTCGTCCTGGGATCCCCGGTCCCTTCCGTAGCCTCCCACCTTCTAGGAGGCTCCTACTATGCACATTCTCTGAAAACAGACATCCTGTCCGTATAGATAGCTAGAGGGGCGTCTCTCCTTTCCTCTTTTCATAATCATACTTCCTCGACCTTTATCCGCAGGTCTCGGCTAGCAGACAGAAACGGCCGCCCGCCGGTAGCCAGCTCGTCCGCTACAATCTCCGTCCGTTCCGGCTACCGGCCTGCCGATCCTTGCGTCGAACCTAGCAATTGCTAGTATGATTCCTCCCCTTAGTAAGTTATGTTTCCTCTGCTGGAATCCACCCTCTTCCTCCCAATATGTAAGAATACAAGGCCGCTGTCCCCCCTTGACGTGCACCCCGCCGTTTCCACCAACCTCCACCATTCAGCAACTACGCTCGTTCACAGCACCAACAATGCGATGGCTGAACAACCTCAGCGATGACATCCCGCCATCACCTTGATCACCCAGCGACCACAATGATCACCCGCCTTGATCATTGCCCGCGCTCAGTGATCGCTCACCATATATACAGACAGCCTCTACCCCTGTAGCTCAGAAGTTGACCAACGTCACACCCGGGCCAATAAGCCGTGCGTTTTCTAGAGCTGTGTGCGAGGCTCCCGGCCATAAGGCGCCAGTCGGGATACGGTGGCCGTGCGTAGCATTAGAGACACGGCTCATGCGTTGCAAGTCGACTTAAAAGACGACCGATGCCAAGTGGATGCCGTCGCAATCTACAACGTGCTAATACTGGCCTGATCTGCAGGTCCACGCAATATTCCTGAATCCTAAAGGATGAGTATCCCGGATGTGCTAGAGCATACGAGTGGAATATGCCGACGATCGACACCCCACGACGGCATCTCAGCACATTCATCCGACGGTCAATGCAGAAGCCCCATACGCCCTACGACGGATATAAGCGCTAATATAGTACATCGTATTAGAGGCTCTAGTAGGTAATAGGGTATACATCCAATCTCTAATCGTCTTCTATATGCCACGTGCTTCAGCCTCTCACATCGTGCCTGTTTAGTAGACGGAGCAGCCAACGTCGGACCACGGGACGATAGTTCTAGATTTGAATGCACGGCTATGCTGTCCTGTTATTGTCGCCGAGGAGCAACATCCTCGTCGAGGGTTGCTAGGACATGCCTCTACGACTATTGCAAGGGCGAAACGCGACCGCAAACAAACGCCCCTAGGGGTATGAACATCAGCGCGGCATGTATTTGCCGGACAGCCCACTTGATCAATTGGCGCAGAACCCACATCGTAACATAGAGGAGAATCCCACGAGGATAACTCCAGCCCGAGATTCCCCACATCGAGACGTCGAGTGCCCTAGTCGGCAAGATGGCGTAGATCACTGCCGAAACCACTACGCAATCTTGGCTATAGGAAATATCATTCAAACTTGTCTACTGCCGTTATCCGATGGTCCGAAAGACTTCAATATCTCGACAATAGGGACAATATCCAAGTATAAAATGCACCGACGAACCCCCCTCTCGAATACTTGGCTCCTCTCATCAACCATCACCACCTCCATCATCATTATTACATGATACACAAGCTTCCAGCTCCTCCAAACACCCAAGGACTATCAACATAGTCCAGCCCAGACTTCCTCCATCTTTTCCTACTATAACATTGACTATTCACTACCCCCTCCAACGGTCATAAAGATGCAGTTCTTTGCCCTGACCTACGCCACCGTCCTGTTCGGACTCGCCCAGGCCGGCTCCATCAGCTTCAAGGCCGGCTTCACCTACGCCTCCTGCGGTGTCAACGGCGCGGTGTGCACCGAGCCCAACTGCATAGCCACCGTCAGCGACGTTCATGGCTGCTCGGGCGAAACTGAAGCCTACGCTGGCGACTGCCTTGGCGGACCGTCCACCTTGACCGAGGGTCTGTGCGGTAGCGCCCGGCTTGTCTACAACCAGTGCCATGATCACATCTGCATCGACTTCACCAACGGCGGCGGCAACACAGCCTACTTCGACTGTCCCAACGGCCACCCCGACGGCAGCGGTGGTTGCAACGACGCCGTCGACGGAACCTGTGCCGACATCGGTTACGGTGGCTGCTAAGCGTTTCCTTTCTCTGTGCTCTGGGGGGGCAGGATAGGACCTGGCGTCTTTACCACTGCACGTGTAACAGCCAGGAGTGAGCATATAAGCCTGTCTGCATGCTGCCTTCACCATGTATCCTACCTAGACAGACAACACCTCTAGACAGATGTTCCATCATCATCACATTTGTTAAAACGCTCAAGTCCTCTCGGCCCTGTGATACTCCTTGTTGTTGAATTTCTGACAGTCGTTCATTGCGCAGTCAACGGTTTGGATAAAATCCGCGTGGATCTCGAGTGCAGTCGTGGGCGTCCAGCCGCACATCCGGCTCGGTCATGCGGCAAGCTTTATGTGCATTATATTTTCCGTTAATCACGGCGGTCGAGCCGCCTCTTTTAGAGGAAAATGTCGCCAAAAGAGGCGGACATCAAACAGATGAACAAAGCTTGACGGGATCTCGTATTTTCTACTAGCTATGGTCGTATGTGATAGTAGGTTGGAGAGTTCTGTCTTATAACCTAGGTACCTACTCTATATGCACATTTCCTCGGCTAGGAACCTGACACTCTTCCTCCCTGTTATTCAAGACACTGATTGTGGATTGTGAATGTACTACGGAGTATATGTTCCCGTCATTCTTTCCTCGAGCCAACAACTGATCAACTCCCGTCTCTACTCCGTGCGAGTCTCGCCCGAATGTTCCGCTTTCAACATGTACAGATGTGGGTGATAATCTGCCATGGTGCCAATGCGGCGAGAGCAATCCATTCATGTTCCACCGTACATCAAAATCATGTGTAATACATAGTACATGTAAAGATACATACATCATCCAGGTCCACATCGTCCCGGTTATGTCATGGAATACCCGTGCCAACAAGCCCCATATCGCCTTCAAGTAAAGGTTCCCCCATCAGTATCCAACTCATATCACTGTTTACATCTATACTGTCGACCACGACATCCCGATCCGGCCGTTGTGATTGCGATTGTGTGCGCATACCTTCCCCATACGGCTGCTGCACGTCTACCCCATCGGCCGTGATGTCATAGTCCAAACGCGAGGCAGACAGAGGCCGCTTATCTACCTGGGAATCTTGCTTGTCTGATGGTCGTTTCCGCTTGCTTGCTGCCTTGATCTTATGCGCCTGTCTCTCCCATCGGCGCTGGAGAAGATTCAAGAAGTCGAGAGCCCTCTTGGCACTTTCCCATGCTGCCCCGAATTGTTCCAAGGCGTTGAAACAGATTCCCAGGCAGGACAGGGGATCATTTTCCAAAGGAGCTGAAGGAGCACCCGAAGGCTTGCTCCGGGGGGAGTTGCTTTGGGGGGAGTAGTTGGTGTCATCCTGCTGCCCCTTGGCGCCGGTGACGACGGCAAAGATGAGCAGCAGCGCTGCGGAGCAGGTGATGCCAACAGCCTGGATGTTCACCCGGCGTAGACCGTAGTGATTCTCGTAGATGCGCAATATTTGACTGATAGCGATGGCAGAATCGATGCACACTTCTGTCGCGTGCTTTGGGCTGTGCTTTGGGTTGGGCAGTGGCCGTGTCCTGTTGCTCCCATTACGTGACATCCACGGCCGATGGGCGTAGATGATGTTTTGGTGATACAGCATGCTATATAATACGGAGTAGATGGTTAGCCAATGACGCTAGTCATCGTATACATGTATTTTCAGGTCGGATACCAGAAAAAAGAATGTGAGAGAACATACTGCAGCAAGAGTACCTGCGGGAGATATTCCGTCTCCAGGCTGTCGACTTGGATTTGTAAAACGGGTGGAAGGCTGTCCTTCCAATCATGCAACTTTGACACTGTACGAAGATGGAGCTGATAAAGGACCTCGATGTCAATCTCGGGGTTACCATAGCTGAGGAAGAAGAAACCTTTGTTAGTTATATGTAGCCACCTCATGTTTCGAGGGTTCTTTGGAGGGTAGGGAGTAAAAGTTGGAGCCTTGAATCTTTTACTCACAGGGCAAACCCAAGCGGCGCCATTATGCTGCACAGCAAGACTCTCTGCCTATGCAGTTCGATGGTGGAATCCATCATGGGTGCTTTATTCAGAGATGCACTAGGCGATTCATAGGCATTCCAGCTGCCCACCGCCTCGACGCTTTTCGTTGCGTCCGGAAGCCCCACGGTGACAGACTCCATGTTGATTTGGAGGGCCCGGCCGAGGTGAAACGTCCAGATGCTGTATGTCATGTGTCAGCGTCTGTCTGCTAGTATTAGAATACGAAGAAGGAACATTGAACTCACTGATCGACTGCGTATGCTGCCCAAAACACATCGCGACGCAAATCGGCTTCCTGCTGCGTCAACAGGTTGGATGACACATGTGCTGTCACGTCTAGATGAAGGGCGAGGTGAAAAGCGAGCCTCGTGGCCATCCCTGGGAGATGCGTTAGTTATGGTCATGTTGACAGCCTAATCGGCCATTGCCTGTCAGCACGGGACACATGACGTACCGCTGTGCAGCCAGCCACGACTATCTCTCTTGCAACCGATGTCGTGGGCACTGAGGATAATCGACGCCTGGACCGTGGCCAGGCAGGGAGAATCGAGCTCTATCTCGACAAGTATCTTGGCCCGGTCGGCAAAGAAATCTGCCAAGGATCTTGGAAACGTTGTGAAGGTCGGAAAGTGCCTGACTTCGAATGCGGCCCCCAGGGAGCACATGGAGTTGATCAAGGATTCCGAGAAGTATGGCGTGTCTTCCTGCTTGTCCCTCCAGTCCACCTTTGCTTTTTCAAACATGGATCGCTTGACTACGTGAAAGGCTGGATCTTGCCAGGAAAAGTAAAGATTGATGAGGTGGTCTTCCAACTCGGCGGGGACCTCCTTGCCTAGCCCAAGACGTTGGAGGTACTCGGACCCGTCGTGTCTGACTGTTCTATGAACGGTGAGGTTGTCCGGTGGCCCCATGTCGACGAGATTGAAGTTGGACGTAGGGCCATGGTAGCGGACTTGGCCACCGCTGCCCACATGCAGGCTTCCAATTCGGTCAGCGAGCTGTCGAACGAGAATCTCGGTGTCTTTGGCTTCGTTGTTCTTGTCCTCGGTATACCGGGTCGTCTCTGGAGCCCCCCCTGGCGACTTCAATGCACCGTCATCAGGCTGATTGATTTGAGGCTTTTCCATGGCCAGTGTATCAGCGGGGACTCCATCCAGAGAAGGCAGTTCAGCCTCTGACCATGCCCAATCAGCAAATAAAAAGTTGGATAGCTCCATGTCGTTTGGTAGGCTGGATTGTGCGGGTTGAACGTGTCCCTCTGTCTCGGGAACCACATGTATACATGCATTTGCGTCGGGCATCCATGAAGGTGGTGCGGTATCGGAGGAGTCGTAGTGTGAACCATTGAGGAATCCGTGGTCAAGCTGTACGGCGTCGGTGTCGTCTTGCCGGGAGTCGCGAACGTGACCACGTGCAAGGTCGGAACTGTCTGCTGCAGTCTGTCTGGGGCTGCCACTAGAGGGCCTAGGTCGATGAGGAGGGTTGGTGGGCCTGTCTTTGTCGAGGATGGAACTTGGCATCCTGAGATGGTCTAGAACCTTGATGAGAGTGTCGTGCTGTTGTTTTTCCATTGGAGGAAGTTGTAAGGAATTCCGGTGTGCCCATTGTCCCAGCTGATCAAGGCGCTCCAATAGCAGTTCGAGAGCTAGTCGGTGAGATAGTCTGTAAGGGTTCAAGTTAGGACGAGTTGGATTATCAACAACGGAGGGGTAGATACGCATATATACTGCGTGCATCACTATACCTTCTCTTGTCGTCAGTGGCCTGGTATTCGCACTGCCTTCCACGTCTCTGACATGACGTGCAGACAGGGTAGCGACCATCGCACTTGGAGGTTGTCAGAAACAAGAAGAGGTTGGAAAAGGAGTCTGAATTGAATTGGAGCGCGTGCATGAACGAGCATGGGAATACTGACCTTGACCTTTCTCTCTCTACAAGGAAGACACGCAGTAGCCGTGTGTTTCCTGCCCAACCCTGGTAGCTCCGCATGCGACATGCTGAAGATGACGGATCCAGTGGCCCCTTTGGAATCCTGAAGGTGAACGTCAACGTGAACCGGGCTTTCTCGGCTCTGCCGGGTCAGATGGCTGAGAAGAAGGCAATGATGGGCTGAAGTTGCGCATACGACATACAATACATGTATGCGAGAAAATGACTCTCAGGCTCGCGTGTCGTTTGTCGGAAGAAACTGGCCCGACGAGTGTGCAGGTCTGGGGAAATGGAAACCTTCATGTTTGACTGCAGGTGGAGAAGCGGGGGAGCTTTACGTAGGTGGGCAAGTGCCAAGTGGGGTTCCATTACAGCGGGTGTGACAGCGGGGTTTACAGGGGTTAGCGTTGAAGTTGGGGGTGCCTACACCACTGTAACTGCAGCCAATTGCTAGCTGAGGTGCACTGGGGCAGTGGGCACACGACGTCTTTGCGGAGGAGCATTCCCCGCACCACTTGGCGCTGAGACTCATTATGGGCATTCAATTCTTATACAGAGGAGACAGCATTCTTATACAAAGGAGACAAGGGCATTCTTATATTGAGACAAGGCGAGGATCGCTTTATTGATACAAGTTCACCCTTGCTAAACGTCCATCCGCCTACTTATCAAGGTTTCCAATGGTAATGCTCTTGATGTTCTGGTATTCGGCCAATCCATACAGACTTCCTTCCTTACCATAGCCGCTCTCCTTGACGCCTCCGAACGGCGCCTCGGCAGCACTGATCTTGCCCGTGTTGGCTCCCACCATGCCGACTTTGAGCTTGTGGGCGACGCGCATGATACGCCCAATGTCCCGCGAGAAGAAGTAGCCAGCCAGTCCGAACTCGGTGTCATTGGCCAGCTTGACAGCCTCTTCCTCGGTTCCGAACGAAAAGATGGGGGCCAGAGGTCCAAACGTCTCATCTTTGCTGACCATCATGGCCTGCGTCACGCCCGACAGCACGGTTGGCTCGTAGAAGAAGCCGTTGGTGCCGTCTGGTCGTTTACCACCGGTCTCAACCCGTGCACCAAGCGATTTAGCATCCGAGACGTGTTCCTCAACCTTGGCAACGGCCGATTGGTTCACCAGTGGCCCTTGTGTTGTTGAGGCATCGAGGCCGCTGCCCATCTTGAGGGCTTGGACCTTTTTGACAAGCTTGGCGGTGAATTCGTCGACAACTCCAGACTGCACATACAAGCGATTGGCGCTGCAATAACAGATCAGTCAGACATGGGACCAATTCATGTGAAATGTCAACATGGAGTCATGTAACTTACCAAACACAAGTCTGCCCGGAGCAGCGGAATTTGCAAAACATGGCACCCTCGGCGGCAAGATCGAGGTCCGCGTCATCAAAGACGATAAAGGGTGCGTTGCCGCCCAACTCGAGGCTCACCTTCTTCAGCGTGCCCGACGCCAGCTTCGCAAGCATCTTGCCCACATTCGTGGACCCAGTGAAGGAAATCTTGCTCACGAGAGGATTCGTCGCCAGCTCGGTAGCAGCTGCCCGGTCCTTTGTCGGACAGACCTGGATTGCTGCCGGGGGCAGACCAGCCTCGACGGCCAGCTTCGTGAGGGCCAAGCAGCTGAAGGGAGTCTCGCTGGGCGGCTTGATCACGACGGAGCACCCGGCAGCAAGGGCTGGGCCAATCTTTCGCGTAATCATGGCGGCAGGGAAGTTCCACGGGGTGATGATGCCGCAGACGCCTACCGGCTCACGCACCGTCATCAGGGTCGTGTGGGGCGAGGATGAAGGGATGGTGACGCCGTACGACCGGGTGGCTTCCTCGGCAAACCAGGAGATGAAGCTGGCCGAGTAGATGACTTCTCCTTTTGCTTCCGAGATGGTCTTTCCATTTTCGAGACTCAAGATGGTGGCCACTTTTTGGGACTCAATGTCAGCCAGCCACTGGAAGTATTTCAGATATCTACTCCGTTTTTATACTCACAATCGTCAGCATTGGAAAGGATGAGATCGTTCCACTTTCTCAGGAGAGCTCCTCGCTGAGCACCGGTAGTGGAATCGAAGAAGTCGGTCTGTGCCTTTGCGGCACTCTTGATGGCAACTTGAAAGTCTTGCAAGTTGCAGTTGCTGACTTGGCCAAGGACGGTCGAGGTAGAAGGCTCTACGTAGTTGAAGTCAGTTTATGAATCTTAACTAGGTAGTTTTTACAAAGATGGGCAACGGCAAACCATAGACGTCAAACCTGTTGTCCTTTTCTACCCAGTTTCCATCGATAAAGGCTGACTGGATCAACAGGCCGGGATTTTTGAGCTGCACCAGTGCTGTTAGTTTTTGCTTTCCCGGTGTTTAGGCAACAGGAGAGAAGAATTGAAGAGTGGAGAAAACTTGCATTCTTGATCGCCTCGACGTGGTAGCTGGTCATGATTGCGGTGTTGAATTTTACGGGTGTGGTGAGGCTCTTCGGTACATTGATGTAATATATGCGTGTTCCGATAACAGTATCCCAAGTGTTGAGCTACACAGAACAAACGGCTTGATCGATTTACAGGCGATGAAATATGTACTAATAATCCATTTTATCCCCAGACTACAAGTATACATACCTAGTATTAGCACATGTATAGCTACTCACACGACGCCGACCGGGAATCGCCTTGGCCCTTGATCGGGACCCGATGTCAAGCTGTCGGGACTACAATCCCGAAACGGCACCCCACATCACCACCGCGGGATTACCGGAACACCAATGTTACACCAATGTTCAAGTTCAAGCCACCGAAACCAGAATCAGAGTATTACGGAGTATTCAAAGTCCATTCAATTGTTTCCACACTATTACCCCACAAGTCTATCTAGAAGCGTCATATCTATGTGCTCTTGAGGGTTGCAATGACCCTCTCAATCACCTCGGCTGTATTCGCCGAGCCCCCCAAATCCCGCGTCTTGACACCAGAGCCCGTCACATGGCCAATGGCTCGCATCAAGTCTTGTGCAGCGTCATGCTCCCCAAGCCACTTGAGCATTTCCGCCGCGCTCCACAGGGTCCCCACCGGGTTTGCGACCCCGAGTCCCGCAATGTCGGGCGCACTTCCATGGATCGGCTCAAACATGCTCGGATTCTGTCTCGTCGGGTCCAGGTTGCTGGACGGGGCAACGCCGATGCTGCCGGCGAGTGCGGCAGCCAGATCCGAGAGGATGTCGCCGTGTAGGTTCGTGGCCACAATGGTGTCGAGGGTGTGAGGCTTGAGAACCATCCGGACAGTCATGGCGTCCACGAGCATCTTGTCCGTCTTGACATCCGGGTGCTCCTTTGCCACCTCGTAAAAGACGTCATCCCACAGGACCAGGCCGAAGCGCTGGGCATTGCTCTTTGTCACCAGCGTGAGCTGCTTCCTGGGCCGCGATTCCGCCACTTCGAATGCAAAGCGCATCGTTCTCTCAATGGCTGTCCGCGTAAAGACGGCAATCTCGTTGGCAACCGTGTTGGACGAGTCTTGATGGGTGATGCCGCCTTGGCCGGCGTATTCACCCTCGCTGTTCTCGCGAACAATGACCCAGTCGAGATCGTCTGCGGAACACCCGCTGAGGGGGGATGTCGTTCCGGGAAGCACGCGGACGGGCCTGAGATTGATGTATTGATTCAGCTAAAATCTCCATGTAAGTTAAGGAAGTCACCAAATCCTCATTCTGTAATACAAGTCGTGTTTTCACGCACCTTCTTCCGCAGAGGGAGGATAAGACCCCAGAGAGATACATCATCGGGAACGTCTAAAAAGCTCTATGTCAGACAAGAGGAGAAAAGGCGATGCTGTATCAAGGATACGTAGACAAACCTGGAGACCCAACAGCACCAAACAAGATGGCATGGCAAGTCTTCAGCTCTGCCCAGGCTTCTAGCGGTATGTACTCTCCTGTTTTCAAAAACCGCTCCGAGCACCAGTCAAAGTGCTTCACCTTCAACGTAAAGGTTCCGTGGAGATTCTCCAGCGTCTGGAGAACCCTGAGAGTTTCTCGAACCACATCCACCCCTATCCCATCCCCGGGGATTGACGCAATGACATGTTCGCGGATCGATGACATTGTCGGTGATTGTATATAGAAGGTAATGTTATGTCGAATAACCCGAGAGGCTGGCGTGACTGAAGGGTTACTGTCGTGCTTCACGAATTTCGATACTATACATGTAGTCAGTTCACATCGCTCTTAAAAAATAGAAGAAAAAGATGGTGCATGATCGATCTGCCACAAAGGCGGCGAAGATTGGACGAGACTTGAATAGCCCGTCCTCCCCACTCCAACTTCGGGATCCACGCACCGAGTGCACGGCCGGGAAACGGCCTGGGTCGGAGTGGGCTGGTATTAGGCCTTTGACTTTCTGCCCTGCAGGCCAGACCAAGGCAAGGCTGACATGGATAAAACCTCATTCCATATTCACAAGTCGCTAGCATCACTAGTATTCAATTGGAATAGCACTTCAGACGTCATCATACAATCTTTGTCTCCCATCATCATGAGCGGGAAAACACCCGAGTCATTGTCGGGCCACCTGACAGAGAATCAGAATGCGTCACCGGACTTATCACCAAAGCTCATCATTGTCATGGTGGGCCTGCCAGCCAGAGGCAAAAGCTTTATTGTGCGCAAGCTCTCCCGCTATCTGAACTGGACCCAGATCCGTACACGAATATTCAACGCTGGAGAGCTTCGAAGAATGGAACCCGACGTCAAATCTGCCGGATCGGATCCCGGGGTACAAACGCAATCAACAGCAGCATTCTTCGACCCAGCCAATGCAGACAACGTCAGGAAACGAGACGAGATAGCACTGCGCGTGCTCGACAATCTCCTCGACTGGATTTTGCAACAAGGCAACAGCGTCGGGATCCTGGACGCCACCAACAGCACTCGCCAACGCCGCGCAAGAGTTCTGCAGCACACAGCCCAGAAAGTTGGCCCGGGAGGATTGCCGACATTATTCCTCGAGAGCCGCTGCGATGACGAAACGATATTGGCAAGAAACTTCCATCTCAAGCTCCAGGGACCGGACTACAAGCACCGAGATCCTGAAGGGGCCTTGGAGGATTTCAAGAAACGCGTTGCACTGTACGAGCAGGCCTACGAGCCCCTCGGACTCCAAGAGGAAGACCAGGCTTTACCCTACGTCCAGCTCATCGATGCGGGCCGCAAGTTAAACACCCACATGACCCGTGACATTCTCTCTATCCGTGTTGCCGAGTATATGCTGGGGTTTAACTTGACGGACAGACAGATTTGGATCTCCTGTGGTGGTCAAAGTGAAGATGATGCCGAGGGCCGACTGGGAAGGTGCTCCGGTCTGACGTCGGCTGGGAGACAGTACGCCCGTGATCTGGCATCCTTTGTCCAACATCAGCATCATACCTGGATCAAAGAGCACCCTGCATGTACTTCTACAAATCACCAAAAACCACAACAGGACTCGGATCGAGCCCCGTACTCTTCTTTCCGCATCTGGACCTCCTCGATGTCCCAGACGAAGCAAACCGCACTCGGGTTTCCAAGCGAATACCCCACGACGGAAAACAAGACGTTGGACGACATCAATGCCGGAGACATGGTCGGCCTTTCCTTCCAGGAGATATCCGAAAAGTATCCCGAGGTATACGCGGCGCGACGAAAGCATAAGCTTCTCTACAGATGGCCCGGTCTGGGAGGAGAGGCCTATGCCGACGTGATTCGCCGTCTGACGCCCGTCATCCTGGAACTGGAGAGATCGAGGGAGAATATACTCGTCGTCTCCCATCGCGCTATCGTCCGAGTGCTGCTGGCCTATTTTCTCGATCTGCGCCGGGCAGACCTCCCGGATATGAAGATACCCAAGAACTCGGTCTTTTTGCTCGAACCAGTCTGTGCACCCCCCCATCTCTCTCTTTGAATTTGTCATTTCACGCGTCTTTGAGTTAACTAACAACAAAATTGAATTTGGGATGTAGAAGCCATATGGAATTGTCTTTCGTGGTTTCTCTCACAGGCCTCTGGAGCGAGGGTTCGTAGAAATCCCCAAGGCGAGATCCCTATTTTTGCCCGACTAGAGGGCCGGAATTCTATACAGTTCCCCAGGGATATTTGTAGGTCATTCGATAATAGTTCTACTACTCTCTTATAGACCGGCCATTTTGTAAGAATAGAGATTTTATCATGTATCTTTATAATACATGTAGGTAACTAGTGCTTATGGCGTCTCGCATATAGGATTGAGAAGGCTTAGAATATTATGGTAAGGCAGTGACTGAAAAGAAGAGCAGAATAGAGGACATTTGAAACCCTCTGGATTTAGAAATATCCTTGCACATGCAACATGCACTTGAGACTATCCTTGAACTGTATTTGTAGACTTCTTCATTGGGATATGTGGATGGAATCTCCAGGTCTAGCTAGCTCTTTCTTTACATGAGTCTCCCGGCATGAATCCCGCCCGTGATGAGAATATCGTCCGACGTATGATAGGCGCTCGCATTGGACAGCAAATAGACAACCGGGGCTTTGAGATCAGCACGGTCGCCAATACGGCGCATAGGAGGCTCGTCCCTCATGATATCACCAAGCCAGGGGAACTCGTTGGCCTGGTTGACCGTCATGTCCGTGAGCATGTAGCCAGGGGATATGCTGTTGACACGGATACCAAACGCAGCCAACTCAACGCCCAGAGCCTTGGCAAGGGACACGACGGCACCCTTGCTGGCGCAGTAATCGCTGGTGCTCTGGCCCTTGCTGGCCACATGAGCGGCGATGGAGGCGATCAGGACAATGGACCCTCCGCGGGGGTTGGCCGGGGTGGCCTCCTGCTTGGCCATCTGCTGGGCGGCAAGTTGGGCAGCAAAGTAGGTGCCATTGACGTTGATGTTAAAGGTCCTCGCCACAGATGCCGGGTCTCTCTCCAGGAAGGACTGATCAGTACAGACACCAGCAGCAGTGACTCTGTTCAAAACATGAGTGGTTAGGTCCAAATGTAGTTGACGTATACAAGTGTGGGGGGAACTCACAGGCCGTCGATTCGGCCAAAGTCGGCAACGACTTGGGAAAATGTCTTCTTGAGCAGCTCGTAATTCGTTACATCAGTTCTTCACATGGCGTCAGTACTTGAATTTAGTGAGTGTTCACACGCAGAAATCGTCCCCAGGGGTGCGTACTTGTAGTAACCCAGTTTCACATTAGGGTGTCTCTTTTGAATCTCGTGATAATGCTCGTGAGGGGCATCGGCAGCGTCGAGAATGGCGACACTACCACCGACTTCGGCAACAGCAAGCGTGAATGCCAGGCCTAGCCCACGGGCGCCTCCTGTGATGACGGTGACCCTGTCCTTGAGAGACAACAGGTCTTGCACAGAGTGCCTGAGATAGCCGTTAGTGTCGGGAACGGCGGTCGTCATTGTGAGATTGATAGCGTTGTAATCTTCAATGGGTGTATGCGTACAGAGTGCCAACCATCAACCTTGTCTCACCATAAAGGCATGTATTTGAATGTAGCCATGAACCCATTGTGGCCAGGCTGTAACCAACCATTGAACTCAGGGCTACCGATCATGCCCGCCCGCTCAAGATCCGGGATTGCCGGCCCGAACCTGGGGTATGTGGGTCCTGTCTGCTCCGCATTCTCGGGAGTAAACATTCCGAAGGCGGGGTCTCCAGAACAACATGTCCATTGATCCGATGTAGTAGGCCTCAGAAATCGGACATGATGTCTTCTACCCCGACAATACCCCACAATCTACTATTCGCGGGATAGGCAATGTGCTGGTCTGTACGGAGTAGTGCGGATGGTTGGAAATATCCCAGATAGAGTACGCCTTCATTTGGGTACATGTATACATATTGGACCGCATGTATATCCGCAGTCCACCGTCCGCAAGCCACTTATACAAAGGGTTGAGCTTTTTTGAATTCGATCTTCATGAGCTGTGTGCGTCACCACTTACTGCAAACGACTCAGTGCGCTTCGTTACATCAATTAAAATTGAACTCGCATCTATCAAGCAATTGAAAGCCCTTTGTGACCATGGCGTCCACCAACGGCACAACCCCCAACCCTGCCGAAATCAAAGGATGGAGAGCAGAGCTGGATGATGATGATCGCGCCGTGCTTGCCCTGCGCAACTTCATCTTCGACATTTGCAACCAGAATGGCGGTGGCCACGGCGGCTCTGCCATCGGCATGGCTGCCATCGGAGTGGCCCTGTACAAGCACGTCATGCGGTATAGCCCCGGCGACGCCAACTGGTTTGACCGCGACCGGTTTGTCCTCTCTAACGGGCATGCCGCCATGTTTCTGTACGCCCTGAACCATCTGACTGGCTATCCGAATTGGACCATGGAGGAGATCAAGGGTTACGGGAGCGCCAAGACGGACGGCTACAAGACAATCTGCCATGCGCATCCGGAGATTGAGGTGCCCGGCGTGGAGGTGACCACAGGCCCTCTAGGTCAGGGAATCGCCAACGCGGTTGGTCTGGCGATCGCTTCCAAGAACCTGGCAGCCCGCTTCAACAAGCCGGGATTTGACCTGGTTCAATCCCGCATCTACTGCATGACCGGAGACGGTTGCCTGATGGAAGGAGTGGCCCTGGAAGCCATTTCGCTCGCGGGGAATCTTGGCCTCGACAACCTGGTTCTTCTCTACGACAACAACCAGGTGACATGCGACGGGCCCCTCGACTGGATCAACACAGAGGACGTCAATGCCAAGATGCATGCCTGCGGGTGGCATGTGCTGGACATTCTGGATGGATCGTACGATGTCCAGAGTATTGTGGCGGCCCTCAACCTGGCCAAGACTTACACCGGAAAGCCCACCTTCATCAACATTCGCACAGTCATTGGCCTCGGGACATCGGTTGCGGGAACCTGTACAGCCCATCATGGTGCATTTGATACCGAGAGCATCACGACGTCAAAGCTCATCGCGGGCCAGGACCCCAAAAAGACTCACGAGATCCCTGATGCAGTGCTTTCCTACTTCCGAGAGCGCAAGAGTCACGGCGAGGCCATCCAGAGCACATGGGACGATCTCGTAAAGCGATATGCCGATACCCACCCCCAGCTGGCTGCAGATTTCAAGACTGTCACGTCAGGAGACTACGGAACTCAGTGGCTCGACGTTCTCAAGGGCCTCAATGGCCAAGATTTCCAGGGTAAAGCCACGCGTGAGGCAAACGGTGTCGTGATTGAGAAGCTGTGGGAGGCCCACCGTGGTTTGTGTGGAGGCGGCGCAGACCTGGTCAACTCCAACAAATTCGCCTACAAGGACGAAGACGTTTTCAATCCGGCCGTGAGCCACGGGGGCCGTTATGTGCGCTACGGGATTCGCGAGCACGCAATGACCTCCATCTCCAACGGAATCGCGGCATACAACCCGGGTACGTTTGTACCTCTAACGGCAACATTCCTCATCTTCTACCTCTATGTAAGTTGAACCCCCTCCCCTTTCATTCATCAGCCAGTACTGATTTCATTTCATAGGCTGCACCTGGTGTGAGGATGGGAGCTCTGAGCCACCTTCCCGTGATCCATTGCGCCACGCACGATTCCTTTGCGGAAGGCCAGAATGGGCCAACACACCAGCCGGTAGAGGTCGACTCACTATATCGAGCCATGCCGAATCTTGTGTACATCCGTCCCTGCGATGCTGAGGAGCTTCTTGGCGCGTGGGAGATGGCCCTATCAAACCGCCACGGACCCACCATGCTCTCCCTCGCCCGCGACCCAGTCGGCCCCGTCCCGTCGACGAGCCGTTCAGGCGTTGCCAAGGGCGCATACATCATCGTCGACGAGCCAAACCCAAAGATCACACTCACGAGCTGCGGCACAAACCTCCACTATGCTGTCGCCGCAGCCAAGGCGCTCACGATATCCGGTCAGCCGTGTCGCGTGGTCAGCTTTCCGAGCTTCGCGCTATTCGACAAGCAGCCTGAGGAATACCGCCAGAGTGTCTTCCCCCATGACGGCACACCGGTTGTCAGCGTGGAAGAGTATGTCGCCACTGGCTGGGCCAAGTACACCACCGCCAGCATAGGCATGACTGGTTACGGCTACTCTGCCTCCAACCACAGCAATTACGAGAGATTTGGTCTGAATGCAGCGGGGATTGGGTCCAAGGTGCAGAAGTATCTGGCTGACCTGGCAGGCAAGGATGCTAGGAGGGCTGGATGGAGGCAGCTTTGATGTCCTTGTTCGAACAATGTGGCGCGCGAGTAGATGGTTGGGCCTTCAAGGAATGTCATTGTAAAATGCACACCGATTCAAAGATAGCTAAATAGAAAGGAACAATGAAGTTTACACTCCGCTTACCTCGAATACAATTGCCGTGTGGCGTCAAGGCGCTGTTACAAAACGTGTAGTCAGGCCAACCTTTGCGTTGTGGAAGCCTACGCCGGTTTGCAATCGTACTCGAGGACGTAAGGAAACCAGGTTACCCGAGAGAATATATGTGGACATCAAGAGTTTCAATCTCAACAACGAAGCTTTACTCCACAGACAAGGCTCGGCAAGAAGACGCGAAGACGTGACGTTGGTCGTTGAAGGCTATCACATAGGGCAGTGTCGCATTGGGGTTCAACCACATAGAATGGAGACAATTTGACAGTGTTGGTGCATTAAGCGTAATGTATTTCAATCCTATCTAAGAGAAGCTACGGAAAGTTGATTGCGGTCTTGATGACCAACTGTCCTTGCCCGTCCTCCGGTGCGCCAGCAACTCCAAAGGCAGCAGGGATGGACCCGACCCCATTGAAACGGTGTGTGATGAGATGTCGAATATCGGGAAGTCTCTCTCCTTCCTTGTTGACGCCACTCACAGACTTTTCTGCAAGCTCGATGGCCTCTTTGTACGTGTTTGCGTATCTCCACACAGGCACAAACACAATCTCCCGAGACGTAGCCTCGGCGATGGGGAGAACGATATTGGGCGTTCCCAGACCAGCTAGTACAACGACTCCTCCTGACTTGGTCGCCTGTAAAAAAAAATTAGAAACATTATCTTAATTATGAGATAATGGCGCGAGCTGGGCTTACTTACATGGACTGAAGCTTGGACACAAGAAGCAACGCCAGTGCACTCGAACACAGCATTCACCTTGTGGACGGAATCTCCACTCGGCCATTTGACATTGCCTATGGCTTGGGCTGTCGACTTTGCCACATCCATGGCCTCCTCCACAGACTCTGTCCTCCTCGGCTGAACCGTGTATGTCTCGGAGGCGAAGCCCTTGACTTTAGCGAAATCCAGCCTACCCTGGTGGACATCGGCTATGATGACATTCTTGGCACCGCTTGCTCGAGCAGCGACAGCAACAAGCAGACCGACAGCCCCGGCACCGAAGATGAGGATGTTGTCGAAACCCATGGAAGGATTATGAATCTTGGCCCGGCGCACCGCCTGGATAGCTACCCCTAACGGCTCCAAGAGTGCCCCGATCTCGTAGTCTAAGCTGGGAGGGAGCGCGTGAACCCAGTCTACCGGGTGGTTGATGTACTCCTGCAACGTGCCCTGGTAGTGGGGAAACTTGGAGCCAGAGCTGCGGAAACGGAGCTGGGGGCATATGTTGTACCGACCAGCCTGACAGTGCTCACACGCAGCGCAAGGGACGCCGACCTCCAACGCAACTGGATCACCAACTTGCAACTTGAAACCAGGTCGTTTGGAGCGCACACTTTGTCCAAGAGCAACAACCTCCCCTGCCGACTCGTGGCCTAGACATAGTGGCTCACGCACCAGAATGGAGCCGTTCTTAAAGTGAGAAAAGTAGTGCAGGTCGGAGCCGCAGAGTGTCGTGGAACGGATGGCCACTTGCACTTCATCGTCCACTGGTGGTGGCAAATCACGCTTCTCGAGACGCAAGTCTTTAGAACCGTGTAGGAACTGTCCAGTTGATGCCATGGCGATTTTGAAGGCAAGGGCGCTTCTTTGGCCCCTTTAGTCAAGTAGGCAAAAAGAAAACAAAACGCGTGTAAATATGTACCAATACTGAGGTTTTGTCATTTTCTAGACTAGTATCTCTCGGCGATTGTTTCCTCATATACATCACTACATGGATGATGCTATGCACGAGTCCGTGACTTGTGCAAAGGCAAAATATCATTATGACATCGAGCCGATTGGACTTCGGACGTCTAGCTGGTTGCGGGGGATTAGACTCCGACGTTACTGTGGATAGCCTCGGGGACATTGATGTCGGGATGAGAATCCCGGGCCCCACTCATAGTCGTGCAGCAGCACTCCACGGCGCCGACCGAGGGAGTTATCGGAAAACCCGACAATTGGAATTGGCCATGGATGAAACTCGACTGTTTTCTTTAGGTCGGGATACATGTCCAATAACTTTCGGATATTACTAACTGATCATAATGTGACTTGCCCGGCCAGTCAAGAATCCTTGGCACATACATGCATACCCAAGGAGCCTGAGTCGACGATCCTTTTCGGTCATCTTTAAATTTCAAGTCGCCCATACTCCTTACAAGTTTCTCCAATCGTCCCTCTCAGAACATTCAATCACGCCCCCCTTGGTATATTGGGAAAAGAACGTTGAAGATGCCTCCCTCTCGTGGAACCGACGCCATCATCATCGGTGCAGGCCCTGCTGGCATTGCCATGGCCCACCGAATGAAGAATGATCTCAACTTCCACGACTTCACCATGTACGACCGATTGGATGGTCCTGGAGGAACGTGGAGGGTTAACACCTATCCCGGATGGTACGTTGGAGTCTACTTCAACCTTCAATGGCCAATTGATGACGATGATACTGACAATGTTATACTTAGTGGTTGCGACCTGAAATCGCACCTTTACTCCTTCAGCTTCAACCCCAACCCAAATTGGTCAAAGGAGTTGTGCGAGCAAGCCGAGATCCTGCAATGTAAGAAGGCCTTTTTCTTCAACAACATTGAACATTGAAACAAGGTGTATCGAAGCTGACTGAATGGGTTGCCCTTAAAGACATGGAAGACACGGTCGACAAATACGACATCCGAAAGCACATCCACGAATCGATAGACGTCCTCGGTGCCGAGTGGGACAACGAAAACAACCTCTGGAAGGTCAACCTGAAGGACTTGCGGACGGGGATCGAGTACGTCCGAACGGCCAGTATTCTGATCTCGGCCATCGGAGCATTCACGCAGCCCCGTGACGTCAAGTTCCCCGGAATGGAAAACTTCAAAGGTCCGATTATCCATACCGCTCGCTGGGACCACTCGGTGGACTGGAAGGGCAAGCGGATTGCCGTCATCGGGAGCGGTTGCAGTGCTGCCCAGGTGATTCCCGGAATGGCGCCCGAGGCTGCTTCCATCAAGCAATACGCCCGCAGCGGCCAATGGTTCCACGCACGCCCCAACCGGGCCTACACAGGTCTTGACAAGTTTCTCTGCCGCTACATACCCTTCTACCAGAGCTCTATGCGCCTTAAGATCTTCCTCGACGCTGATGAGGAGACAACAACCTACTTCTCGACGGAGCGAGGACTAAAGGAGCGCAAGAGCGTGGAGGATGAGTCTATCCGCTACATCAGGTCCAAGGTTCCCGAGCGATACGCCAAGCACATCATCCCAAAATTCCCCCTTGGCTGCAAGCGACGCATCTTCGACCCGGGATATCTGGACAGCCTGAACCTGGATAACGTTGATCTGATTCCAGAGGGCATCACGGAATTCACCGAGACGGGCATCGTGAGCTCCTCGGGCCGGGTCGACGAGTACGACGTCATCATTCTCGCCACCGGCTTCCAGGTGTCCGAGTTCCTGACCCCGATGCACATCGTCGGCTCCAACGGCATCGCCCTCCATGATCAGTGGAAGGAATGTCGCGGCGCGCAGGCATACCTCGGCACCCACGTCCACAACTTCCCCAACTTTGGCATCCTCTTCGGACCAAACACCTTCCCGGCCAACAACTCGGCCCTCTTTGCCTGCGAGACATCGGTTCATTTCGCGTCGAAGTCGTTGGTCGAGCCCATCATTGACGGCCGAGCGTCCGTAATCGAGGTCAAGCAGGCGGCGGAAGACCGTTCGACAAACGCGATCCACCAGGAGCTGGGTGCCACCGTCTTCGCGGCCGACTGCTCAAACTGGTACATTGGCAAGTTTGGACGCAACGCCGCATCTTGGCCTGGCATGGCTCGCTCCTACTGGTGGGCCACGCTCTCGCCTGTCTGGAGCGACTTCAACCTGCAGGGCGGAGGCCCGTGGTGGCCGCTGCGCTCCTGGGCCAGGTCTGTGCGAAAGACTTCCACCGAGGTCAAGGCTGCGGTGCTTGCTGTCTTGTTGGCAGGTCTGATCCGCAAGTCTGATGGCGGCTTCTCCCCATACCTGATGCTACCCGAGGTTGCGAAAATGATTCAACACACCATTTAAGAGGTCTCTTGGGTGCCTACTCTGTACATAGAGATGAATAGCAGGAGAGATGGTGGGGAGGCTATTTCGTGTCTCGGTATTTTTCAACTTCCATGCTAAACAAATTGACGCATTTTATCCTTTCACTACATACATGTACCTTTCGCATCAGAATTGTTCCGTCCTTGCTTGCTCTACGACGTGATGTAGACAATGAGGTCTTATGTGAACCGTTATACATAAAATGTAATAACGCGGTCTGTGTACATGTATCAAGGGCCACCGGGTAATCATTTGATTCTTGATACATGTAATGTAGTCTTTACACTGTCGCAACCTCGGGCACGCAATGTTGAGACTTATCATGCACTCCGCCTTGTTCTATCTAACTACATGTAGCTCGTTCACAAAACCCACCGGCCATCGAAGCAACCATACTCATAACGCTCAACTGCGCGAAAAAAAAAGAATCGAGGCCGGTCATCTGGACCCATGACGTTTCTCTAGGCTGGAATCAAAGGTCGGACTTGACTACATCCGCACTTGTATATATAATAACGATAAGCCGACCACACTTGTGTCCACCTAAAGATTTGTCTAACTCGCAGAGAAACTGGGGTCGACGTCGGGAGTGTCGCCCCGAACCTCCACAGTATCCACCGAGCCAACCATGTGCCCCGGAATCGTGGCAACACTCCGAGTGCGGCCCCACACTATTACTGCCACTTTCCCCGTGGGGTAATGGCATGTACATGTAGATGTATCTTCTTTGTGTTGTTGAACCCTCCCCCAAAATGAAGTCTAGATTCCAAGCAGGGGAAAGGCATCAAACATCGAAATAATCCATATAACCCGCCATCATGTTTCTCAATGGGGTTGTCACTTGGCCAGCCATTGTTGTCTCACACTGACGCCGAATCTTGACTGCACCGCATTCTCACTCAGCTCAGAATACTACGGAGTACTCAGTCCCTCTCTCACTCTTCCTTCCCCTTTCTTCTCTTTTATTCCCCCCCTTTATATATATACACATAAAGGGCACACGCAGCCATCGTGTTACGGAATGCATCCACCAATCGTGGTTAAACAGCCGGAAGCCTTCGCCGACAATGTCGAGAGGGCTGCAGAGCCAGTTCCGTCTGGCCCGGCTGAGGGAGAGGACATCTCCTACGGCCGGACCGGTGTAATGGGTCTGTTCGACTCGTGGTACGTCTTCGGCGCCGCCATGCTTTCCTCGCTGGGTGGCTTTTCGTTCGGATACGACCAAGGTGTTATATCCATTGTCAACGTCATGCCCCAATTTCACGAAGCCATTTCCCAAACCGACACAGCCTTTGGCAAGGGCTTCATGACGGGCATGCTGGAACTGGGCGCGTTTATCGGATGCCTCTTCATGCCCTATCTGGCAGACAGGATCTCCCGCAAGAGAGCTATGGTCGTCGCCACCATTATATTCAACATCGGTGCCATCATGCAGACCGCCGCGGGTTCATACGCCGTGTTGGTGGCTGGGAGAACAATTGGGGGCATCGGTGTCGGAACACTGGCTATGGTATGATTAAAACTTCCTCTTATCCCGCATACTCTTGGCCCTTATACAATTGAGTGTTTTGGTCTTTGGTCTTTTGTAACACCTCTTCTTTCATCAGGGAGCGCCGATCTACATTTCCGAAATCGCACCGCCTAATGCCCGCGGAACACTTTTGGTGCTGGAGTCGATTTCCATCGTTTTGGGCGTCGTCGTCTCCTTCTTCATTGCTTTTGGAACCCGCAAAATTGAGAGCGAAGTGTCCTTTCGCCTGCCCTTTGGACTGCAAATGGTCTGCGCTACGCTTCTCGGCATCGGCATCAATTTCTACCCTTTCTCTCCCCGCTGGCTCGCCCTTGTCGACCGTGGCGATGATGCTCTCGAATCTCTCGCACAACTTCGTCGTTTGCCGACAGATGATTTCCGTGTACGCCTCGAGCATCAGAATATCATGGTGGAGACTCGCATACAGCAAGCCCTGTTTCAGAAGAGGCACCCGGATCAACGGGGCTTCAAGCGCGAGCTCAGCTCATGGCTTGACCTGTTTCGCGGAAAACCTATGCTGCGACGGACAGCAGTTGCCGTCGGAGTGGCCTTCTTCCAGCAATTTTCAGGTACGTCAATTGTCAAACAACCCCACTGTCCCCTCCTCCTCTCAGTTGATGCAAGTTCTGATGTGGTAAATATTTCTAGGGATCAATGCCTTCATCTATTATGCACCAACCCTGTTCAGCAGCCTCGGACAATCAGACGACATGTCCCTCATCCTGTCTGGAGTTTTCAACATCTTGCAGCTCGTTGCCGTGGCTGTTTGTTTTGTTGCCATCGATAAAATCGGTCGGCGGCCATTGGCCATCTATGGCGCACTCGGTGGTGGAATTGCCTGGGCTTTGATGGCTGTCATTACTGGTGTATACTCTCATGACTGGCCTGGACATCCCAACGCCGGCTGGGCAGCCGTTGCTATGGCCTTTATTTTCGTCTTGGTCTACGGTGTCTCTTACTCTCCGCTCGGATGGGCTCTTCCGGCCGAAGTGTACACTAACTATTCCCGCTCTCGAGGAGTGGCACTGGGATCTAGTATGGTTTGGCTCTGCAATTTCATAGTCGGTGTCGCTACACCGCCTATGCTGGAGGATATCGGATTTGGTACTTATGTGTTCTTTTCATCCTTTTGTTTCCTGGCCTCGATATGGGCTTTCTACCTTGTACCAGAGACCAAGGGCAAGACACTGGAAGACATGGACCGCATTTTCGGAGATGATTCATGGGAGGAGGAGCAGCAAGTCATACAAGCTCAGATTCTGGGCACGGGGGCCGAACAGATAGCAAAGCCAGACTTGTTCCAGAACTGAGCTCTCGGAGGATTACTGCGTCATATTTAGCCTCGTGTCCCTGGACAGACAAAGACCGAGTGCAATAGGTACATTTACATAGTCATCCATAGCTATCTTTTGACAAAACACACAAGGTTTACTTTAAGCATGGACAATAAATAAGGTCTTTGCTAGGTCTCAGACAGCTATTGACAAGAAACATAACACATTGATATCCCAATGTGTGGGTAGGGTACCATCACACAAGGTGGAAGAATTGGTCAAGAGGCAGGTACACAGGTGTAGCATTGAGTAAAGACTGAAATCCCGTCTTGTCGGGGTTGATTCCCGCCCATTTCGGTGGCAAATGCCACCGGAAGAGGCAGACATCAAACAGTTTGTCAGCCCTTGACAAGTCCTGTCGTGGGACACAACGTTAAGGAGACACGTAACATGTAATGGGATCTAGAAACGAGAAGTGGCAAAGGGCACCCGCAGGGTCACGAAGGGACGAGTAAGATGCGATAGAATGAACGATCTGAATGATGATGATCTAGGATCCATGACAAGTCCTCTCCCGTGTATTCTGCCTCCGACGGCCCTGCCGTGGGCGGTCCTCGCTCCGCTCGTACAATGGCCATTAATAGCAACCCTAGTCTGAACTTTCACACCGAATCATAGCCACCCATAAAGCAGCTGCGTCGTCCTATGAAGGCAAGATGGTACCTTCTTCTACCCGACCATTCTTGCTCTGTCGTTTACCTAGCTAGCCGAGAGCAGACATGACAAGCTTGTTCCCTCCGTTGGCACTGATCGCCGCGCCATTAACCCATCGGCCTTCCTCGCTCGACAGAAACCCAACTATGTAGGCGATATCCTCGGGGACGCCGATCCTCTCGGCCGCCGTTGTATCTCTAATGTTCCCATCAAGAAATCCGGGAGGCATCAAATCCCAATTCTCCTTGATGCTATCAGTGGCAGTCAAGCCGACAACAACGCTGTTGAAAGTAGCCTGTGTCTTTCTCCCAAAAGCATCCGCAAAGGAGCGTGTATATGATTGTAGCGCAGCCTTGGTTGCCCCGTAGGTCATGGTGGGATCCGGGTTTCCCTGATAGCCGAGCACGCTCGAGATATTGATTACTCGGCCACCATGTTCCGGCAGATGCGGCAGGATCTGAGTCGACAGAGAGAGTGGCGCATAGACGTTTCCGCGCATCAAGTGGAGGAAGTTGTCCAGTGTTGTATCCTTGACGGGCAGCGCCTTGGACGCGTCGGCGATGACGGCGTTGTTGACCAGGATGTCAATGGTCCTGGTGTCGAGTCCCTCGAGGACCTGGGTGATAACCTTGGAACTGAACGACTCATCGATGAGATTTACCTGGACTGCGATGGCGCTGCTCACTCCAAGGGCTCGGCACTTGTCTAGAGTGTCCTGGGCCGCTCCGACATTGGAGGCACACGTAATGGCTAACTTGCTAAGGCCTTTGCGTGCAAGATGGACCGCGATTGCCTCTCCGATTCCGCGAGACCCTCCGGTCACAATTGCTGTTTTACCAGATAGTGACCACGGTGCTTCAGGCGAAACGGGCGCAGACATGCTTGGAGATGTTTGAAGAAGACAAAAATGAATGGGAGGGTAGTGTGTTAGGAACTGAAAATATTGGAAGATTGTGAAGCTAAGCGTGAATGACAGGAGTAGTCAGTAGGGAGTAAAGTCGTATATGGAACCACTTATACTTTCGAAAGTCCGATTACTATCTTTGGGGGCGCTACCTAGACAGCCCGTACCCCTGCTGACGGCGGAGTTCATTCTCTCATCGATACGAAATGCGCACTGTTAGGACTTGATATATTGTGTGTTTACATACTAACGTCGAGCGTTGCGGGCCCATAACATTGGCTCAGCAGAGCACACAGCACGTGGTTACGCCTTGCGGAGATCGAGAGTGAGGGTATGGAGTGGAGAATCGGCAACGCACAGGGTGCATCGATTCGAGAACAGAGTCGGGGAAAACGGTACCGCAAGAGCGCGACGGACTACAGAGGGTCGATGGAGGAATCTCATCTGGCAGCGACAAGTCTTGAGAAGGTGGCACCTTAAAGTCTTGAGCAGGTTCGCTTCTGGGCGTCATTTTGATTGCGATTGTATGTGCTGTGTTGCCTTACGTTCATTGTACCACAGAACTTCGAGTATTCAATTGCCTTTCTCGACCTTTGACAATCAAGGCTTCAGAGAATGCAATATCTATATGAAGGCCCCGTGTGCAATTTGCCATTAAAATACTCGAGAAGCTACAAGTACATGGCTCCCTGCCGACCACGTTCAATGCTTCCGGCCAATCAGCACATTAATTCCCCACGCGGATGTTATGTTACGGAAAGTCCGCGCTGTACTCCGTACGGAGCACCGGGCAGGGCGTACGGAGTAGACGCCGGGCCAATTGGATTGCTAGATTTCCGAGCCAATGACGATGTCGGCTTTCCTGTCCAATTGCAGGCTTGATTTTCCGAGCGAGCTAATGCCGTGTCAGGCACTTCAAGTTCAATCTTTTGAGCTTCGATCCCTTCAATGTTCTCATGCGACTCACCCTCTTTCGCGACGTTGCGTAAGAACCAAACCTTTATTGGCTGCCAGCTGCCAAACAAGGACACGAATCCCACTGGCCATGGACAAGGTCCCAATTGTCCCCATAATCTCCGACAGATGTCTGCCGGTCCGCCGACAAATCAGGCGAGCCAAGACGGGCTGCGGTACCTGCAAGGCACGCAAGATCAAATGTGACGAGCGACGGCCTTGTTGCTCGCCTTGCGTCTCTACAGGCCGTGAATGCAGCGGCTACGGTATCTGGGGTGGCGGGGCTGACAGTGCAGCTCCACGTCTCGAGACTCGCCAACCGAAAACCCCTGGCCCCGTGGGCCATCTCAATGCCCGAGACGGCCGTGCTCTACACTGGGCTTTGCATTCCAAGTTCGAAGGGGTATTTCCTTTACCATTCTGGGAGAGCCTGGTCCCACAGGCATGCCATAGCGATCCTATCATCCTCAACTGCATCCTGGCACTAGGTTCTATGCACAAACGGGCATGTGTTGATTCAGAGCCTCAAGGCTCTCGGGAAATAATTGACGACTTGGAATCGACTGCGCTACGACACTATAACAGAGCCATAAGCTCGTTGATCAACTCTTCGCGGGACAGCTCGCAGTGTGATAAGGACACGGGGCACATCCGGGCGACGCTCGTTGCTTGTCTCATCTTCACAATCATCGAGTACCTCCAGGGGCATCAAGCCCAAGGCCTACGACATCTTCAACAAGGGTTGCGCGTACTGCGAGATCATGTGGCCTGCCAGTCTATGAATGATCCGGTCGACGACTGTCTTGTAGAAGCATTCGATCGGCTGGAAATCCAGGCCAAACCATTCATGGTAGACTGCCGGCCTCGGCCAATTACTCAGGGGAGAAGGCATATGGACATTGTGCTAAGATCACTGAGTGAAGCAAGACGGCACCTAGATGGTCTTTTATCAGACGCCTATCAGCTGCAGACCTGGGGATATCATGCCATATGCTCATCTGACACGAGCTTGCTATCCCATGCCTTCTCTGCCCAGCAACGACTGCAGCGAGATCTTGATTCCTGGCTTCGAGCCTACCGAGCGTGGCAAGTGACGCTACCTTCCCTACACCAACCGCCACTCCCACTGGATGAAAAGGTTGCCCGGCGCTTACTCCCGGTATATGCTACAATGATAAGCATTATGGCTGCTACGGCGTTACACACTGGCGATGAGTCTGTTTTCGATCATCATATCCAGCAATTTACGTCCATCATCGGTTCGGCCAAGGAGCTCGTGGATCTTTACAAGTCTCCTACTTCCCGCAGGAACTCATGGGATGGTCACTGCACTCGATATTTCTCTTTCATAAGTGATCTTGGTCTCATCCCGGTTCTGTACTATACCGCTACAAAGTGCCGCGATGCTCAGATCAGGCGAGATGCACTATCCCTGCTCATGACAGGTACTCATCAGGAAGGCATCTGGGAGAGTTCAACAGCCCATCTTCTTGCTACCGAGGTTATTCGACTTGAGTCTCCCAATCCCCAATTATATTGGAAGCGTGGCCAAGAGGCTATCGGCGGATCTCACTCGAACAGTGTCCCCTCAGACTCGCCTTTCCCTTTACAATGGAGAGTGTTCGATATCGCAATTCAGCTTCCCGACGGCCCTGGAATGGATCTCGTACTTACCTGCAAACGCAAGTTGGAGAACGGGATATTAGATGTTATGGAACGAAGATATAGTGGGGGTAAATGGTCCTGAGTCATAGTCACCGATTCTAGATTTTTGGTGATTTTTGGTTTACCTATGGACGTAAAAGCATTGGAGACTCTTACTATATCAGGAGTATGGAGATTTGACACACCGTTGACGGTATGGCCCATCTCTCGTATCATCTAGTCCCCGGCACCACGAGGATGATTTGCAGGGACCCATAAGCTCGGGGCCTCTAAAATGGAACTTTCCGGTCGCCACTGTGTACATTGATTGTTATTACAAGCTAGACAACGGGGGGGGAATCAAGTAGCGAAAAGTACGTCTCGCCAACGTGCCCCACTGACACCAAAAGGATATGTCGCAAGGATTTATCTTCTACACTTACTAGTACCCTGACTTTCAGCAATGCGCATGGTTGGTTGATATAGTCCCATACTGCCAAACTCTTCACCAGATCCGCGGCGGAGTTTCCATCTTCTTAGAAGCCCAGCGCGGAGTTTTACTACAGTTCTAGGCTCTACCCATATGTGGCGGCATATATGTCGAACCTACGCTGGAATGTCTTGCCTGGAAAAGTATATAAATCGAAGCCAAACGACTCTTGGATCTACACACTCTACGACACAGATTCATCCAAACCCACTTGATTTTTCACAGTCCTTTTCGTCATCCCCATATCACATTTCTTTTGGAGTACTTTCAACTTCCACCAACGGCCAAAATGTCTACCATGCCCTTCATCCAGCCTTCGATCTCACCCTTGCCTTCCTCCTTGAATGTTTCGGGCCAGACAATTATCGTCACTGGTGCCAGCTCTGGTCTGGGTCTCGAGTTCAGTCGCCAATACCTAGCAAGGGGTGCTTCAACAGTTGTCTTGGCCGTTCGCGATGTCGCCAAGGGCGAGAAGACCAAGTCTGAGCTACAGGCCGACCCAGAAGTCCTCAGGACAAACGGAAAGGCCGACGTTCGGGTCATGCAATTCGACGCTGCATCATACACGAGCACCAAGAAATTCCTGGCTAGAGCAAACCAGGAGCTCGAGAAATTGAATATCTTGATGCTGAATGCCGGTGCCAACGGTGTCACCTTTGCAAAGACTGAAGATGGTCACGAGCAGACCGTTCAAGTCAACCACCTAGCCAATGCGGCATTGCTTTTTGGGCTCCTACCGCTGTTGGAGAAGACTGCCGAACAGACCGGGAAGCCCGGGAGGGTGTCTGTCACTGGCAGCCGCATGTATGACACTGGGCCTCTCTCCAAGGAGCCAGCGGCATCGATGCCAAAGCATATCCTCGAGTATCTCGATGAGCAGGTCAATTTCAAAGGGTTTAGTCGCTACGGGGACTCTAAGCTACTTGTTTTGCTGTTTATTCATCGACTAGGGAAGCTGTATGGGTCAGACAAGGTCATTGTTAACAACTTTTGTCCCGGAATGGTTGACACGCCCATGACCAAAAACCTGCCCTGGTACCTTCGCACCCCAGTCGCTGTGCTGAGTATTGTTAGACGGGCCAGAAAGGTAGAGCACGGCGGATGGGTTGGCCTCAACGCCGCGGCGGTAGCTGGCCCAGAGTCCCACGGCCAGCTTATTGGTGACACCCAGCTTGAGCGGTATGTACAATCACTGGCTCTGCTACTAAGAAACGCGTCGCTAATACTTTCAACCAGGATCGATGACTTCTATGACACGGAAGCCATAAAAATGCTAGAAGAGGCGCTTTGGAAGGATACTGTGGTGGATGTTGCAAAGGTGGCAGACGTACCTGGATGGGCAAAGTCTTCTTAGGAGAGTCGACTTTAATCTCGTTTTAGCAGTCCGTGTTCCCTTAGAGTAATATGCTCTTCTTGAGCTGTTTCGTCGTGACTTTATCGAATATGCAGGAAATGTCTAATTAGCTCTTCCCTGATGATGAAGAAGACGGAGAGGAGGAGGTTGCCGATGAGCAACCTAAGACGTCTGCACTGTCCCAGAACCTGACAATCTTTGATACCATGATTTCCGCTAACTATGGCGGCCAAGCCGCCCTTTTTAGAGGCAAATGCTGTCGAAAGAGGCGGCCATCAACTAGTTTGTCGGCCCTTGACATGTTCCCGTGTACATGCATTCTGCCTCCGGTGGCCCTGCTGGGGCCCGTCCTCGCTCCGCTCGTGCAATGGCCAAAAATAGCAACCTTGGCCTCAACGATGACATTCAATCATATGTACGGAGTACTACTAGTAGCCACCCGCACACAATGAGCAAAAAGACAAGACCGGCAAAAAGACCAAAAAAAAAACATACAACAGCGGGTATTCGCTGGTCGTCACCGACCCAACTACTAATCCACCGCTCAGTGGCTTGACTCTGGGGGAGCGGACGGGACCCCGTATTTTCCACTAGCTATGGTCGTATGTGTTGAAGTGATATTGAAGTCAGGCTTATATATGTTAGAGACGATAAAAATCATCGATATCTTGACCTCCAGACCCCGACCGGAGCCGTCCTCGTTGGATCACAAGGGAAAGAGGAAGGATTCAATGACGGTGAGGCCATGAGGCAGGGATCACTAAGTCAATATACGGAGTACGCAGTAGACCTATCGCAGGTTATTTCCTTCCTTAATTATGCGTTGTCGCGGTGCCGCCTTTCGCAATCCATAATAATAGGATTCAATCCATCAATGCAGGCTGGAGGCCAGGCTGACCAGCCTGCGTGTCAGCCCAACATATGACACTAACCAACACGTCACCTACATGTATAATATAAAAGCAAAGACCCCCATCCGACTCGTAGTTGTATCCAAAAGGTGCACGCCCTCCTAAACTCCTCAAATTCATTTTGAGTTTGATCTTCTCATCATCTCTTTTGCACGCGACCCGGAATAAAACGTACATGGACAACAGCATGAACAGCCCGGGGCTGGACAAGCTGCCTTTGGATATTCTCTTGAAGATCTGCGAGATTCTATACCAGCTGGAACCGAGCAGACAAAGTTTACGTTCCCTAGCCCGGACCAGCAGGACCATGCGTGCTGCAACGGAGCCCCAACGATTCTGCCACATGCACCTGGGTATCAGGGGAAACTGGTGGGTAGACGATATTGTGCAAGAATGGGAGGACATGCTGTCGCTCGGTACACGAAAAGCCCACGTACGCATCGTCACCATCCGCGGTTGGTTATTTCATAAAGATCCAAAATACGACCCTGGAGAGGACGTCCCTCTCGATGACCCGACGTTGGATCCGCCTAGGGGGGATTTTGAAAGGACATCAGAAAGCCCATATCACCCATGCGACTACCCGATGTATCCCAACAGAGCAGATGCGAGTGTGATGGCGTATAGCCGAATACGCAAACGCAAGGGAGGACGCACCCGCATTCTCTTGAACGATAGTGACAGATCCCATATGGACAAGGCTTGCAGGCCACTTGTGGACCTATTGAAATCGCTGCCCGCTCTGACTGACACGGTGTGGGCAGCAATTTCCCCTATCCCGCGAAGCCTCCTCTCCGCAATCCATGAGTTCCATCCTACGAGTCGCCTTCATATGCACTCCTTCGTTCTGCCTAGCATGCTAGTCCGAAGGCCCGATATGACCCCACACCTGCCAATACATCCCGACGACCTTGCACTTGCTACATCGCCATGTTTATACAGCCTCGCAGCCAACGTGGGCAAGCACGAGTATTCCGGGCTTGGTGTGGATTTTCACGAAAACTTGATCATTGCTATGGTCAAAGGGATGGCCCCCCGCCTAGCCCATGTGCACTTGGCCAACACCCATTTTGGCACCAGAGACCGCACCATTTACAACGAAGATATCGAGAGATTGATTGCCAGCAACAGCAGCAGCAAGACCTCTCAGAACATGGGACGACTTCGCAGCCTTACGGTATATTTAACTCAAGGCTTGCAGACAGATATTGATGGCTTCATCAAAGTTACCGACTTTTCCTACCTGCAGAGTTTGAAGGTAGTGGACCGCTTAAGCACGAGCGCTACAGAGAGTCTCGCGGGACTGGCAAGAGTCGGCATGTTGCAAAGCCTACAATCGATACATTTTCAGGTAGAGAGTGCATCTCTCATGACGGAAATCCTTGGTTGCCTACCACCACTGAGGGATATCTTCTTATCGATATGCCTGTCCGGCGAGATGCTGGATATGATCCTAGATCGGCACGCAACCACCCTGCGCAGACTATCCTTCTCGCCGTGTAGAATGGGATGGCATTGGACAGAAAAGAGGGCTCAGGAGCTGGTAGACAAGGCCGTCAACCTCCACACGTTGGACATAGATTTGGTCAGGCGCCCAGGAGGCCTTGCTCAGTGGCGTGTCTATCAGATCCTTGGCAGGCTCCCCCGGCTCGAGGCACTTGTCATGAACCTCGAAACGCGCGGGATAGATTGCGACGAGAATCATATGCTCCACCATATAGATGATGACGACCAAGACGATCCGAGCTCAGGGCTGGACAAAAGGGTCGCCGCTGTCGACCTTGCAGGCCCATCTTCCATGGATGATGCCCTGAAGCCCATTGTTGACGAGAACCTGGCCGCACAGATATTCCGCGCTGTAACAGTCAACAGGGACCAATCGGCGGCCTTTTTGCGCGTCATCATCTTACCCACAGCCTTGTGGGCTCCTATTCCAGGTGGTGGTATGCGTCAGAGGGGAGTGGAAACGTGCTGGGAGGTGAACTCAGATGCATCGTCTGTGGAAGGGCAATGTATCCAGGTCCGAGATCTAGATGAAAGGAAGAAACGACATAAAGCGCATTCTTGGAGGTCTCATCCAGGTGAATATGGACCTTGGTGAAAGGTTGGCTGCTTTTGGAAATTAATCTGGTCTTGGAGGCAACATTTGTCCATAGAGTACGGAGTACTAGGTAAATGCGCCTGCACGACAGCAGCCTGCCTCCCACCCCCAGTTAGATTGACCTTGTTGCTTACTATGGGAAAAATGCTCTTATAGGACGAGAATGAGCGACTGGGTAAGAAAAAAACCAAGACCGTCGGTAACGAGAAGCCATGTTATATTAAGGCCTAGTTGGAACACGATAGATTAATAGGCTCATAATTATATTTGACATGAACGGTGCTGATTCCCTCTTATACTATGGGGTCCGCAGTTTAACACCTTATCAATATACCTGTCACGAATATATAGTACAAAACTGGGACTGGGAATTGTCAGTACTAAATACTATGCTAGGGTGTCTACCTAGAAGTACCTAGACCCTGTAGACAGTTCACACCCATAAAACGCCTAAGACGGTCGGTTAAGGACCGACCGGGACACACAGAATACACACACTAGACCCCCCATACAAATCGCTCATCTAACTGCGTGACAATACCTTTATATGACTGACCCCGACCCCTCTTGTTATACTTGTTGATTGGGCTTTCTCCAATGGCATGTATAGGCATACTGTAGCCACCTCTTTCTACTGCCTCACTTCAATTCTGAACTAGTTCGGAGGGACACGTAGTGCATGATGCATGCAGTAGACCCCAGCCACCAAGTCAACTCGCCAATTGTCTTTGTATGTGCACTTTGTCTGCATTGCGCCACCTTCCTCCGGGCGGGGACTCTAGCCGTTGGTAAGTCGTCCAAGAGCGAGAGCAAGGCCCAATATAATCGCTTTGGTTCTGCCCTTTTCGCCCAAGTCTCGAACCTCTAAGCTTTCTTGCTGGGTGCCCTTTTACCGTTGCGCACGACAAGCCAAGAGTGCATACTAAAATACGAAACTGCTCAGTCTGGTGAGCACAAGTCGACTCTGATCTTTGAGGATCCTCACCACAAAGGACAAGGTGGGCTTCAGAAGGTGCGAGAACCGCCGCCGACGAAGGCCATGGCTCCTACTAGCAAGCATGTCAAGCCCGGCTCCGTGGCACCGCAACCATCATTGCTCCCGGTGCCTGACAATGCGGCACTACCAGGGGACAAGCTGTGCGCGGCTTGCTCGCCACTCAACTTGACAGCACGACGCTTCATCGTCTTCCCAACCGACAGCGACTTCATGCAGTGGACAGAGCCGTTCACCAAGGATGTCATCCTCCAGCCCGTCCCCCAGGTGCGGAACAACACCAACTGCCCTCTATGCCGTCTCCTCCTCGTCTCGCTGTCGGGCGGCATCGACGAGGTGCCCGACGTCGACCGCCGGGGGCGCAAGCTACAGGTCGCCATCAGCTGGGGCACGACAGGCCGCACGCCAAACCGCGACGAGTCCTGGGCGTCCCTGAGCGAAGTGCGCGTCCTCAACCCGTCCCTTGTGCTCGACGGGGGCAAGTTCCCGGACCTGCCCCCGAATGGCGTTGTCTTCCCGCAGATCACCCTGCTGGCCAACGACCTGCCGCCCGACGCGCCGCCCACGGCGCTTTCCTTCCTCCCCCGGCCGGCCCGCCACGACGCCATAGACTTCGACCTGGTGCGCCGCTGGCTCTCCATCTGCGAGGCGCGCCACGGCGCCGTGTGCAGCTCGGCGCACACGATGCAGCAGATGGACTGGACCTCGCCGGCGCTGGCTGTGCCCGACTTCCGCTGCGTCGATCTCGAGCAGAACTGCCTCGTGCGGCTCCGCGACGTCGCCGAGACGGGCTGCGGCGAGCGCGCACTGCGCTACGCCGCCCTCAGCTACGTGTGGGGGCGGCCCGACTCGGAGGAGGCCTTCTTCAAGACCCTGGCGGCCAACGTCGAAGAGCGCTCGGTGCCGCACTTCTTTGCGCGCGACAAGAACCACGCCCGCATCCCGCGCACCATCCAGGACGCCATGGCCGTGACGCGGAAGCTGGGTCTCCGATACCTGTGGGTCGATAGTCTGTGCATCGTGCAGGACGGCAGCGGCGAGAGCTGGCTCGACGCCATCCGCAAGATGGACAACGTCTATGGCGTGGCCCACGTCGTCATCTGTGCGGCCGGCAGCCACGATGCCTTTGCGGGCATCGCCGGTGTCGAAACGGGGCGTGGGCCTTGGGGTCATGTCCGCAACATCGAACAGATCGGCGAGCGATTCCGTCTCGCCTTCATGTACGCCCAACAGCCCTTGTCCGCAGAAGACAGGGCTTACGACACTCGCGGCTGGACGTAAGACTTCTCCTATGCCAGTGGAAACATATTAGCTAGAGGCGTTGCTGACGTCCACACAGATACCAGGAGAGACACTTTGCCAGTCGCACCCTCATGCTCGCCAACGGCACCGCCAGCTTTGAATGCCGCAGTGGACTCTGCTTCACAGAGAGCGAGTTCGAGGATACGTCCGTCATCACAAAGGTACCCGAGTCGTCCTTTGCCGGCACGGAAAACGACATAGGCGAGATAGAGGGCCTGATCCAGAACTACTCGGAGCGGCAGTTGACCGTCGAGTCCGACGTCTTCCGGGCCTTTGCGGGCGTCGGCCGCCAGGTGCAGCGGCAGCTGCAATGCGACGTGTGCCACGGTCTTCCGACGGCCTTCTTCGACTGGTTCCTGCTCTGGCAGCCACTTGTGGACGCCGGGGACGGGCCGCCTCTCGCCCGTCGCCCTGTCGCGCCGAGCTGGTCGTGGGCCGGCTGGCGTGGCGGTGTCTTCCCGCGCACCTGGGACTGGTACACACGCGACATGCACGTCGTCCGCCGCGGCATCCGCAAGCGCACCTGGATCATCTGGCACCAGCGCCTTGCACATGCGTCGACCGAATGTGTACCCCTCGGCCGTGGTAAGGACGGACCCGGAGCCGGAGAGGGGAAGTCGCGGAACTACTACGGCGGCCGCCACCGCAAGGACCAGCGCTTCCCCGGCATCGACTGCCGGGTCACCGATCCGACACCCCGCACCCTCACGCATACCGAGAGCCTGCCTCAGTACGCTCAAGACCTCATCAGCAAGTATCCTGGCTCTGGGCTTCTGCAGTTTTGGACCATCTCGGCCGTGTTTGAGCTACGCTTCGTCGGGGCCGGGGATGACGGCGTCTACGGCAAGAAGGTGAAGCCGCCGGATCGAACCGGCACACCATCCCCATCTTCGTCCTCGGACAGCAGCGAGTGGGCTGATGTCACCGACAGCGACGACGAGGATGGCGGCTTGGCGGGCGGAGAGGAGGACGGCCATGTCGTTGATTTCGACGTGGATGCGCAGCCTGGTGTTAAGCTCATCATCGGTGGGAAAGATGGCCAGGCGGTCGGGAGGATCTACGTGCCTCAGTGGTGGGAGGGATTGGTCAATCTCGACAGCAGCGGGCCCTATGAGCACGAGTTCATTGTCTTGTGTGAGGCCCGTGACCAGCGAGTCAAGGGTGTCCGTCGTGCCGACGACGACGACGAGGGCTGGCGGTACCGCGTAATGCTGGCAGAGTCCAAGTGCGACGGGCAGTATCTCGAAAGAGTAGCCATCGGCTCGGTGGGAAGGCATGACCTTAGCAAGGCTGTCAGGCCCCTGCAGTGGAAGGAGTTTATACTTGGTTGAGAAGCGAAGACCATCAAACTCGGTATCGTACTTGAGCTCGGACAGGTACACAAGTTGCACCCGGACCTTGGTAGCTGGTCGCACGCTGCCTACGGACGTTATGAAGACATCCTATGCCTCCAAAGGCTGTTCGAGTAAAACCGCTGACCGAAAGTCATCGACGGCCTCCTGATAGTCCTTTCTCGCACGCTGTCATTCCTTGACCTGGGCACGCAGCAGGCGATCTCCAACAGCACAGGTGAAGGAGGAAATGGATGCGCCTTGATAGAGTGGAAAGATGTAGCTCAGCTCCTCGATGGCTTGATCCTGGCGAGGATTTTGAAATGTCTGCGTAAGGGTGGTGCGAGAAGTATTGGAGAGGATGGTGGTGTGGGCGTCAAGCTTGACAAGAGGGAGGTAAAGTTGATTTGACTGGACTTGGACGAGGAATCCGCAGTCAACGAGGTTGTTTTGATTAAACATAGACATGGCCGCAAGAAAGTGTTGCCAAGAGTTGGTAGGCAAGGCAGTGTTTATGCCGTGGATGGGCGTGACGTGATGCGGTGAACGCAATGTGGTGGGCGTGATGAGTTGCAGGACACGCCGTTAGAGCGAAGGGGAAAGCGAAAAGAAGATACTAGGAAAGAAGAGGGGACCAAAGCTTGGAGCTTCCCTTTTTTATATCGTTTGAAATGGCAGGCAACCGTCTTCTTGCGCTACGATGAAAGGTGACGCCCGCTCAACCGGGCGTTCATGTTGTATTGTGCCTTGCCAATTGTGTTTGAATTCAGCCTTGACTGGCAGCGTACCTTGATTGGAGATGGTCGGCTGTGACTCATTCTTGCACGATCTACATCGTATTGATCGTATTGATACCGTTTCGGGCGCGCACACTGCTGCCTGTCAACCAAGACAGCTGCTGGGGTACCTTTGATACATTCTACGCTCCTCGCCATATGTACATGTACGCTCATTACTACCAGTACGATGCAATGGCCGTCTAGAATTGAAGGCATCTGGGGTTTATCGGGTTATCCACTTTAACGTTCTAGCTATTATGAGGCCAAGGTTCAAGCCGGACGGAGGTTGCACCGGCCGCCCGCTGGAATTCCTGATCCGGCCGCTGCTAGCAGCGAATGCAACATATCATTGGTCCAAAGTCTTACACATGCCGACGAATATATCATCTACGGAGCTCCGTTCAAGGTTTAGAAACATATGTCTGAGATTGAAAGTTCCCGTGCCGTCTGCTCTGATCTCATTCTCTCTCCTCTTAGCATCATCATCATCATCATCAGCGGTCGTGGTGGTGGTGGTGGTCGTGGTCGTGGTCTTCTTGCTCTGTGTACATGTATTGGAGTTGTTAGTGTTCCTGTCGCTGTGATGGGAATTTTGAAAGTTGTGTTGCAAGAAGAAAACCCACGTATCATTCACGTTAGAGACGGTGATGAAGAAGAAGAAGAAGAAGAAGAAGAAAAGAAAACAGGACGACGGACCCATCCTCTCTGTTACAATACCGGACAATAGCATGTCGTAGCTTCCAGCTTTGCTTCGACCTTCTCACCTTCTTGCCTCATACTCCTAGAGGGTTCCTCATTGTCTCGACAGGCGCACTGTCGCAAAGAAGAACCACTGGCGCCTTCTGTATTTCCGTCGAAGTATTGCTACTACTAGGTAGTAGTACTGATGTAGTAGCAGCGTGCCAGGAACTCGAGGGAAAGAACCATTTCTCACTGGCAGTGGTAGTGGTCGATCCGTCATCCTTCAAGGTTGCATCACTCGTCTCACAATCATTCTCCTAAAGTCATCCCCTTCGTCTGACACCTTGCTTATTCATTAATGCTTATCTGGCGAGTCTTTCTCTGGCGAGTCCTTCTCCGATGAGTCTTCTTTAACAATCATGCTACTAGGGCGTGTAGGTATGGGCCTCTTCCCTGTTTTCCCCAAAGCAGTCGCGACTCCTTTTCGTATCTTGGAAGCAATACCCTTCATGTCACGGATGGTTTGGACGAGCTTCGCTTCCGCTGCTGTCAACTCTTGTGTCTGCCTCTCTGGGCTGCCTGCCCCCTCTGGGCTGCCTGCCTCCTCTGGGCTGCCTGCCTCCTCTGGGCTGCCTACCCTTTCGTCCCAGATCCACGATCCTTCTAGCGGCGGCATTTCCTTGCAGTCCCCGAAGATAGCGTTGAAGACGGTGCCACTGTCCCTGTAGGCAGTGTACACGGGATTCCCGTCAAAGTCAAACGCCTCGACTCGCACGATGTTGTCTCGCGTCACCCAGACGGTATCTGTAGGATAAGGTTCGAATGGCCCTTGGAAGCACTGCCAAACATGGCCCTTCCACTGCGAGTGCAGTCCACGCTCCTTGATCCAGTAGGTCACGCAGTGTTCCTCGGGGTCGATGCTCGTTCCCATAATCCTCCCCAAGTCTTCGCCTCCATAGGCAACAGGGTGCCTGAGGATGACAGTGCGCTCTCGGGGGATGTCCCCGGCTGACCAATAGAACCCCGTGCGCATCAGTCGAGGGATGTTGTCCACGTAGAGGCCTAGGAGGATGCGGCGTTGCTGCTTGGACGCTGCACTGTCACGATATTCGACAAAGAAGTTGGGCCGGGGGATGGTTTTGGTGTGGGAGCCGGTCCACAAATTGACAGGTTCGTGCCTAGAGGAAGATTGGGTCTTCTGCATCATGTCCGCTAGGCAACCAAAGTCGGGTGGCCGTCTGCTATCGAACAACGCTTCGGCTTCTTCCAAAATTCGGTGGTAAGGTTTCGGGTGTGCCGGTGTCGGTGTGTCCTCGTATGGTGGCGGAGATTCTTCCCTGGAAAGCGTCGATTTCAATGCCATGCTGAGTCGGTGTTCAGTGCTTGGTGTTCTTCGTGATGTGTGAGTGTTCAATTTCTTGGTGCTCAGCTGTTCGCTGCTTACATTTAATATACGAATGCTCGATACTTCGTAATGTGTGTGCTAATGACGTTAGGTCCTCGTGACCCGGCAGAAACCTTCGGGGAGGAGAACGGACAGTTTGTGTCATTTCCTTAGTTCTCGTAGAAGACAAGCCGTCACAACCGCGTTACATCATCTCCTTGGTAGGAGGTACCCCTGCTTTTGGGCAGTGGTATGGTGATATAGAGGCTTTCATAGTGCTCTCCTCTAACCTAGAGTTTATCAATCACCCGAGGTAAATATTGGTTGTTTCGTGTCAACAAGTCTTGTCATGCATGCAGCGTGGCGTCCGAAAACTCTAATGTCATGGCTCTAGATGGTCAGACATGTTGACAAGGCGGTCGACCGTGGTCCTCTGGTATTATTGTAACCCATGTGAGTAATCCTTGTCTGAACTATGGATAATGTCATAATGGGGAGATGGCGCGTGTTGAGACGCCATGTTGTGTTGACAGGAATCGGTCGCTTGTCGGTTCAAAAGTCTTTTGCGAGCTCCGGTGGAATCTACTGAGATCACCACCTCCTGCCAGATTGTGCGACAAACATTATATTTTTGCATGTGTAGCCCACGGTGGGCAGGAAGTGGATTGAGGAAGGAATAAACAGCAAGGAAGGAAGGAAGTTTGACGGCCTAGTACACTCCTTCCTTGGCCCACCACAATATCACCGTCCTGGGGAAGCATTGGTGTTGTCTGGCTTCTACATCTGCGTCTAATTCTTCTACCTACCTATTGAGGTATTGGTAAGAAGCGTACATTGATATCTTACCAGCACTATAGTGATCACTTACACACCATGCTATCACCGTCCCAGCATAGTAAACACCACAGGAATGTGGAAGGGGTCCATCCATGGAGAGTCCTTGGGGCAGGGCAACTGCCGAGGCATTGATTGCAGTTGGGAAGGACCAGTGCGATAGTCTTGATGAGGAAAGAAGTAAACAAGAAGGAGCCAAAGCTGGAAGCTGCGGCTTGTTCTTGCGTGGTACTCAAACAGCGAGGGTGGAACTGTCTGGGTGTATCTTCTTCTCTCCACCACCATCACCATCACCATCACCGAGACCACCTCAGTCCACCCATGTTGGCATTTTTTCTGTCTTATTTTTTTCAAACCCGTTGGGTTTCCAACAAAACCGACGACGACCACCTACCTACCTAAGATGACGCCACGTCAAGACCACGGAGGCCATCTGGCCCCGTTACCTCATGGGCATACAAAAGACCGGCCCTCAAGTCCATCGGAGAGGGAGGTTAGCTATCAATAACACCACCCGTTTCCCCCTGCCTTGCACTTCACAACAGGCTCACTGGGAACCTTTTCTTGTAGCAGACCCTGTCACACCTACCTCCCAACCCTTCCCAAATCATCAGACTCGTTTTCTGGCACGACAAACGACCTACGACGACAGCCACCGATAACGTCGGAAAATGGGGCCCTGGGAAGTCTTTGGGATTGTCTGCGGTTTCGCAACGCTAATTTCATTAGAGTTGCAGCTGCCACAGTCCTAGGAGGCCCTTGTGGCCTGGATAGAAAAAAATGAGTACAAGAACCCCGGAGATCGAACCCTCCTCCAGCTACTACCTGGATCATGTCGCCCCCGAGGACTGCTCTAGCCATCCACCCCAGGCACATATCCGTCACCCATAAACATCACCTATAAACTCTACAAGAAGCGACACTACATTGATAAATCACAGCGTTTGGCATTCTAGCATCGCCCTGTGATTACTCGGGGTTGGTGGGAGCGTCCCTTTTGTGGGCACGGTATCTTCCTTTTCGGTTCTCTTTGATCCTGGTATTGCAGGGTACGACGAGGCTGATGGGATGGTGGAATGGGGCGAAGCAGTGTGAAGACGAGTTCGGAGACAAAGCCAACGTGGGCAGTGTATGTACCTGTTGTTTGTAATTTCAGTGTCACAATGAATGTTGGTTGGCTTGGCAGAGATTGAGTACTGGCTTGCAATTTCGTGATACGTGATATGGGATGGTTGACCGGGTTGAAGATTACAAGCATCTGAAGATAGTTCCTCAGGTTGGTTCATCCCCGGCATCCCCTCTATGCATGTAGTTTTTCAGGTAGCACACACGGTCGTTTGTTGGAGGTCGTTTGTTGGAGGGCCTCGTAATGCCACAAAAGGTCAAGATGGACGCGGGGATCGGCATGATCAATCTGGAGCAGGACGAGGCCCTTGAAGAAAACACAAACACAAACACAAACACGGAAGCGGGCGAGCGTCGCTGGACAAGACGACGCGGCTTTGCAATCGTCAAATTGCCAGCATTGCCAACATTGAAGACAGCACGTGCCATCCACCACTCACCTCTACCGTGAATTTATTACTACTACTCCTTCCCATCCATCCTCCCCTGACCAAAGATTCCTTCTGCACACACATCTTTTCTCCCATATCTTCCCCTTTGTCCCCATCCTGACACCACTCCTGCTCTGTCCTATCGGAATCTTTTCTCCTAGTACGACGACGTCCGACGATGTTCCGTCCCATCAACCCGACGTCCAAGATGAAGCGGACAAAGACGCCTTCCGATGATGCGAGATCCGATGACGCGAGGTCCGATGACTCGTCGTATTATGACACGATCTCTTGGGTACGATCCGACCCCAGGATTGCACCCAAAATTGCCGAGTTTGAAGAGTATTACAAAGACAGTCCCGATGTCCTGGAACATATGAACAAGTTTCTGGACGCCCGGCCCAAACGTATGCCGGTCCTCAATGTTGTCGCAGAATTCGACAAGAAAATGGACACGATTCGGAAGATTCGGACGGCGCTCAAGGACGAGCTCGACGCGTCCTTTGAGCTGACCAACACGGCTGTCGCCACCTTGGCGCAGATGTCGACAAGCCAGCTTCAGGAGAAGCTTCTACAGCTTCAGGAGAACCCCGGCACGGCTTGGGCTGACAGCAAAAGGCTTGAAGGGATGCAGTCGCTTGTCAACCACTTCTTCCTCAATGCAGCCACGGATGCCCCGACGGCCCGCGAAGCTGGCTCCACTGGAGGAAGTCGGTTGCGCAGAAGAGCCTCGAAAGCTGCCTGCCTCACCCGAGACGGTCACCACTGCGTCGCCACCGAGATGGTGGACCCTTGGGTCTCTTATGTACTTCCCTGGTCCTGGAACAGCACGCCGGCCGAGGTGCAGAAAACTGGGGATCTTCTTGAAACCCTCGCCATCCTTCTGCCGGCCCACGAAATTGACGAGCTCCAGCGCACCGTCGCGCGTCAGGGTGCATCGGAAGAGCCATGGAACATGGTGAGCCTGCACCTCGATCTACGCATCTGGTGGGACAGAGGGTACTGGGCGTTTGAGGTGGTGGGACACAAGGACGCGGAAGGAGAGCCGGGTAAGAAGGTGGTGACGCTTTGCTTCCACTGGATGGACCGGCAGGCCGAGCACCCCCGCGCCCGTCCCTACAAACCGGCCGACTGGACCAACGACGGTCCCCACCTGGTCCACAAGCTCCAGCGCCCGGACCGCGTCGCGCACAACATGGTGACCAGCCGGCCGATTCGCACGGGCTACATCTTTGAGCTGAAGATGAGCAGCGAGGAAAGCCCCAAGTTCGTCATGGCCATGAAGCTGCAGTGGATCCTGGTCAAGATTCTCGCCATGTCTGGAGCCGCCGGCGACCCAGATCTCAACCGCAGGCGCGGCGACGGTTATCGAAACGTCCCAGATATTTCGTCGACCCGGCTGGACCAAGATTAGAGTGATGACTAGCCGATGGATGAGTAGAGGACAGCTGATTCTGGGGACGAGTTCGAGGGCAAGTTGGAGGGCGAATTCGAGGAGAGGTGCCAGGAGGAAAAGGGAAAATGATTTTGCTTGGGGGGAGGCACCTGCTCATAGTTTCAAGGGTGCAGATACACATGTGGGCTCATAAACAGTACGTGCAACAATTGACATTCATGTAAAATTTCGTTCCTGCCTCTGCCTATGAATATGTCTCGCCGCTTGCCGTGTGCAGCCTTTTGTTTCCAGTCTCGCACCGTCGTAACCGAAATATCCCATGCCCTTTGGGCTGCTAGAACCTGCTTTCCAAGTCAGTCAGAGGACCGTCTAGAGGATATCATCCAACACGAGAAGAAGCTCTCAGCATAGTTGTAGAGACTATCCTGCGTATCCTTCGAGCTGAACCAATCCGGGAAGCTCGGTGTGCACGTTGACGAAGGAGAAGCCCAGTAGACTTGCTAAACCTTGTGAGTATGACGATGGGACGTTGATCCATGCCACCCTGGAGGTCTAGACCGTTAACCTTGCACATACAGCATTCAACCCGGCGACCATGCATGTAATACATTGTAGTAGACGAGGTGTATTGAGATGTTGAATGGCACGACAAGTAACATTTCGAATTAAATATTGAACATTGTCGTTGAACATGGTGTTTGTACCGGTACATGCAGTACAGTGCATGCATGGCCGATTCCCGATGGCCGGTCCGCGGCAGTGCGGCTGAAAGCTATACGAGATTCAGCTCCATGTATGCTTGTATTGCTGGAGCTTCAGAGCTTTCCAGAGGAGGAGAGTAGAGTTCATGTTTGTTATTAAGGGTAAGAACCCAAAACAGGTTCAACGGCCTTCTTTATATTTGTCTTTGTTCCACAGAGCGTTCCATTGTATTCCCATCCGCTGCTACGCTCTGTAGAGAGTCCATCATGTTCATTTACAGTTGCCATTTGTCATGAATTGAACTGTGCTGGTTACATCCGAGGGCCCGAGACGAAAATAGCACCGTGTTCAAGTGTAAATGTAGGATGAGCTTGTTGATGGCGTGGAGTGCAACTGCAACTTGGACCACGGATACGGTGTGTTTGCCTGCAATGCGCAAAAACGGTCGGGGCACTTTCGTTTCTTTTGACCCAAGGTTTCACAGCAGTTCAGCTCAATACACTTGACGCTTTGACCCCACTGTACTCCGTACTTACGAAGGATCCGTACATGTACATGGATGGACCCTGCTGCAACACCTCGTACCGTGCATGCAGGCAGGGATCTTGGCTAAGGACGCTCTCTACGGTTCTTATTTTGCGGAGACATACGATCCTACGAGTATTATACGGAGTATTACGAAGTACTATATTGTTACTGTCTTGTTGCGGGGACGAATACGGCTACGCTACGCTACGCGTACTAGTATAGGAAACGCGTAGAGTGGTGCATGATGCGAGGGACGGAAATAGCAATGCGCTTTACTACTACTACTACTACTAGTACTCCGTAAGGTAGGTGTCCATGGTAAGACCCGGATGGTGGAAAGTCTAAGATCTCATGCAAGTCGATATAAGGAGCTGGATCTCTCGATATCCATCTCTTGTCTTGTCACTCAACAACCAATTCAACACAAGTTTCATACAACCCACCAATTCAACGCACTCACCTCTTCAAAAACTTCAAACCCAGTCCTCTCAATCTTCACCATGCGCATCGCTACTGCTGCCGCCGTCGCCGCCCTGGCCACCGCCGCCGCCGCCCACGACGAGGAGACCGTCTCCATCACCGGCATCTTCTTCCGCAAGCACCAGGACGACTCGACCACCTCATTCCTGACCCAGACCTTCCAGACCATTTCCCTCAACGTCACCAGCCCGCAGGATAAGAACGTGGTCTGCGAAGGCACCGACCTCAAATACCCCTCTGGACTCATCCGGTGCCAGAATGGGCAATTCAGCTTTGAGCTCCATGACGGTGCTGAGGCGGGGTACGGTCTTACTGTGGAACATGAGAAGAATGACAAGTAGGTTGACCCTGGAGTGTAGAGTCTCTCTTTTCTTGACGACAATGTGTGAGCCTCCAGATTGACGGGAAACATGTGACTGACTGGACGACAGCTGCCTTGTCACCGGAACGGCTGATGCCCCCGTCTACTGCGAGCCTAGTGGAGGTAAAGGCAATGCTGTGTGCTACCAGACTGAAGAGTTGAAGATTCTTCTCAAGCAGGACTAGGTCTGAATTGGCTGGTCAGAGGCGAACGGCTTCAATTCATTCTGTGTCCGGGATACTTTACCTTATTCGGCATTGTCTGCGATGTCCTCACCATGGAAGAGCTCTTGCTTTGTAATGAAGAATAGGTCTTGTCTCACGCGCTGTGGTGCAGAGACAATGGAACATGAACAATTGAAGATCCGCTCATTTCCCCCCTGATTGAACAGAGGTCAAAACTTGGCTTGCTTCCTCTAGGGCAGGCTGCCCGCATGTGCAATTGCCCCCCCCCCTGTGCTCCTTCCTTCATTACCCTGCTGCCTGGCACCTCCCAGATCAAACAAATGACATCGAAATGACATCATAATTTCAAACCAATGTCACCGTCTTGATTTCAGCCCCCAATGGAAAGGCTTCCCTTTCTCTACGCGAAATCTCGACTTGCAGCTTGGGATCATCGCAAAACAGGAACTCATAGACGCCCAGGCGCTGGAAAGCAACTCTACCATCCGGAAGCATAATTTGCCTCAACAGGATCCCATGGGACTCGCGGTGACTCTCCCGGGCCCCCAGCTCCAGGCACCTGATGGCCGGGGAGGAGGTCCCTTGCTGAAGTGCCCGTTCCAGCTCTTCCCTATCGAGCGCAGTGTCGGCAACTAGTGCGAACCATGGTACTGCGAGTCCTCTTCTAATGTCTTCCAGATTCTCTTTCGAAGGCACAAACATGACAGCAGATGGTGTGTCACCGGCCGCGGTTGGCAGCGCCCTCATGGGGGCGCAGACATCGATTTCGGCTGCTGTGACGGCTCCATACTTGGCTGACGGCTCCTCCAAGTCCACCCTGTAGTCCCAATCTCGGATACTGGACACATAGCGATCATCAAACCACTCTGACAAGACCTGTCTCTCGAACGGACCGTCCAAGCAGGCCCACGACCACGAGGGTGCACGATACTGCGTCACCCGACGCGACACTGTGGTATCCGTGGACCAGAGTAGGGCCGTAGCAGTCCCGATTGACTTGGTTTTGTCGAGGAATAGGCCGCACACGTAAGTCGTGTCGCCGCCGCGATCGAGGAATGTCTGGTGCATGCTTGCCGCCATGGCTGAAATGGACAGGAGCTTATCCCTGGGGTCCGTGATACCCCGTGTGCAGAAGCTCTTGACCTGCAATACCCACTGGTAGTCCACCGGTAGGTCCATAGAGCCCGCAATGGTGGAGATCTCCCTCACGTAGGACCGCGGATTGCCGAGAACGCGGCGTTGCAGCTCGGATCTGCTGCCCGCACACGAGGCGTTGGCTGTTAGGCACGTCCAGTGAAGCTGGTCCGAGGCGAAGATCAGGATGCGTCTCGACAACGCCGCCTCCTGCAGCGTCCATGCCCTGCTCGTCACCGGCTCCAACGGATCCTCAACATTGATCCCGTCGCCCGAATCCCCTCGGAGGATGATGTAGCCCACCCCACCACCCTTGATCACACAACGCAGTCTGCAGGGCGGGAAGCGTGCATACATGAGTGTCTGATCCTCACGAACCCCAAGAAACCCCTGTCGACTTGATGTGGCAGATGCCGCGCACAGGGTCACGGCACTCGACCCGTAGTAGGATCCCATCTTTGCAATCTCAATCGCCTTGTCCGAGTCATCATCCTGGAGGATGCACAGTGCATCCACCCAGAGGTGCTCTAGTCCGATACTTGCCGTGACCCGTGCAGCGTCCTGGATTGTCTGGGAGATACTGGCTACCGGCAGCCCTCCCTTCAGTGACTCGAGCGTGACCGCTTTGAGCTTCCCTGTCTGGTCGCCGCCCCAGCAGTACGAAAGGATCGAGAAGCCGTCCTTCTGGATCTGCGCGACGCCATGGCTGTCCAGCTCAGAAACCACCACCAAATGCATCCTGGTCGGGTCTGACAGGTCGATACGGATAAGTCGAGAGGGCAGAGAGGGAATGGGAGTTTGTGTCTGACAAGCCGAGTGGGACGTCTTGCAGGTCTCCAAGCAGTGGCGGGCAAAGGCCATGCTGCGCTGAGAGCCCACGTCTCTCTCGGGAGGCCTTTTCGTCACCTCGGAGGACACAGCGTCATCTGCGATGGTCGAATACACGGTCAGTTACTAGGTCTAGAAGCCGCCAAGTGTTCCGCAGACCAACACTCCCGCCATATTTGATGCATCGAGTGTATTGACATGTACATAATAGTGCAGAAGTATGGACGTAACGCACCGTCCGTTGTACACGCAGAGAGGTAACACGCGTTGTGAGCCTGCTCTAAGACACTTTTCACCCGACCATCTCGTAGAGAGAATCTCATCTCTACACGGAATTGCTCAGCATCGCAAAGCTGGAGAATGAAGCTGCAGTCCACCAGCTCGGCCAATTCGAGTTCGGAACAGGCCAGCGACAGGAGCCGAAGGAAGCCCCTGTAGAAGAGACACCCGGCATTCGAGGCTTCAACGGCCTGTGCAAGGTTGCCTGGAATGGTCAAGGAACCTCCAACCCGGGCTGGGAACTGTATTTCGACTCTGTCACAATGAGAGCACGTGTGTGGATTCGCTATCGTTGGGCACTGCTCAACACGCGCATTATCGTCGGAGTCGGCGACGCTGAGGCGGGCAACATGTGGTCCGAACTGGACCATCTGTTGTTTTGTACTCATATTGCTGTTGTTGCATGAAGAGAGGGAATTGGGTTGCTTTATGTAGCTGGGCACCGATTGCTGGGCACCGACTGCTGGGCATTTAATACTAGTACTCCGTCTTCCAGAGTGTTACTCCGCACGAGAATGAGGGGTTACGTGTTGGTGGTTGGTGTGTTGTGTCCCCGTGCATGATAAAACCAGGGATACCGATCCTGTGTACTCCGTACATGGCGATATTCTGCAGAAAGTGCATAGGGCTAGCCCTGCATTTGTTACGCCCAACACCATATTTCTATATGAAAAGAGTGTCATTATGCTTAGATCATTCGAATCATTCAATAAGAGAGTACAGAGTATATCAAATGGTTTCTACTCACCCCGTTTCGCAAGATGTGGCCGATTACTCAAGTGTTGCAGGGTAGCGACCCTTCATGTCAATGTGTTCTGTGTGTATATTGCGGGGCTCTGCGTTTATTGTACCTGTAGTAATACCTGTACGTGTATGTACATGCACTGTGACGTGTTAGCTGGGAATAAAGATAGCTTGAACTCATCGACAGAGTATTCCGTACTCCGTACTCCGTACATGTACATGTACGGAGTGCCGAGCCGGGGACTGGGATAAAATGGCAGATGGGATGGTGGTGGACGGGCACTTGGCAATGGCACTAAAAGACGGATGTCAAGCCCTATGAGAGATGCCAGAGGCCCCACTCGGTATTGGGACAGGGGTCCAGAACAGGATCCACTCAGATATCCGCCCTGCCGCCCTGCCGCCTTGACGCGACTGTACCCTTGCGAGTCCGGGGAGGGCACCGAAGTGGAGGGTATCCACCAACGCGATGTTATACATTAAATATCCAGGTATTACTATTACAACCCAAGAAGCACTCCGTAGATATGGCAGAATGTCCTTCAAGACGCTTTTGTACAAACCAATGCATTCGCCCACAGATTCGTACATGCCGCGTTGACATATGTATTCCAGCGACGGAAGTTGGCGATGGTGATGTCACTCTTCTTGGCAATCGACTCACACTCGTCTCCCGAGACAACCTGGTAGTATCGGCTGCAGGTGGAAACGATACCAGGCATGGGCGTGGCAGCACCGGGGACCCCAACACATGCGTAGTAACCAAGAAGAAGGTTGTTGCAAGCTGCGATGACAATCGTTAGCACATGCACCAAAACGACCATAGGCAAAACTTTTGCCAGTCTGGACATACCGCTATTGATCTGGGTGTTCCAGCTCCTAAACTGGGCGACGGTAATGGTGTTCTTGGCAGATATACTGTCGCACGTGTTCCCCGAGACAATCTTGTGCCACTTGTCGCACTTGGCCACCGCACCAGGCAGCTGGGGAGAATTTGTGGGGGCCGGTGCTGTGGTAGTGGCCGTGGTGGTGGGCGCCACGGCACCAGGGACATGCACGCAGACGTAGTAGTCGACCCAGAGGTTGGAGCACGCGGCATTGATCCCTGTGTTCCACTGCTTCAACTGTGCGAGCGTGATGCCGTTCTTGGACGCAATCGTGGCGCACTCGTCGCCCGACTGGATCTTGTAGAAGCGGTCGCACTCGTCGACGACGCCCGGCAGAGTGGGCGAGTTAGTCGGCACGGGAGCAGTGGTGGTGGTACTTGTGGACGGCACCGGTGCGACCGCCCCGGGAACATGAACACAGATGTAGTAGCCCAGCCAGAGATTAGAGCATGAAGCGTTGATCTCCGAGTTCCACTCCTTCAGCTGGGCGATCGTGATGCCGTTCTTGGTCGCAATCGTGCCGCACTCGTCGCCTGACGCGACTTGGTAGAAGGCGTCGCAGTCGGCGGCTATGCCCGGCATGGTGGGCGAGACCCCCGGAGCGGACGAGGTAGTTGTGCTTGTTACAGGAGCAGCCGTCGTGCTTGTGGGAGCGGCGGTGGTAGTAGAGGTCTTGATGGTCGTTGGCGGGGCCGTGGTGGAAGTAGGAGCGGCAGTGGTAGATGTGGTCTCGTCCGGGGTCCAGTCTCCGACGACGCAGTACGACTTGCCGGCCTCGAGGTCGGGGCAAGAGACGCCTGGGTTCAACTTGGTGAAGAAGTCTTCTGTTATGCCCCAGTTGGAGGCGAGGATCTCGCACGTCTCGCCGGCCGCGGCGGCGGTCTCAAAGTAGCAATCGACACTTCGACTGTAGTGCTGCTGTCCCCGTGGTGCGGCTACGGCGCATGGCAGGCACGAGAGGAGGGCTGCGGCCAGGATTTGGGGATGGATGAAGTGCATTGTGATGCTTTGTAACGTCTGCTGGGAAGGGTCAGAGGAGTTTAATGGGGAGTGCGGGCTCGAAGAAGAGAGGACTTTGTACATACCAAGGCATATGCAAGTCAGTATTCACTTTATTAATGGCGTACCACATTGAAGAGAGCCTTCCAGAGATACAGAGAGAAAGGGGCGTTAAATATGCAGAGTATGATGGGTTGGTTGTATGAAGCTTGCATCACCCCCACACACACGCAAGTTTGAAGAGGGGAAGCTCACAGTGCTGGCAAAAAAAGAAAACCATGTACTGTCCATACGCTCCTTCCTTGTCATAGCGCACCTTCCTTGGCCCACGACACGTCTCCTACGAGTAAAGACACCGCCCAGGCTTCAGCACCAGTCCGACACATTGCAGTAGACTCGACGCATATTCAGTGTCTGTTGGTCCTCAAGCTCAATGGCCGTTCAGAAAGTCGTCGGGGAGCCCGTGCCGTTGGGAAAATACGATGATGTTAGAGCTGGATATCGACGGTGCTCCGTGAAGCCTAGACCCCAAGGCACCTTGGCGGAAGACTCTGCACGCTGAAGGATCGATATTGCAACCTTGTGATATTTTCTTCAAGTAACATGACTCTGTCAATATTGTGTTGGTTCGATGATTGCAGTTGTATGTATGTTGGTTGTGCGCCAAGAACGGGCAAGGCCGGTAGACGGTTGACGTTGACGGTAGATGCCGCTACTAGTAGTATTACTATCTCTGGAGCCAACCACAATGGACGTTACTCTAATTAAGCGCGGGGATAAGCTTAACAGAAATGTACGAATACACGTATTGCCGCCTTGTACCTAGATGTGGCGCAATGGCACGTGCATGAGCGATGTACCTTGGTCTCCTACCACAACTCTGTGGCAATCCATGTACCATCCCGAAATACATGGGAGACTTGTGACGGGCGGTAGAGAATCTGCAAGGGCCGCTCTGCCCGCGTATCTATCGTTCCCATCCGTTGGCATTTGCTAATCAAGTTGGCAAGATACGAGTATTCGGCATTACTCCGTCTTCACCGTGCTTGCATCGATATTGGAAAGAATTGCCCAGGGCCGCCTGGAGTCTAGACTGCTTTACGGGGTCACCGTGTCAGGGGTATGGGGTGCTACGGCGCTGTCTATTGGTACGTTGGTCGTTCTGTTGGTCCTGCACATGTACGGGCCCGCCTTGGCATTATGGCCACTCGCACCACCTTGGAGGGAGAAAGAGAGAGACCCAAGAGCGTCTGGTCCGCCTGATGCAACGTGGATCAAGCGTTTGGTGAGTGCACCGAATAGTTCCCCTCTCCCTGTTACCATGGACCTGTCGATCTGCTCTGTATTCCGTACATGTACTCCGTACGGATACTCTCGCGACTTAGTTTCTGCCGCTACAGAGAATGCTGACATCGCCACATGCACCAAAGACACACTCCCGCGACAGTTTTCTTTAAGCCCTCGGCCGCCCGTCACTTTGCGAGTTTGCCGATAGCAGACCACACCCACCTACTGTGAAAGCTCGGGCGACAAGGCGAAAACATGCGCGCAACCTCTGTCTCCTCCCTCCTCGCGGGGTTCCTGAAGGCTGTCGCCGTCAACGCTGCCAGCGGCATTATAGAGCTCGATGCCCTATTCCCTCACGAGAACGTGACATACGAGCCAAACGAACACTTCCCCTTCGTCTTTTCTGTGCAGAACCCGGAGCTGGCCAAGGATCTCAACCTGGGCTTCAGCTACCTACTCTGGAATGGGACCAACTTGGACAACCACCAAGCTTCTGGCATCTTGTGGGTGAAGAACGACAATATCACAGCGGGAAAGACCTACTTCGCCGACACCTCTGTCACGCTTGACACTGAGGGGCCATACAAGCTCTTCCTCACAGCCCTCTGGGACTGGTGCGACGGGTTCGACGGCGACTGGAGGGATGGCAGGCTCGTCATCGACTTCAACATCGCCAAGGGCGGACAGAAGGTGGATCTTGTCGCGGCGACAGCAACAGATGATGGCGAAAACGGTGGAAAATGCGCTTCCCAGCCCTTCCTACCTCTCATCAGCGTGTCCGGTGAGACGCGCCAGCGAGACTCGGGAGAAACCTGCGCTGTCATGCCCTCCACCACACCAACAGCAGCGCCAACGCCAAACCCCTGCCAGGTCAAAATCGTACAGAGCGATGTGGAAAGCATGCAGGCCGTGTTACACGACATCCTGTGCAGGCGTCCGAACCCGCCGGACGATTGCCCACAGGAGGACTCTCTAGCAGGAAGTTTCACCGTTGCGTGCGTCGCGACATTCGCTGTTGCCATTGGTGCCGTTGGCTTTCTTCTTGCTTGAACATGAACATGCTTCTCCTTCTAATATCCTCTGATGTTCCTCCTTGCTAGACAGACTTTGAAAAAGAAGAAAGAAAAAAATATCTTCATTTCGTTTATCCTTGGCGCTTGCCTAGATTGCTCGGCTGCATGGGAGTTTGGCTCGTTCACGTCGTATCCAGACGTTAATACTTGATTAATATCGCATTTAAGCATCAATTCATAGTATTGGCCCGCGGGCTAACTTTAAATGTACGTGCATGTAATGTTCCGTGCAGCGGAGAGTGCCACATACATTTATGAGGCAAAGATACTACTACCTGGTAGTGGTGAATATGAATTGGGAAAACTGCCCACCCAATGCTAGTAGCCTTCCATCTCTTCAAGGAACGTTTCGCCCGCCGCACCTCCCACGTTTAATCCTAGAAGTTCACGAGAAACCTACAACATGGGTATGTTTTCTGTTGCCTACTAGTAGTATCCCAGTATGACCCGGAAGTCGGGCTCTTGTTAGTCCGGCTGCACAACCTTCTTCTCAGATTCTCTAAGATTCTACTAATACTCGTACCGTTTTTCCTTCTCAACCGAGCAAGTATCACACACAGCAGGGCCACAGACGTACGCATCAGCAGTGACGGCAACGTTACGATCCATAGTGTGCATGTGGAACCGTAGTATAGCCGGATCAAGGATGTCAATTAGATCCCGAAATTCCACTTTCAATTCGCCTCTTACACCATTTTCCCTCGCTTTCCGCCCCCGCCACATTTTTACACACTATGCAGCCAACATCTTGCATGCAATACATCACAACGGATGCGGCAGGCAACGCGCAGGCCAGGTCCAGGGCAGCCCATCTGTGCATCTCCTGACAATGGGCCCACTCAACCTTTCGAGGAACTTCTGTCCATGGCGCATGCTCCATGTCCCCAGTAATACAGCCAACAGCCAAGACACACATCGCCGCTCGACGACCCCTGCTGCCGCGAAGGCACCGGAAACTCCCAAGCCTATCTGGTGAACCTTCCGGCCTACTTGAGTCCCTGGAGAAACTCCGGTACTCTTCAGATATGGATGCATACGTAGTATGTGGTAGGTATTGCTCACGGCCGCCGGACCAACAGACAAGATGGAAATGTTTGTTGGCCCAGCTTCTGCCAAGATATTGGCTATCCAATATTTCAATCATATCACGCGCCTCATGAATCCTACCTCACGACTACTCTCGGCATTCACTCGAGCTGTCCGTATTCCGCGAATGCAGACAGGAAACGGCAAACAGGCTCCCGATGAGCCGTGTAACTAACCGACCTTACTTAACATGATGCGTTCTCTGAACCAGAACAGTGTCTAGTACCAGCGTCCATTCACCAAGATAGGGGCTAATATCCTCTTCGTTCATATCGTGAAATACATAGTCACAAGGTAAAGATTTTCGGATGCTCCTGCCAAAAGCATGCAGTGTGCAAGTACTAATCTCCTTATCGTCTTCATAGAAGCTCGCAAAAAAACACACTGCTTCATTGGGTGTTGCCATTTTACCTCATGGTGGCCCTGCTACGATTTGCCCATGTGGCAATACTCGGCCTCGTGCCTGCAGTTGAAGTGGTCACGGCCTTTATGCCTCCAGTGCCTAGCGCTCCCAAAGCAGTCAACTTCTGCCCTGATCGATGCGCCGACGCAGGGCCTATATCCGGGAATTGGTCTGTGTACCCGAGTTTGAAACGACTACAGAAGTGTCAGGAGGCCATATTCCTTGATTTCTCCATCTATGATCCCGTCGATGACCAAGACTCGACCCATCGTGTCCAAGCCTGTTCCTCCTTTGGTCCCGACTTCGGAAACCTGCCATACGAGCCCGTGGCTTCTATCCTTGACGATTCTGCCACGTCCATCCCAGTCGAGTTCGAGATTGGCTGGTGGCACGAGGGGTATGGCCTGGACAAGCCTGCTATTCGGTCGTTGCTGAAGCAGATTGCCGACTATGTCGATGGTGGTCATGGCGTGTCGGGCCGTCCCTTGATAATGTTTGCTCAGTCTGGGCAAGCTACCCTCGGCATTTATATAGGCCAAGGTCTTCTCAACCAGGGATTTGGGGACTCAGCCATGCACACCCTGGGAGACAAATTGGACATTCTCAACGTCACTGTTCCCAGTCTGGCCATGCAACTCTGCGATTCCACCTACGATAATACACACATCTTTGGCGTTGCCGTTTCTAGTAACGGGGCATTTTCACCAGTTCAAACTGCTATCCAGTCTTGGGCCAATGGGACGTGTCTTTCGTTCATGGGATTCCAAACATTTCCAGGAAGTTCCACGTTTATAACACCCCTTCTAGGAAACAATACATCGGTCAATTCACCTATTGTCAATCCCTCCGTTAGCCTCGAGGGGCATTCAACTGCAAACACCCTACACTCTCGACAAGAAACCCTTCAGGCGCGTGCTGATTGCAGGACAGTGCAGGTCGCGTCTGGAGAGGGCTGTGCTGAGTTAGCTACTAAGTGTGGCATCTCGTCTGCCGACTTCACCAAGTACAATCCTGGAATCTGTGGCTCACTGAAGCCAAAACAGCACGTCTGCTGCTCCAGTGGAACCCTTCCCGATGTTCGTCCCAAGCCCAATGAGGACGGGTCCTGTTTCTCCTACCAGGTTGAGAATGACGACAACTGTGCCAACCTCGGTTCTGAGTATGGGTTGACCAACGATGACATCGAGGGTTTCAACAAGAAGACCTGGGGGTGGTCGGGGTGCAAACTGCTTTTTTCCAAGACCATCATGTGCCTGAGCAAAGGAACGCCCCCTTTTCCTGCACCAATCGCCAATGCCAACTGTGGACCGCAAAAGCCGGGGTCCAAACCACCCGCGAACGGTGGTAACATTTCCGACCTCAACCCCTGCCCGCTCAACGCTTGCTGCAATATCTGGGGCCAATGTGGTATTACCAAGGACTTTTGCATTGACACCAACACTGGACCACCGGGGACAGCCAAGCCTGGCACGTACGGCTGCATCTCCAACTGCGGCACCGACATCGTCAAGGGAACTGGTACGGGTGCCATGAAGCTCGGCTACTTCCAGGGTTATGGCTTAAAACGCGATTGCCTTTACCAGGATGCTCAACAAATTGACACTTCAAAGTTCACACACCTACACTTTGGATTTGGCACCTTGACACCTTCATACGAGGTCAAGGTTGGCGACGTGCTATCTACGTACCAGTTCACCCAGTTCAAGCGCATCAAGAACGCGAAGAGAATATTGTCCTTTGGCGGATGGGACTTTTCCACGTTCCCCGAGACATACTTCATTTTCCGTCAAGGTGTCAAGGCGGCAAACCGCATGAAGATGGCTACCAACATTGCCAACTTTATCAAAGAGCACGAGCTTGATGGCGTTGACATCGATTGGGAATACCCCGGGGCACCAGACCTTCCAGAATCCGACCCTGGGACGGCCGAAGACGGCCCGAACTACTTGGCATTCCTCGCTGTGCTCAAGAACCTGCTTCCTGGACGAACCGTTGCGATTGCAGCCCCCGCGTCATACTGGTATCTGAAGCAATTCCCCATCAAGGATATTGGCCGAATCGTAGACTACATTGTCTACATGACGTATGATCTCCACGGCCAATGGGACACGCAGAACGGACACTCCCAGGAGGGATGCGATACCGGGAACTGCCTCAGAAGCCAAGTCAACCTGACCGAGACGAGGCAGGCGCTAGCCATGATCACCAAGGCAGGCGTCCCTGGTAGCAAGGTCGTCGTAGGCGTGTCCAGCTACGGGCGCTCCTTTGAGATGGCGCAAACAGGGTGCTGGGGTCCCAACTGTAAGTTCACGGGTTCCAGGCTGGACTCCCCAGCAACGCCGGGAAGATGCACTGGCACTTCCGGATACATTGCCGATGCCGAGATCAATGAGATCATTTCTGGGTCGTCTGCCACCAACAAGCGGCAAAGCCGAGTGGTGACGCACTTCCTAGACACCAGCAGCAACAGCGACGTGCTCGTCTACGACGACAACCAATGGGTCGGGTACATGAGCGAGAAGACAAAGGCAATTCGCGCAAATCTCTACGCAAACTTGGGGATGGCTGGTACCACGGACTGGGCCACCGACCTTCAGGAATTCAATGACCCCCCGCGACCGGCAAAAGACTGGGCTTCATTCATTTCATTGGCAGCCAGCGGAGGAAACCCAAAAGAAGACCCGGCAAGCATAGGGACTTGGAAGGATTTCACCTGCGAGGCAAACGCTACCCAGCTCCCGGGATATTATTACCCCTCGGAGCGATGGAAAGAGCTTGATGCGGGCAGTGCTTGGCGGGAAGTGGTTGTGAAATACCTCAGAACCGACAGTGGTTACGATATGACCTTCACCCAGTCCGTCCAGCAAACTCTCCGGATGGGCGCCGACTTTGGCTGCGAATATTTGGGCACTCATAGGGATCACTGCGATGGCCCTATGGAGTGCGAGAAAGGGGCCGACGGTCCAAACTCGGGACCGGCCGCTCAGCTCATCTGGCAGTCGCTGATCCAGATCCATGAGATGTATCATCAATACTTTATAGGATTGCAGAACATCAAGGGGGATTTCGCAAGTGCCCTCAAGGATATGGAGAACACGTTTGCCCCCATACCGGAACCCAAGACCAACCAATGGATCAACATCTTGATTGATGTATTGACGATTGGCACGCTCACAACCGCCGCCCCCTTTTTCAACAACGTTGTCAAACTGATGCCCGCCTTTGCCAACCCCACCACATTTGACAATGCCAAAGAGATCAGTACTACGCTCGTCGGACAGGCCACGACTCTCGCAAAGGATGTACTGGATGCTCCTCCGGAAGATAGGTGGACACCCGAGGAGCGAGACAAATTCTCCCACACCCTTTCGCAGGTGATGGATGGCTGGGCGAGAGTGGCAGAAATAACACTCCGTCACCTGTTTGACGGAAGCGCCAAGTCCATCGCCACACTGGGTAGCGTAATTGCCAATGGCGCCTTGGTCGAGGGTCGTCCAAATGGGCCGGAGCGAGAGAATACAACGATGACCCAACTCCAGAACGACATTCTAAAGTCAGTCTACGGGTTGACCATTCCGGCTTTGTGGCGTCGCTCAAAGACGTATGCTTTTGTCCTTGACTCGGGCTCTGGGTGTGATGGCTATCCCCTCAGTAAGTACCTCGACGACGACGTTGCTGATGTAACGGGATTCTGCTATAATGACAAACGCTACTACCTGGTCCACCCAGAGGGCGATGCCGAGATTTGCCGATGTACACCGAGGGACCACGGTCCCTGCATCGAGATTTGTTTCGACAACAAATTCTCAGCTCCTGTGGGTATCGAACGGCTCGAGGACTTTGGAGGGATCACAAAAGGCAATATGATTTCTGGGTCCATTCGAACGTGGATTGCCAATGGGCGTCGAAATGGAGGCAGCATGGTGGACCCGGTCGCCAACCCCAGTAGCAGGTCGTCGCTGATCGACGTGGACATCACGACTCCTGGGTATGTCCGGCTCCCGGTTTGCAGCCCTGAAAGAGCTTTCAAGACGTGGGAAACGGGCAAAAAGGGCGACACTCAACAGTATCCCTGTGACATTCCTGCAGGAAAGGACTATTGCGGCGACTCCACTTTCGAGAACGAGACGAGTGATGCGTCGCCTTCCGTGTCAGACTGCCTACAGATCATCAGGAACATTGAGGAGGACGGAAGTACCGACTTCCATATCGGCATCGGTGACCAAGAAGAGATTCTTAACTTTAATTCGTGCGCATTTGGCGTGGAGCGGACAGGGGGAACCGGCGGCGCTGTCATCTTCAAGGTCGGAGGACAGGACGTCATTGACGTGATCAACAGCGCTGTCGAGAAGTATGGAGGTGGGGGCAAGATTGGTGCCAAGGGTGTCATGCCATGCGATGGGACGACGGTCGGAACAACAGTCAAAGTACTCTGGGGGATTTATCATACGTAGTGGATGGTGAGTATACATGTACATTTCCATACTACTAACCTACTACAGGTAGCATGGGGTTCCTCTCAGGACCGATTGGTGGAAAGGCATGGGAAGAGGGACACGGGAGCCTTAATATACATGTAATCCATCTACCATGTTGACCTGGATTTAATAAGCACGTTCCGCTCCTTCAACCATAACAGTCACCAACTGAACTCTCTGAATCCCGCGAGTGCATCCAATGATGGGTTATGTACTCTACAGGGTGGGCTTATAGGAGATAGCGAAAGTCGGGATTCTCCAAGTCAGTCTTGTCGTGCATTCCAAGATCCATCCCGTCACGGCGATCCTGTGCACCGTCCGTGGTAGTGCCGTACACCCGATCCCGGCGACGGTTCTCCCACTGCATGTAGAGGCGGAGAGCCAGGGCGCAGACGAGAGCGGCGCAGAAGCAGACCATGATGACGGCAATGGCTAGCACGTACTTGGGTGCATCTTGCGAGCGAAAGAAGAAGGGTCCAGCGATGTTTCCTGTTGAGAAGATGATGAGCATCAGAGTGTTGGTGGTGGCTCGCTTGGTGTGTCCGGCGACGTTTTGGCCTATGATTGTGAGAACGAATGGCCACTGATGGGAGCATGTCAGTCAGTCATTCCGGTTCGTAAGTTTAATACTACATGGGTCTATCGTACCGTGACGGAATACGAGTTGATGAGCCAATAGGCCACGACACGTCCGTACTTGTTCGCCCCCGTATCCATCGTGCCGTAGACGGCCGAGATGCCAGCAATGGCAGGTAGAAGAGGGATGAGCATGCCGAGGGTGCGGATGTTGGGATTGTGCCGCGACAGCCACCCCCAGAACAGGATGGATCCGGAGCTGACGATGGAAGAGGGCAGCCCGATGAGCAGGGTGTGAAAGGTGTCGAAGCCCATGCCCGAGGTGACGAGAGAGCCAAAGTTGGTGAGCCCGCCGTTGGGCAGCATGGTGAAGAAGACAAAGGCCATGATCAGCCAGGTCTTAACGTCGCGCACGGCGTGCCACATCTGGTACGGTTGCCACGCGTAGCTCTTGATTCCCATCATGTTGGAGGCGACGCGTCCCACGGCGACGACGCGCTCATCGTGGCTCAGAAACCGGTCCGCCGAGTGCGGGGTATGCGGCATCCAGACGATCCACGCGGCGCCGCTCAGCACACTCAGGATCCCGAGAACAAGGAAGATGTACATCCAGGGCGCGAGGCGCGTGCCAACAATGTGGCCCAGCCCGTAGGAGAGCAGGGTGGCCAGGATGGCGAATAGCCCTTGCATGCTGGACCAGGCTGTCATCCGGAGGACTTGCTCCTGCCGAGTGTAGAACATGGATGTGTAGATGACGAAGCCGGGGGTCACGACGGACTCGGAGACGCCGAGTAGGAAGCGGATCACCATCAGGCCGCTGAAGCTGCGTAGACCGAGGTGGCTATCCACATGAAATATTAGAACGAAGTAGTATACGTATATTGGGCAAGGTGACCTACGCAATCATGAGAGTCCCCCAGACTATGGTCATGCTGCTAATCACCAGGGAGGTCTGGAACCTCTGCAGCACATAGTTGGCAGGGTACTGCGCCACCAGGTAGCCAAAGTAGAACATGGAACTTGCCCAGGCGTATTGCGTGCCCTGGAGGTTCAGGTCCTCGCGGAAGTTGAAGAGGACGGCCCAGCCCATGGCCACCTTGTCGACGTAGTTGAGGCCGTACATGATACACATGAGGGGGATTAGACGGCGGTCGAGTTTGCGTCGGACGGCGCGCGACTCTTCTTCTGTGATGACGCGCGCGTGGCCCTCGGCGAATAGGTCGTAGCCCTCGTCGACGTTTCCTCGGCCGAGTTTCTCATCACGGGCATCTGCTGGGTCATCCTGGACGGAGTGAACGGTGTTATTGTTCAGAGGCGCCATCTTGGGCAGCAGGACTGTTGGGCGCTCTTCTGGCTGTCTATACGAGTTGAAAGATAGTTGAGGGTTAAGATCAGGTCTACTCTATATGATGCGCGGTGAGTGATTGTCAAAATGCATGTATAAACGGTTAGGTGCGATATGCCATCGGCAATAGCCCGCACTCTTGTAAAACCCATATCGTGTACAAGATAGCACGCAGATATGTGCTGCTCCAAGAACATTGGCATGCAGGGGTCCTTATCTTTTGATTTCGCCGTTCAAGCGCTTCTACAAGTCTATACACCCACACTTAAGCGGCAGACTTAGCGGCCTGGACGTTGGCTCAATTCAACCGCGATCGCAGAATTGCCGGAAAGGCAGTTGTTGCCGGCGGCGCTGATCGGCAATTCATCTCCGCGATATCTCCTGATAAGGTCCGAAATGCGGCATGTCAGATTCAGATGGGCCGTGGGTTAGTGTCTTCGGAATATTGCCTTGTACCTACATAGAAAGATATAATCAATACTGCACACATTCACTACGACACGATACTGGACAAAATGACTGCGATAGAGATTGATGAGGAAGAATGCCTCGACTTCCTATCGCGACTCGTGCAGCACAAGAGCTTCTCGCAGACAGACGGCGAGATAGCGACAACCGAGTTCATGGCGCGGTCACTCGAGGCGATCGGCCTCGACGCCGAGATCTGCAAGTTCGCCGACGGCCGACGCCAGAACGTTGTTGCGACATGGAAGCCCGAACCGGGACGCACGTCCTCGACGGCCAAGAGCCTGCTGTTCAACGGCCACCTGGACCACAACCCCGTCTCTGAGGGTTGGACAATCGACCCGTGGGCCGGCAAGGTAGACGCGGACTTCATCTACGGCATCGGCGTGAGCAACATGAAGTCCGGGTGCGCAGCATACTACAGCGCCGTAAAGACGCTCCGGCAGCATGGCTGGTCGCCCCGCGCCAACGTGACACTCACCTACGTGGTCGGCGAGCTGCAGGGCGGGGTCGGCACCATGGCGCTCATCGAGCAGGGCCGCATCACGGCCCACACGGCCGACTACTTCATAAACTGCGAGCCGTCGGACATACGGGCCGTGACGATGCACGCCGAGGCCCTGCACTTTGGTATTGTGCTCATCGGCGAGACGCGGCACATGTCCGCGCGGGAGGAGGCCGCGGACGCCATACTTGCCGCCTGCGAGCTGATTCCCCTCCTGGACGGGATGACCTTTTCAGGCGCCAGGAGCCCCGACCACGAGAAGTGCAACCGGTGCTCTGTCGGGGTCGTGCATGGTGCGCTCGGCCGCGAGCTAGAGGAGTGGCGGCCCGCGCAGGTTGCGGATGTGTGTCAATTGGCGGGGAGTGCGCGGTATGCGCCTGGACAGACGCAGGGGGGTGTCATGGGTGATATACGAGTCATGCTTGATATGGTTACGGCTAAGTTCCCCGGGATGAAGTATGAGCTCGAGCAGCGGACGGAGCCGACGATGCCGGCGTTTGAGGCCGATCCGGACTCGGAGCTGGTGCGGTCGCTCAACAGGGCGTATTTCCAGATTCGGGACACGCCCCAGCCGACGGGGGTTCTAGCTCCCACTTGCTTTTATGGATCTGATGGTGGACATCTGTATAAGGCTCTGGGGATGGAGGGCATCATATGTGGCCCTGGTGGGAGGTATAACACACGGCCGGATGAGAAGGTGGACATTGCGGACTATCTGGACTGCATTCGCATGTTTATAAGGGTCATTGTTGATTTGTGTGGAAGGTAAAGAGAAGATTGAAGACATGAAGAGAATTTAATCTCATCTTTAATGAAAACTATACATTTGTATTCAATTGAAAATACATTCTAACAACAATACTCTTTGATTCAAATGCACTCCGATAACACAGCCCGTACAGGGTACGCACCGAGGGCCGAACACGGCGTTTGTTATCAGTAGAAACCGGCCCTATTCCGATAGACTATAGTCTTCCTGATTCATTAATATGCAAGATAGATTCTGCTTCAATTCGACGAGAATCACCTGATTTCACTCTCTTCAACCTCCCCTACGCAATGCCCTCACAGGAAGATGCCGAGCGCACAATGCTCGAAACCCCAGACACCGAAACTCTCCGGTTCTGGTCCAAGCTCTACAGCGCCGAGGCCCACTTGGCCGGCGACAAGCCCCACGCCGAGCGCATCCGCCAACTCTGGCAGTCCTACGGCATCGCCACGGAGCTCGAGCAGTACAATGTGTTGCAGAATATCCCGCTCACATCGTCCCTTAAACTGCACGAGGCAGCCGATGGGTCGACCGAAGTATATCAGGCTCGGCTGGAAGAGGACGAGCTGCCAGAGGACCCCACCTCTTCGCCCGACCGCGGCCTGCCGGCTTTCCACGGGTTCTCGGCCAACGGCGATGTAACAGCCAAGATGGTCTATGCGAATTTCGCAACTCCTCAGGACTTTGACAACCTTAAGGCCAATGGTGTCGATGTGCGAGGAAAGATTGTTCTTTGCAAGTATGCCAAGATCTTCCGTGGCCTCAAGGTGCGCGCGGCCGAGCAGCACGGCGCCGTGGCCGTCATCATGTACAATGACCCGCAAGAGGACGGCGAGTACACGGAAAAGAACGGATATAAGGCTTTCCCAAATGGGCCAGCGCGCCATCCGTCTACCATCCAGCGGGGCAGTGTGGACTTCTTCTCCGTTGCGGTCGGCGACCCGAGTACACCTGGTTACCCGAGTCTTCCGGGTGACTCGACAGAGCGGCGGGATCCGTATCACGCTATACCCAAGATTCCATCGCTGCCTATCTCTTATGCCGACGCGACACCCTTTCTTCGGGCGTTGAATGGCCTTGGTAAGGGTCCTGAAATTATGGAGAAACGGTCCGAAGGCTGGCGAGGCGAGATTGATGGCGTGACCTATTACACTGGGCCCAGCAGGGTCAATGTATCACTTTCCGTCCATGGTAAGCTGTCTGGTCTTACAAGGGAATTATCACAGAAGTTGTGTGTACATTGATGTCTGGTATTGAAAGCTGACGGGCCGACAAGGCGAATTTCAATACAGGCCAATCTACAATGTCATTGGCACAATTCCGGGCGAGACAAAGCAAAGTATAATTCTGGGAAATCACCACGATTCTTGGTGTTGCGGCGCGGTAGACCCGGTTTCCGGCTCCGCTGCAATGAACGAGGTAGCCAGAGGGCTGGGCAAGCTGATCGAGGCAGACTGGAAGCCCTACAGAAAAATGTAAGCCCCGGACCCTGCATTATCCCGACTCGCTCACCCCCCCCCTCGCCGGACCCTTGATTTCCTTGGCTACAGTATGTCAGTATTACAAGTAATAACCAGCATGGCACATTCCTGGCAGTATTTTGTGCTCGTGGGACAATGAGGAATACGGGCTGGTAGGATCGACAGAGTGGGTCGAGGAACACGCCCAAGACTTGGCACAGGATTGCGTCGCTTACATCAACGTGGATGAATCGACCAACGGCGGTCAATTCCTTAGCGCCATGGGAAGTCCCCTTCTTGCTGACGTCCTCCGCGTTTCAGCACGACTGGTCGCGTCGCCAATTGATGACAAACGATCAGTCTATGATGACTGGCTGGCTGACCTGCAGCAGCAGCAGCATCAGCATCAGCGGCAGAGGCAGAAGCAGGCAGCAACGGAGGGCAAAGAAGAGCAGGAAGTCATCAAGCCCAGTCTAGGCCTTCTTGGCACGGGAAGTGACTACACGGCCTTCTATCACCACCTGGGGATTCCGTCCGTTGACTTGCTCTTCAATCGGCAGGGCTGTGGGGTGTACCCTTACCACTCCAACTACGACAGCTTCTACTGGCTCGAGCATTTTGGTGATGTTGGATTCGCCAAGCACAAGGCCATGTCTCAGCTCTGGGGTCTCGTGGCCGTCCGGCTGGCGGGGACACAGCTGATTCCCTTTGTTGTGACGGATTACGCCGAGTCTCTCGAGACCAATATTGGGCTGATAGAGGCCCAGTATCCGCGGGTCCCGCAAGGGTCGTCCTACTTGTACGCCGCCTTGAGGGGCGTGGTGCTCCGGTTTCGCGAAGCCGCCCTGAAGTTCGATGAGGCTTGCCAAGCTGTGGCTAGCGACAACCAGGAGCCAACCATTGGGCTGAAGGTTGCTGCATTGAACCAGGGCTTGATGCAGCTAGAGAGGACCTTCCTTCTAGAAAAGGAAAATGGTCTAAGGGGCAGGCCATGGTATCGGCATCAGGTGCGTTGGCGGCGATCCCTTGTGCCCCCATCTCTTCCCTCTTGCCTTGCCTCGCGCCTCGCTGCATTTTTGGAAGCCAATCTGACGTGTTTTCTAGATCTTCGCTCCGGGACTTTGGCTGGGATATGAGGGAGTGGCGTTTCCGGCGCTGCAGGAAGCCTTGGAAGAAGGGAACGAGGAGCGTGTGGGGGTTTCTCTACGTAAGCTGGAAAGTACACTCGACAAAGCGACTGAGCTCTTAAAAGAATGCGTCGTCAAGTCTGGTGTATGATTATGTTCATGTTGTGAGGTTTCATTGAAGGGCAACCAGCGGACAACTGATATATGCACGTGCAGCTTCTCAGGTCTAGACATGTATATCTATATTATATAAGGTGATCTTGTCTATGTGTACTAATCAGCCTATTAGCTCATTGGAAGACCCAATCATTATCAATCGCTAAACTCCTAATAAAATCCAAGATCCGAACTCCGAAAATCCGCACAGATACTGTTTCACAGCGGGGTTTCCCTGCGACCCCCGAACATAAACCACGTGTAACATAAGAGTCCAAGCGTTCAGTCAAGTTGAGCGCACGTCCCACACGCGCTCAGGATTCCTTTCTTTCTCCAGGAAATGAAATGAAATGAAATGACATGAAAGGAACATGAAATGTAGTGTAATGTGTGTGCGTGTGTGTGTGAGTGTAGGGGTTCCAATCCTTCACAGATAACTTTCGCACCTCTTTAATTGGTTAATCATGTCGGCGAGCTTCTGCTCCGCCTCTTTGAGCATGTAGCTGAGGACGTCACGCTCCTGCAACCGGACGACAGCGGACTGCAGGTCGCTGCACCTGCAGAGGAGAGACACGCGGAGGATGTGATTCCACTCGCGCCACGTGTTGATGTTGTATTTCCCAATGTTGCATGCCATGGTGGGGGAGAACTGAGGCTCCTCAGTCGCACTCGTCTGCACCTGGCCGACGTAGTCGGAGACGACGCGCTCCATGCCGGAGCACAGGCCCTCAATCACGAGGATAATGACCTTTGTGGTGGCCCGCGGGGAGTCGCAGTGCTCGCAGACCAGCCAGTGGTTCAGCTGCGCTATCGCACCGCTCTGGTAGTTGAGGATGGCGTCCACGGAGAGGTCGCCCAGCGTGGAAATGCGGTAGTCGACGTGGCTGAGCATCTGCGCGGCCGACTGCGCGCAGTTGCAGTCGTCGTCCCGCGGAGACGAGCCTTTGCCTATGTAGGACCCCTTTTCGTCCTGCAGAGGCGTCCAGGATTGGTTGAAAGTCAGGCCCATGTCCATGCTGCCGTAGTCACCGGGGGCATCCTTGAGGTAGCCCGTGCCTAACCGGTCGATGTCTACTTGGCGGATGATTATACGCGTTAGCATGGCTGGTCTTGGTCGCACTTTCTTGGTTTCGAGGCCTCAGTAAAGAAAAGTGGTAGGACATACCGAGGGTGAAATCGTGGGCCATGGTGGTGGGCGGGACAAACGGGGCATTGGGGTTGAAGTTAAAGAGCGAACTGTCATCTGAGAGTGATGCCGACGAGTAGGAGGGCATAGGGCAGTCCTGGCCGGAAGAGACGGCACTTCCTGACTTGCTGCTGGAACCGGAACGGCTTTGGCTGTCTCTTGACTTTGATGTGTCGGCACGTTTCCGCCTGGGGCCGCCTCTCCTGGCGCTCTCGGGATATGTGCAAGTGATGTTATTCTCCAGGCACTTTGCGCACCCTGTATCCTCTCCGGAGCATTTGACCTGCAGTTTTACCAGGTCAGTCAGGATGTCTGTGTGAGACACGGCATGGGGCTGTTGCGTTGAGCAGCATGATGAGGAAACAAACGGACCTTTCGGGCACGGCACTCTAGACATGCCAGCCGCTTCTTTGGCGTGTCGTTGTAGATGTCCTTTGCGGTCGTCTCCTCTTGAAGAAATCCATTGCTGTATGTGATTTTGGAGAACATTATGCATGTATAGGACCAATGGAAAGCAAACAGGGCGAGGCTGAGACCGAGACCGAGGTTTGTATCGGGGATTGCGGGTCGGGGACGAAGACGTACATAAGTGTGAATGCCTCTTGGTCTTAGCCCATACTGGATTCGATGATAGGGAATCTTCAGCGAGATGCAGCCATGTACGTACCACCCAAGGGCCGTTATGCGGGATAGGACAGGGACAGGGGGGGTGGTGGAAGTGGAGGAGGAGGCGATGGGATACGATGGAGTAATGGTATCGGTTATATAATCAACAACAACCTTGTTGAATACATGTGTATGTGAGTACATCATGTATTACATGGGGCATGGCATGTACGGAGACAGCCGCACCGCACCCACACACATACATGTGTGTATGTACGAAGGGTTGTCGAGCGGGCGGATGAGACAACGACCCCTCACGGGTCACTCCTTCAGGGACTCGACGCAGGCGAAAAGGATCTAAGATACATGTACATAATATCATATCTCTTGGCTCTCCATGTGTACATGATGTACACACACAGGCTGCATCCGCACCCGCGCACCCGCACACACGCAAGGCCGAATCTAGGCATGGCGTGCAGCTCTGTAAGGAAGAGGGTAGGTACTCGTACATGCAGTGAGACCATGTGTCTCACGCCCTCTCACTCCCTCTCCCTCTCTGTCTCTCTCTTCAACGGCTCGCATGGCGTGATAATATCCTGTCTGATACGGCAGCCCTCGCAGACCAATGCTCGCAGCAGCCAATGTGGCTGTAGGATTAGGCTCGAAACGATTCGGCACAAAAAGCACCGATATTTGATGACTGCGTGTGGGCGGCGGCGGAGGCGGCGTGGGGGCCCCCCGCCGATATACGCACCTCACTCAACTCACTCCAGTCGTAACCGTACCTCACTCACACTGAATTGAGAGTATTGATCATAGACGACCCATTGGAGCTCGCGCGCGCGTTCCCTCGAGGAACATACCATGGGAACATTACCTCAAGGAATATTGAACCCTTGTAACCGTGCAACTAATTGACACGATACGGCAGACGCCGCATGGGATTTTCCCTGGATGGACCCATCCATGGAATGGAGCTTACCGGCAAGTCCAAATGTACTTGCACGTCAGCTCAGCACTGCCCAGGTCCCCCCAGGGCGTTGAACCCAACAAAAGCGCTGTGGAATAGCACGTGTAGTGCCCTCTGGGGTCCCTCTGTAATGTAATACAAGTATGTATGTAACTCAATACATAGTAATACATTGTAACCGCCTGAGGACACGGAGGGGGAGGGGGGAGGATTTCACCGGTGAGCATGTAAGAGTAGGTACTTACTCGGCAGTACTCGTAGTTGGTAGAAAACTACATGTACCTCGATGTACATGGCCGCCGTAAGAACGTGGAGCGAAAGCTGGCTGGTGAGAGATTGGATCTGACACTCCACAAGGCTGCACATCGATGCGGCGAAGGGGCCAAGGGCGAAGGGCGAAGGCGAAGGCGATTTGTTTATACATATACTAGTGCTGGCAAAGGGCCCCAGTGGAAAGGGGAAAAAGCCACATCGAACGACTGCCAACAAACAGTTCTCATGCCATTCCGCAACTCCGCCCAGACAGCTGGGACTGCGGTGCGGCGCGGCGGCATCCAAGATGGATGGGGGCGGGAGGAAGCCGAAAGAGCAGCAGGAGCAACGCTCGGGAAGACATGGCGCCTCATTTTTTTTGTTGGCTGTTGCTCTTGTTGTCTCCTCTCGGTACCCGGGTAGCAGATCGCATGGAAGGGCCTATCTAGAATCTGCTAATATCTGCCAAGCCACTGCAAGCCAAAACGGCCAGAAGAGTGGGCCTGGCGCTCCGGCCATGAGCCATGGGAGCGACCCTACTCGTGGGGTGGACAAAGAGGGAGGGGGGGGAGGCCTCGCATGGAACCGAGAGGGATTACGGCGTAGAAGCCGGAGACAAAATGCGAGAAGGCGAAGCCTTATTGGGTCCGTGCCACGGCAGACGCGGGACGGCAATGTGTGGCTGATTTGCTTATTCTACCGACTTTGAGTTCCAGGTACCTACTCGTAGTCTGTAATACACCGTGTATTAATACAAGGTATATATGTATATGTGTCCCGCGATATCAATCTTCGCTCGCTTATATACATGTCAGACTGGCGAATATCAATGAAATGTACCTGACCAATACCTCGTACTCGTACAAGGTACGGAGTACATGGGGACACAGAATATACGTTTCGTGCATGTAAGCCCTCGCCCAAAAGGGTGCGGGCCACATTTCTGCTACAGAAAATGCATATGCGCCCGTCATCGAGGCCTAACCTAACCTTGGTCCATCCAGGCTGTCCCCTTTGGTCCATTGGTATAGGCCTTGTGTTACATCAGATAGGAATTCATCTATCTGGAAGAGATAGACAACTAAAATGATGAGGGGTCAATGGTCTGGGGGAACCAGGTTGCGGGATCCCTGCGTCCGCAATCTACAGCAGTCTGCAGAGGCATCCCATCCCGGATGATGACAATGTAACAGGCCCTTGGAAGCTAGAGCCTGGACTCTGGAGAGACTCAAGACTTGGAGAGATGCACATCCTTGCCAAGGCCGTATTTTCCCCAGCGCCACCAAAGACCAAGGTACATATCGGGCCGGCATCTTTGTAGCCTAGCGCGAAATCCTGCCAATTGAATTATGTACATGGGACAATGTATCTGTACTGTAATACTGGGCGCATATGTACTTACTGCCGTACCGTAACTAGGCACCCCTCCCCTCTGCCCTGTTCTGCCTCTGCCGCTCGGAATGATTTCCAGGGCACCCGGGGCAGACTAGCCGAGCCCGTATTACGACATATACGCCATACGCCATACAGGAGTACCGAGGATTACTCGTCGTACACACTAAACGGAGGTACTCGGCGGCGGCGGCCAGGGCGGCGTCAGGGCCCAGGGCAGCCAGTAGAAGCCGGCGGGTTGGCGGGCTCACGAGTCCGGCCGGCGGTGGCTTGGCTTATGGTTCTCCCAGCGTTCGTCAGCAAAACACATCATGCAATCATCAATGTAAGAGCATGTATCACCTTGAAAGCTCCTGTATCGGTCTGGTCTGGGGCCCGAATCCCAATGCGTGTGTATGCACACAGTCAGCGGATATATCGGCCGTATTTCGACCCGGGGCATGACCGCAAGTATTGGCCGTGGATATAACAGTTGCCTCCGCATCCCAGAGAAGCGAGAGACCTGACCAGACAGTGAATCCTTGGCCTGGCGAAAACGAGAGCAACAGTTACACTGTAATACTGTTTCCCGTCTGACCACCCCGTCATCACTCAAATCAAATCCACAGGCTTCAGGCCCAGTCTCAGGCTCAGCATAGCTCAGGCTCAGCCCAGAGGCTCAGCAAGAGTCTCACAAAACTGAACCATGGTACGCATCACAGGCCTCCTGGCCGCAGCCTGGTTCCCCTTTGCCGCCGTGGAGGCAGTGGCAGGAGCATCCGTCTCCAACTTTGACGACTGGGACCACGGCCGCGTCGCCCTCGACGACGTCAGCATCCACTTCCGCTACGCCGGATCGGGCCCGCCGCTGCTCCTCGTCCACGGCACCCCCCAGTTCAGTCTGACATGGCAATTCATCGGCCCCATCCTGGCCGAGCACTACACCGTGATCGCCCCTGACATGCGCGGCACGGGAGACTCCAGCATCCCCTCCACTGGTGACTACACCTGTGAGACCTCGGCTGGCGACCTGCGCGGCCTCCTGGACTTCCTCAACATCTCCTCCACGTATGTCTTCGCCCACGACAGCGGTGTCGGCATCGCCACCGCCCTGGCCATCAAGAACCCAACCCTGGTCAAGAGGCTAGCCTTTGGCGAGTACATCTTCCCCGGTTTCGGCTATGAGCAGGGCGCCGCCATCTCCCCCTTCCTCGATCTCTACGGCAACCCCCAGCTGTCTGCCTTTGCTGTCCCCGACTTTGCCGAGTTCCTTGTCCGCGGCAAGGAGAAGCAGCTGCTCGAGTGGTACTTCTTCAAGGGCAGCTACTCGGGCGGCACCAGCTTCAGCGAGGACACCCTGAACAGGTACACCAGCAGCATCTCCAAGCCGGGCTTCCTGCGCTCCATGATGGGCGTCTACTCCGCCACCACCGTCCACGCGGACTCGTTGTTCTTCAAGACCCATCTCGGACAGGCGGCGCTGACCATCCCCGCACTTGCTGTCGGTGGCGAGGCAAGCAATGGAAATGAGGGAATCATGCGTCTTCTCTACTCCTGGGTGGCCGATGACCTGGACGTTGCTGTCGTCCCCAAGGCTGGCCATTGGCTAGGTATGTCAACCCTGACTTCTGATTGAACCAAAAAAAAAANACAAAAAAAAAAAAAAAAAAAAAAAAGACATCGGAGAATCTAACATGATGTATAGGTGATGAGAACCCGGCTTGGACCGCAAACCGCGTTGCCAAGTTCTTCTCCGAGGACAAGAAGGCCTTGAAGAAGGTTGATCTCTCTTCCCTGACCGACAAGGTTACCCTGCAAGTGGGTTTCTTCGGCACCTTCAGGAACGCCGCTCTGGGCGCAGAACTTGGTAAGTTCAATTACGAATGATAGTCCCAAAGACGAGAAAGTTGTAAATCGCTAATCGATACTCTTTTGCGCAGTTGCTGCTGTCCAGAACATGCCTCAAAGGCCCAAGGCTGCTGCTGATGGCAAGACAGAACTCTAATGATATACATCATGCAGTTCTGTCGCAATCTGCGCCTCTAGGTATTACCAGTTACGGAACCCTCCCATATCATTGAGACTGGATAGAGGAGGGCAGGAATCGAGATGGATTGTGGCTGATAGTATTGATAATGAGGGGGGTAATGGGCTGGCAGCTGTTGTGCTGGGCTTCTCCTCATTTCTTGTTCATAGAAGGACATAACATTGCACGTTCATGAATGAATCTGATTATGAATTGGAATTTGATTGACGCACATGCACGGGACGTTTCAGCAGCCGTCTGACATTGAATCTGTCTGCGCCGCATTATTACATGAGGCACATGTGAGCCAAAATGCGAAGTGAAACACCGAGGACAAATAAGATTCCAGACATGTGTTGCGTGGCGTAAACCGTTGTGCGGCTTATTCTGAATTTCATACGGAGTAGATGCGATAATTCCGAAGAGCACCGTACATGTATGTATTACACCATTGTCGTGATATGCAACACCAAGAAATGACCACAATTGGTTCAAACTTGCTCGGATGTTTGCTTCATGGCGATGATTCCAGATAATACTGTGCCTGGTGTGAGTGTGAGTGTGAATGTGAGGGTGTGAATGAAGCAGGCGACATGTCTACCAACAGGTCTACCAACAGCCATGTTATGTCGAAGCAACACAACGTAGTAATCAGGTAGCAGTGCCTTTGACGAAGAAGGTATCTCGGTATGGTAGTCGCATGCCATTCATCATTGATCTCTGCGAATGAGTGCTCGTGCATGTGCCGATACATATACATGTCTGTATCCTACCATCTCACTCTTGGACGGCCGTCGATCTCTGGTCCATATAAGTACATTGGAACACAACGTATTCGCAACCCGTAAGGCTTTGACCCCGCTCCTTGGATCCCTTACGAGTTACGTGCAGTTGAGGCGAACACCATGTTCTTTGTGCATGCATGTAGAAATGCACAGGTACCACACCCTCTGAAGACAGAATAGGAGATAAAACGTCACCAATATTGCATGTGGAAAGAGCATCAATGTAACCAAACAATGAACTGATCATGTATTTATGAAAAAAGAATTATGAGCCAATCACAATCTACCTCTAAAGACGTAGGAAAATCAATCTTCACATGGTGTGTCCCAATACCCAGGTTCCATCCGACAAAGCCCACCTCTAAGCTACGTTGAATGTTATTCTAAGTATTGGTCACCCATTTCGTGTGTGCACCAAACATGAAATCAAATGTATGCCACCCACCCTGCATCCCCCGTTGCGGCCACTTAGGCAGCCCAGCTGGCCACCAACTTCTCCTCGATAATCTCGGCCAGGTTGTACAGGCACTTCTGGGGGCTGATGATGTCCAGGAAGGGAATGTCAACCTGGAATGTGTTGAAGAACCAGGTGCGGAACTCGGCAGCAAGCATACTGTCCACACCAAAGGACGGGAGCGGCGCCCTGTCGTCAACTGCGTCCAGCTGCATCAGAATCAGGTTGCTGAAGCGCTTCTTGATAAGACGGAGTGCGGCATCCAGCAGCGTGGGTGCGCTGGCCTCGCTCGTGAACATGTGGCCAGCGCCTGCAGGAAGCTCCTTGTACCATTGGGCGGCGGACTCGAGCGATCCGTCGTTGGCACCGGCCTCATCGGCCTGCTCGTCCTTCTCGGCCAGAAGAGAAGCGGCGAGGATGCTCGTGCGCGACTCATCCATGACGCCATTGTTGACCTCGAAGCCCTGGGCCATGAGCTTGCGGACGCCGTAAGACTCGAGACCGGTAAGGATGTGCGCGGCCTCAAGCGTCATGGGCTTGCCGCTGGCGAAGTCGGCGTCGCCACCAGGTCCAGACAGACCGTAGTCGACAACCTGGAGGAACTCCTCCTCGTTGAGGGGCTGGATACCCTTGCGCAGAAGCATGGCCTCAATCTCGGGGTTCTCGTGCAGGTAGCCGACCTCGGAGATCATACCGAGACCGACTGACACAGCGGGCTTACCCTGGGAACGCCTCCAGCGGGCGAAACCGTCAAGGAAACCGTTGGCAGAGCAGTAGTTGCTCTCAGTGGCGGTACCGCAGCTGCCGGAAATGGAGGACGTCATGAGGAAGAAGTCAAGCTCGCTGTCCACGCCCTCGAGCGAGTTGTGGAGGTTCCACGAGCCCTTCCACTTGGGCTGGATACCGGTGTGCCACGCCTTGTTGGACATGACGGTGAAAAGAGCCTCGCTGAGACCCATGGCAGCCTGAACAACACCACCAATGGGGCCCTGCTTGGCGCACGCCTCGACAGCCTCCTGGACATCCTCGGGGTTGGAAACGTCACCGCGAACAACGGTCACATCGGCACCGGCATCACGGAGACGGTTGACAAGCTCAGCAGCGCTCGACTTGTCGACACCAGAGCGGCCAACGAAGCAGAACTTGCGGGCACCGCGGGACATCATCCAGCGGCTAAGACTGCGACCGAGACCACCCAGGCAGCCCACAAGCAGGTACGACTTCTCGGGAGAGAAGACGGCGTTGTAGGTGGGGGGGACAACGGGAACCTTGCTCTTGAGGTTCTCCATCGAGATCACGACCTTACCGATGCGGTCCTTGTTGTTGAAGTACCGGTAGGCCTGTCCAATCTGCGAGACATCGAAAGTGGCAATGGGCGAGGCCTTGATCTTTCCGTCGCGGTACATCTCGACAACTTCGGTAGTGTAGCTGTGGAAGGCAGGAGGTCAGTATTCGGACAATGAACCATGGGACTCGAGGGTCAGGAAAATGGAAAGGATAAACTTACTCGTACACCACCTGCTGGTAGTGAGGGTCCTCAGCGTAGAAGAACTCGGAGAGATCGAAAGCGCTGAAGGTCGAGCCCTGGAGGAACTTGTGCATGTCAAGGCTACCAGCGTCAATCAGCTCGCGCTTGCCAATCTCGACAAAGCGACCGAAAGGAGCAATGCAAGACCAAGAGGCGTGCATCAGGTCACCAACAAGCGAGTTGATGATGACGTTGATGCCGCGGCCACCAGTGGCAGTCATGATACCGTCGACAAAGGAGTCATCGCGAGAGTTGAAGATGTTCTCAGAGGGAACACCCATCTCCTTGGTGAGGTAGTCACGCTTGGACTGGGAGCCCACGGTGGTGTATACCGTAGCGCCCATGAGCTGAGCAATGTTGATGGCGGCAAGGCCAAAGGCACCAGCACCAGAGTGGATCAGGACAGTCTCACCGGCCCTCAGGTGGGCGCGGTCCCTCAGGCAGACAAAGGCAGTGACGTTGACACCCAGGATGGTAGGCATGACAGTCATGTCCTCGTCGGGGCGGAGCTTGTGGAGGGTCTCGGCCCTGACACGCTCAGTGGTGCTGAAGTGGTTGGGGACGAAAGCAGCAACGCGGTCGCCCTTCTTCAGGTGGGTGACTCCAGGGCCAGTCTCCCTGACGACACCGCCAAAGTCGAGGGCCACGGTGCAGTCCTTGGTGTCAGCGCGGCCGTTGATGGCGTAGATGTCCTTGGCATTCAGGCCGACAGAGCGGAGGTCAACATCGACGTATCCCTCGGGGGGCGACGTCTTTGTGGCAGCAATCTGCTGGAAGTGGATGGTGTCGGTCATTCCGACCTGGCCAACAGAGAGCCTGGCAGGGCCGACCTCTCCGAAAGGAACAAGCTTCATGTCCTCGTCTCCCATGCGCTGCCGGAAGAGCGCGTTAAGCTCCACGTCGGGAGCGAAACGGCTCACGTAGAGAACACCGTCCTTCTGGATGAACTCGCTGTCATCGGTGGAGTGACGGAAGGCAAGAGCGGCGGAGACGTTGGCGCATGTGGCGTCAGTCAGGCTCTTGGTCGAGACATCGGCACCAATGTCCACAACAGCGTACCTCAAGGCCGGCTGCTCCAGCATCAGAGCACGGGACAGACCGCTGGAGAGGGTCAGGTCAGGGTTAGGGGAAGATAGCATGCCGGCACCCGTGAGCCAAAGGAGGCTGGTCACCTGGTCGGTGATCTTGCGAAGGCGATCCATATCCTCGGGGCTCACAGTAGCGAGGAACTCCTTCTCAACCTCGAGAAGGGACACGACCGAAACAGTCTCGTTGAGAGTAGCGGACTCGATGTCTCCAATGGTGACGCTGGACACCTTGGAAACGCCAGTGCTCTTGAAGTGGGCCGTGAGGGCACTGACCAAAGCGTCGATGGTGGGGGAAGAGCTGTTGGCCTTGACAATGAGGACTGACTTGTCCTCCAGGCCCGTCTTCTTGGGGCCACGGACAGCCAGAAGAACATCACTGGGGAGCTCGATAGTGGCAAACCCAGCAGCGCTGAGGCTATCAACAGCCCCGCTGGTCTTCCGGGTGATGACGATGCCGTTGTCCGAGACCTTGTCGGCCAGGGCCTGGGGAATGTCATCCCAAACCTTGCGAGAGACAGAGTGGTGGGGAATGACGATAGCATCGTAGGTCTCGGGGGCCTTGGGGTCCTCGATGACAAGCTCGCTAGCATCGTTGAGAGTGCTGTCGGTCCAGGACTTGCATCGGGGGAAGGCGGTGTCCTTGCCCAGGATGGAGAGGACATCCTTGGCAGACCACTGGCGCTCCTTTCCGAGCTCAAGGATAGCCATGCGAGGCACCTTGTGGGAGAGCAGGTCGAGAATGGCCGCAAAGACGACGAGAGCACTGTTGTCAAGCATGTCTCCAGCCTGCTTGCTGGAGAAGTCGGCAATGTACTCCTTCAGGGCACCCTCAGATCCAGCGCCCAGGCGCAGGGTATCGGGCTTCCACTGAATGCGCAGGCAGGGCTGGCGCTGGAGGTAGATGCTGGTCTCAGCCGCGACAGGGGGCTTTCCGTTGTAAGCACTGAGACGCATGTGCTTCATGTCAATGGCAGGAGTGCCGTCGGGAAGGCGGAGAGTGAAGGAGACAGCACGGCTGGCGAAGCCGGTCTTCTCCATGCGGGAGTGGATCCGCATCTCCTCGGTCTTCTGGCCAGCAGCGCCACCCTCGGGAAGCTGGATGGTGCAGCTGGTGAGGAACACGGGGACGAAAGCACGAAGAGTGCTAACGTTACCAGCGGTGCCTCCGAAGATGGCGGCCTGGAAGCAAGCATCGATGGTGATGGGGTGGATGGCGTAAAACATGCCAGCATCGGCGGCGGAAGGGGGGTCCAGGACAGTCGTGCCAATGGAGTCGGTAGCAGTGCGGTTGCCATCAGTGTACAGGCTGGTGAGCGACTGGAACTCAGGTCCGAAGTTGAGACCCTCCTCCTTGGCCTTCTTGTACCAGCGGCCCATGGGCCAGCACTCGTAACCCTTGGGGATGATCTCGACGGTACCATCAGCGGGCTTCAGGGCCGTCTCGACCACACGAATGCTACCCATGCAGTGCAGAGTGGTGACGCCGTTGATCCAAGAGGAGATGGAGAAGTCATGCCAGTCCTTCGACTTGTTGGCCGTGGAGATCTTGCGGGGGTTCATGACGGTGTGGATCTCGGTGCGCTCTGAGTCAGCATCCTTCTCGTCGGGAACAACGAAAGCAGCGCTGATGTTGATGTTCTCGAACTCGAAGGAGTAGGCGGCACCAGTCTTGAGGTTGTCCTTGATGTCGAGGATCTGCGAAATAGCCTCAATGGCCATGGTCATGTAGGCGGCACCAGGGAGAACAATCTGGGACTCTCCCAGCTTGTGGTCGCGAACCCAAGAAATCTCAGAGAGCTTGGGGATGTTGCGCCAGCAGTACTCAATGCCGTTGCCGGCCATGGTCCTTGTTCCGATGAGCTCGTGGCGGGGGTGCTTGCGGAGACGGTGCTCGATGCTGCCACGGGGCTCGTGCCACAGAAGAGGGCTGGAGTAGTCCCAGGGGTAGGACGGGAGGACGGGAGTGAGGGCCTTGCTGGACTTGGAGACCTTGTTGACGACAGACCAGTTGATGTTGTGGCCGTAAGCGTAGAGGGTACCAGCCAGCTTCTTGAGGCTGACGTAGGCGTTCTCCTTCCTGACAAGGGTCGGGGTGTAAGGAGCAGACTCCTTGTCCTTCTTGGCGGCAGTGCGGATCTGCTGGACAGGGCCCTTGAGGGCAGCGTGAGGACCAACCTCGACCAGGTGGAACTTGCCAGAGTTGATGATGTTGGTCACACCAGCGCTGAATTGGACAGGCTTCTCCAGGTTCTGGCGGAAGTAGGACGACATGTTGGTTCCGGGCTTGACGATGTCGAGAGCATCGGCGGAGTGGCCGACGGTGGAGAACATCTTGACCTCGTAGTCAAGAGCCTCGGGCTTCTCAACAAAGTGGGGAGTGACCAGGGACTCGTAGAGGTCGCCAATCTCGGCCATCATGTGAGAGTGGTAGGCACGGCCACCAGTCTCGAGCTTGCGAGCAAACTTGCCGGAGTCGCTCAGGTCAGTGAGGAGGGCCTCGATGCTGCTCGTGGCACCGCTGATGGTGACGCTCTCAGGGGAGTTGACACAGGCCACGCGAACCTCGCCGAGGCCGAGCTTCTCAATCAGGGCGTTGGCGTCATCGGCAGACACACCCGCGGCCAGCATGGTGCCACGGGACTGGAGCTTGCCGACGGCAAAGCCACGGTAGTAGGCGGCCTTGATGGCCTGGGCAGAGGTCAGGAGACCAGCGGCGTAAGAAGCGGCAATCTCGCCAGAGGAGTGGCCGACAACCGCAGAGGGGTTAACTCCCCAGGACTTGAGGAGATCGACAATCGCAACCTGGACGGCGGTGCAGATAGGCTGGCTGCGAGTGACGTGGTTGATCATGCTCGTGGCAGGGCCATCGCGGAGAGTCTGCTCGAGGGTCCAGTCAGGCTTGTGCTCAGCGGGGAGCGAGGCGAGGGTGGCATCAAGCTTGCGAATGGAGGCCAGGAAGGACGGGTCCTGCTCAAGAGCCTCCTTGCCCATGGCGGCGTACTGGGCGCCCTGGCCAGTGAAGACGAAGGCGAAGGGGAGAGGCTTGGATCCGGGCGCAGGCTTGTCGCCGCTGTCAGCCGTGCTAATGAGGCTAGGGTCAGAGCCGGCGGAGGCGAGGGCGAAGCCGCGCAGCCTGAGGCCAGTCTGGCGCTTGCTCAGCTGAGAGGCAATGGCGCTGATGGTCTCCGAGTCAGCAGCCTGCTCAATGAGGCTGGAGACCTGACCCTGGCGAGCCTCGAGGGACTTGGCCGAAGAGGCGGAGAAGGGGAGGACAACGACCTGGCCCTCATCGACCTCGCCGACACTCTCAGCGGGAGAAGACGAGGCAGGAGTGGAAGGAGCGTTCAGGTAGCTGTTGATGGACTCGAGAATCACGTGTCCGTTGGCACCACCGTATCCGAAAGAGTTGACACTGGCGCGCTGAAGGGCCCTGGGCCAAGGCTCGTTCTCGCACTGAACGACCATGTTGCGCTCCTTGAGCTTGACTGCAGGAAGGATGATTGTCAGTAATTAGTCCCATTGCAACGAATTCAATCGGATTCGAGAAATGTTGGACTCACGCTTGGGGCTGACCTCCTTGACACCGTAGGTGGGAGGAATGATGCCGTGCTCAAAGGCAAGAGCGACCTTGATGACCGAGGTCAGACCGCTAGCAGCCTCACCGTGGCCCATGTTGGTCTTGACCGAGCCGATCCTGAGAGGCTCGCCCTCGCGGCTACCAAAGCAGGCAGCAACACCGTTGACCTCAATGGGGTCACCGACGGGGGTACCAGTTCCGTGGCACTCGACGTAGTCGGTGTCAGCGAAGGACAGGTCGGCGTTCTCGTAGGCCTTGCGGATGACGGCCTCCTGCATCTTGGCATCGGGCAGGGTGATACCCGGGGTGCGGCCGTTGCTTTACAGAATGTCAGTCAGAGTCTCCAAAACCCCCGAAAAGCAGAATTAAACCGGAACTTACGAGTTGATGGCCGTGCCGCGAATAACGGCGTGAATCTTGCTGTCATCCTTGATGGCCGTGGAGAGCCTCTTGATGTAGATGGCGTTGAGGGCCTCAGCACGCGCGTAACCGTCGGCTGAAACGTCAAAAGTGTGGCAAGCCGAGGTGGGCGAGAGGAAGCCACCCTTGGCGGTACCAAAGTGCTGCTCGGGCGAGGTGATCAGGTTGGCACCAGCAACGATGGCGGCATCACAGTCGCCGTTCTTGATGGCAGTGACAGCCTGGTGAAGAGCGTAGATGGTAGACGAGCAGGCAGTGTCCAGGGTGAAACTGGAATCTTGAGTCAGCTGGAATGAACGATATAGATCATCATAGATGGAGGTCAACGTACCTGGGGCCGTGGAGATCGAAGACGTGGCTGATACGGTTGGACATGATGGAGGTACCGCTACCAGTAGCGGCCAGACGGTGGAGGTAGTCGCTGTCGCGGGACTGCATGAGGTTGTAGTCAACAGTGAAGTTGCCAACAAAGACAGCGGTGTTGGAACCGGCGACATCCTGCATCGTCTCGCCGGCGTTCTCGAGGCACTCGTAGACGATCTCGAGCAGCTTGCGCTGCTGAGGGTCCATGTAGGAGGCCTCGAGGTTGTTGATTCCGAAGAACGAGGGGTCGAACTTGCGCACGTCCTCGTCCAGGAAGTATCCTCCGTCGACGTTCATCATACCGGCGCGAGTGTTGTCCTTGCCATGGAAACCCTCGACGTTGTACCGCTGCAGGGGAACCTTGCCCTGGGCCGTCTTCTTGTTGTAGACATAGTCCCACAGACCCGAGGGAGAGGTGATTCCTCCGGGAAGGTGGCAAGCTAGAGAAAAAGGAGGCAGTTGTTAGATTGGCTGCTGTTGATATTTCGCTAACATCAAGATCGATATCAAGTGACTGAAAACTTACCCATGCCAACAATGCAAGTGGTGTTGTCGTCGCCGACATCGCTCGAAGAGCCAGACGGGCCAGAGGCAACCGTCAGATCATCCTGAAGATGCGAGATCTCCGAGATGACAGTAACGGGCTGCTTGTTGTCGTAGGCGAGACGAGGCTCGTCGACAATCTGAGGGTTCACTTCGACGGCAGTCATGATGACGGTGATGATGATAGAACGAAGACGTGAAGAAGGGTGAGAAAAACGAGAGGAAGCTGAGGCTTATAGAGATGGCTCGTTTGAACAAGGAGAGATGATGACTTCTGAGTTCGGATGAGGTGTTTCCTTTTCAGATATCAAGACTTTCCAAGAGGATGATGGGGTAGGAGCCGCAAGCGTCGTGAACGGGATCTTTGAGTTGAGTGCGGTGAGGTGGCCTGCGGATGAAGAGAGAGTCCAGGACAGAAGAGTTGAGAATCAGTCGCCATGTTGCCTTCTAATATTCAATCGAGTCTCTCTCTCTCGCCCTTGACAAACATCAACAATCACCAATTTCATGATATCTCAGCCTCCTATCCCAGGATGTAACCCTGTCGCTCTGTTGCTCTTGGCCATAACGGGAAACGGGGCTTGCAATTGTCAGCCCGCGCGGGTATCTCCAAGTGGCGCCGGCATATCTCGCCCCTATCGGCTCTGCACAATTGGACTGTGTCGGTGCCGCTCCAGGATGTAGGCTTATCTCACCGGCCCGGAAGCTCCTTGGTGTGAGGCTGGCGACATACAAGTTGCAAATTAGGTTTCGCTACCGTCCGCATTAAGGAACACCGCCACCGGCATGTAGCAAGCCACTGGACTATACCGGATATCCGTTATGCTGTAAGCTGATGCTGATGGACGGAAGGCTCCGAGAGAAACAACGAAGACGACATTGATTGACTGATCCATACGAGCAAGATAGTATTGATTACTTGGTACATTGAACATGGTATCATGGTATGGTGTGTGTGCAAGAAGCGCCTGTAAGGACGGCTCGGCGCCGAGAGGTCGCTGCGCCGTCCACGCACGTTTGTAATACTCCGTATAGACCCCTCAGTATGTCCACATTTCACGGCCTTCCCTTCTCGGAGTTTCCCGAGTGGTCGTCTCCCCTCTCGACTCTCAACATAGTCCAAGAAGGGCTCCCAGTCTTACGGACTCGACTGAACTGTCAGCAACGAGTGGGATTCGAAACTCCAATATGCTCCTCCTTGAATAATGGTCGACTATTTTAGAAGTTTCCGAACGGCCCAGAACTGTCATCATCATCAAACCATCTTCCTTTTTCCCCACCTAGACGCTACGCTTCTTCACTCGACAACCAGAGAAACACGAGAGCCAATTTCAACATCATCATTTGCGCCAAGATGAGTATTGACGGCAATGCCATTGTTGTTGGGGGAGGTAAGTGGGAGTTTGTCCCAGTTCTCACGGCGTATATGCACATGCATTGAGTATTGGATGGTGGTGGGACCATCAATATTCACTCAATGACATCTAAAACTGACATTCAACTTCTATCTCATCGCTTTAGGCAGTGGAATCGGACGAGCATGCGCCCTCGCGTTCGCCAGAGATGGCGCGGCAGGCGTGATGATCACCGACGTGAACCTGGATGCTGCAAAGGCGGTTGCACTCGAATGCGGCGCAGTCGCCACCGCGGCCAACTTTCATGTGGAAGCCCTCCATGTCGATATCTCGGCCGAGGAGTCTGTCGACGCGGCCGTCAAGCGCATGGTCGAGACTTTCGGCAGGATTGACTACTGCGTCAACTGTGCGGGCGTGAGTGACCCTGCTACAAGCGACATGCTACAAGCTACAAGCAACATGTCAATTGCGGAGCAACATTCCAAGCCAAGATTTACGTCCCTGCATATCTGTCTGGATTCAATTGCTGACTGTTGCGATCTGTCAGGTCGGGGTCCAACTCCCCCGTCCTGTCTCCGAGGCTGACTCGAGCGAGTTCCGACGTTTCCTCCAAATCCACGTCGAGGGCACCTTCTCATTGGTCCGGGCCGTGTCAGCGGCCATGACTATGCAGGACCTCCGGCCCAATGGAGCTCCAGGCTCGGGCCGGGGTGAGACTCGCGGCTCCATTGTAACCCTGGGCTCGGGCAATTCGTTTGTGGCTACGCCGCACATGGTGCAGTACACGACTGCCAAGCATGCTATTCTGGGCTTGACCAAGAATGCAGGTGGGTCCATCCCCGGATGAATCTGATTGCACCATGAGATGGGTGTGTGCAACGGCCTTTGCTTCGGGAACTACTGCCCTGCAGCCCCCCGGTCGTGCCGCCGCCCACACACTCACACCCCGACCGACACGCTGTCGAAATGCAAATGCACGTGGAATCAGATCTATTCGCTTACGTGTGTTTTTTTATCTAGCCCTCGACATGGCCCCTCTGGGTATCCGTATCAATTGCGTCTGCCCTACCTGGGTGGAGACACCCATGATCCAGCAGGCCAGGGACGGGGGTGTGGATATAGACACCTGGGTCAAGGGTATGGTCCCCCTGGGTCGTATTGCCACCGCCGACGAGGTGGCCGATACTGTCATCTTCCTGAGCAGCCCCAGGGCCAGCTACGTTACGGGAAGTGGCTTCATTCTTGACGGAGGTACCCTGGTTACGGCCCATGCTTAGCCGTGCGTTAGGGACATCAGCCCACTTGGATGGAGATGAGGGTCCTTGGGGAAGGGGTCCATGGGCGGGTTGGAGTAGTACATGTAGTGCTGTATTGCATTGCATTCAACCCTTTCATACTAGCCCTTGGTATCGTGCCTCGCCTGAGCCTTGCGCATGTTATTTGTTTGTCTGTTTGAATTCAATTCAACTTTATACTTTGAATGAAAGGCTATGCACCATAGCTCCCCTGAATTGACTGCCCCATCCACCGTCAACAGCCTTGCACCAAGAGTTGTGTTTAGATCAACATTGGCCAATTAGTCTTCCTTATCGGATAACCAATCATGGCCCGCGCATGGCAGCAGTGGCTGTCGCCACGTCCTGCTCGGTCAACGACCGCTAATGATGATTTTATCCTGTCACCATACGATGGTGCTCGCTTCGACTTCTTCACCGACGAGGAGGGTCGGTGGGTCATCAAGGAGACGCACTACATCGACAACCCGTGGGTAAAGGAGGGTCATTCTGGGCCTAGCCTGTGAGTCGTAATACCATCCATACCCATGTCCACTACTTTTACGTGCCGCAAGCTCACATTTTCCGGAACAGACACATTCATTGGAAGCAGACGGAGCACTTCCAAGTCGAGAAGGGGGTCATTGCCATCCATAAGAATGGTCAGATCCTCACAGCCACCAAAGACACTGGTGTTGTTAAAGTGCCAGCAGGAACTCGGTAAGAGAGCTAAGCACTCCTCTGTAAACCTCTTATGTTTTCCCATTTTCTCCGAATTCTAACACGTTCACTCGTAGGCACCAGTTCTGGTCTCACGAGAGCAACACCGAGGACTTGGTCTTCAAAGTCTGGGCCGACCCGCAAGGTCTGGACAACAGCTTTGACGAGAGGTTCATCCGGAACCTGATTGGGTATCAGCGAGACTGCCAGAAGGCCGACATCAAGCCCTGCCCATTTCAGCTGTGTCTCATTGCTTACGACAGCGCAACGCTGGCCACTCCACCCTTCTGGGTGCCTTTCTGGCTGTTGCGTGGAGTTCAGAAGTTTATGGCCCACGGAATCGGGTATTACGTCCTGGGGTATGTTCAAGTTCAAAAAGACATCCAATTTTATCGATCTCATCGAAGAGGAAAGGTGCTGACAGCAGTTGGGTGATTCAGATACAAACCAACATACCCTGAGTATTTCAACGACCCTAAAGAGACTCCCAAGTCGAAATGAACTCACACAGATGGGGCATCGTGAAGCTGTGGAGTACGCGTTTGGGTCCTACCGTAGTCGTTTGAGGGCGAGAAGGAACGGGCTGGATCCTCTTCTGGACCAAGAGTATGGAAGACGTTCTCTAGAGAATACGTAGTACTTAGAATCACCTCTCAATCCTATACTGTTCTCACTACTCACTTCAATGTTCCCTTGATCTTGTTCTCTCTGTGACTGGTTACCTCGAGCGTGGAAACTTGCTGTCAGATGATGGTTTCCCAAACGAGGGTATGTGTCAGGAAAGTCCGTATGTAACATAGCCCATAACCAGGCTCATAGCATGGGTATGGACCAAGTAAAAGGAATGCAATTTCAATGGTACATCTAGTACATGTACTATTTGGGACTGTGCGTCGTCAATCTGACCCTTTCTCTCACTTACATGTATTAGAGCAACAGTGACTGTTCCTACCCTGTACTAGAAACTTCATTTTGACAAGATTCACGGTCCGTAATGTGCAAGTTCCACTTGTATACATCTATATTATTACTATGTCAAGGGCAAAGATAAAACGGAGAGTAAAATACATGAAATATAGCTGTCTTTATGATCCGAAGTGGTGATTCTCTAATGAGAGTCTTCTAGTTGATATACTTGTTGAAGTGCAGTCTCTGCGTTATATGTCGATGATGACCTTACTTTGTAGTGTTGCAGGAAATGATTCCCAATTAATCCATTGACAAGTGCAATTCTTCTTTGTCTCTTTTCCTACATAGCTCTTTTTGTTTGATTCTACGTGATGACCCAAGCGCGCCTGTCTTGGTCATTGAATTGAAGCTCAATGTTGGTATCCATCCATTGCTGTTGTGGCGGTGGGGCTGGTGGGTGAGGCCAAAAGCCCCCACAGCGGAGGCCCGGCGCTTGCAGCCTTACGACGTGTGGCGCCAGCCAAGGCCGCGCTACTTGTAACATTGAGGCATGAGTCTGTACATGTACCATTGATATCACGGTGACATTTGATGCTCTGACGATACACGTCCACATACCAAGATACATGTAATCGACAACGAATAGGCATGGAGATTAGCGACTCTGATATGGGCGAGCTTGCTTGCTCCTCCGACGAATGTGAGATCACGGAATACACGGAGGACCCCCAGTTCATCCGGTACGCCAAGGGCGAGATGTACCCTATCCGTCTGGGTGAGGTCCTGGTCGGCCGGTATCGCATCCTCCATAAGCTAGGCCAGGGCGGCTACTCTACTGTCTGGCTAGCTCACGATTACGGTGCCACCCGCGATGCCACCGGTGGTGCGGGCGAGGTCGCGCTCAAGATCAACGTTCCCGGGCACGCGGGAGAGCGCGAGTACAATGGCGCGTCTTGTTGAGGACAAGTCCCGGCTATTGCTATGCCAGGACACCTTTCTCCTGCCTGGCCAGGACGATCGGGTCCACCGCGTGCTTGTATACCCAGTCCAGGGGCCTAACATCAGAGAGTCTAAATTCTCGCACTACAAGGACAGACCGGCCGCCGTGTGGATCGGGGCTGCTAGGCAGTTGCTGCAAGCTCTAGAGCAGCTGCATCGTACTGGATTTGTGCATCGCGGTAAGTCAATCCATGCAGGCAGTGCACACTGCTCGACCCGTACGCATATACATGTATGTGGCATCCAGAGGCTGACATGTATTCAAAAAAAGATCTGAACAGTGCCAACGTCCTCTGGACCCTCCATTTCCCCGATGAGTATAACTCGTCCACAAGGTACGAGTATCTTGGGCGCCCTCAGAAGACGCCCATCAAGTCCAAGGCGTTCCGGCGCGGCGATATTGTCCTCCCTATGGAGCCGCAGCTAAGCCTCCTGGGCGACGGCATTGTTCTCGCCGACTTTGGCAAGACGATCAAGACGGGCACCGTCCTGACCAACACACCCAAATGGCAGTCGCCCGTCGAGTACTGCGCGCCAGAGCGGCTGCACGGCATCGACCCAAGCCCCGCGTCCGACATTTGGAGCTTCATGTGCGTCTTCGTCGAGCTCTACAGTGGATACGAACTCTTTGGCCGTGACGTCAAAGGTCTTGTCCCGCCGGACTTTGTCAACAAACTCGGCACGTTCCCCCTGGCCTGGAAGGGAACGTATTGCACTCCGAAATACTGCGACGACGCATGGTACGAGCCCCAGCGTGGCCCGGAGCCGACGAGGTCTCTCGAGGTCAATGTGCGGAGCCGTCGTCCGGACATAGGGGAGCACGAGATGGCATTGGTCATGCACATACTTCAATGGGGACTGTCTTACCTGCCCGAGGACCGCCCGACTGCTTCGCATCTTCTGCAGGATGAGGGGTTCAATGAGCTCCTGGCGCTGTATGGGGCCTGAGAGGACATGGAGGATGCGCATACACCAAGATACATGTATGTAGGAGATGAACTTGCTTGGTAGTTTCAGCGAAGTGACGAGGGGGTTTGGAGAGACCACCTCTGCACTTTTTGTTTTGATTTTGCGTTTGCTTCTGGTTCTTGTTTGTCGTTTTAGCCTCGAGCCTTGACACAGCCGTTTTTAAACCACCAATGGTGATGATATCCACCGAATCTGTGAGAGCAAACTTTGGTACGGGTCGACTGTGGCACAATGTTTATACGTATGGGTTGCAATGCACATCGTGTGCTGTGTCTCATTAGATACCGCTAGGCGATATTTGGACGATGGAAGATGGAGGGTAGAGTGCCTACATGTAGCCGTGTAAGTCGCATGATTTAATAGGCGGCCCATTTCATGTTCTTACGTAGATGTGAGTGAGTGGCGTCAAGACTTCAATATTGTACTCCGTACGGAGTAGAGCGGAATATGCAGCGGCCCTGCGGAGTACGGAGTACAACAGGTCAATAACTTTTGGGGGCGGGGCGGGGCGTTATCGGCCGGGGATTTAGACGCCCCGCCCTATCTCCGACCTGGCAAAAGACCGAGCGATACGACCGATGACAGCATCTCCGCAACGGCCTTGTCCAATTTCACCATTGTTCAAGAGGCAGAAATTTGCGACCTTGTCAGGCAGCCTTTACTCATACGGGATACAGTTTCTTACAATACTTGTACATTTTATGTGGCGAGCTCGGATGGCACAATGCAGCGGTAATATGTGATAGCTCACGAGGTGTATTGTCTCAATATGACGGTAAAACAAATGAACAGTAGGTAGGTATTGATGAGAGTCAGGGATGAGGGAATTGTGTCTCCTCGGATCCAGACAAGAAAAAAAACATTGATGAAGCCATGGTATTATAAAATCCAGCACAAAGCAAGCGCATCATAAGATCAAGGACGCCACAGGTGAGAACAACGTCGCACTACGATCAATTGGCAGAAAACTCCTCCAGAGCCTCGCGGACAGGGCCAGCAGGCAGCTCTGCCAGGGTCTCGTCATACAGACGGTTGGCAATGTCCTCTCCTTCGGGGGTGTAGAGGATGGCGGCCAATCTAGGAATTCACAGTGTCAGTATGAGAATTGGCAGTAGGGGGCGTTAATTTGGAGCAAGGAAGGAGGGGTACTCACGGCCTGATCTCTCCGTCCTCGGTGTACTGTCCGTGCGACGCCTCGCCGAAAGAGACAGCGGAATGGACGATGGCGCGCGAGCCAACAGCCGCAGGCTTGCCCAGGAGGCGGAAACCCAGCTTGTACAGGTCGCCCAGCAGACGGCCGTCACCGTCCTTGACGATCTGGGTACCGTAGCACAGCCCCGGGTTGACCAGGTTGACGATGACGTCAGAGGAGGGGATCTTGGGTGCGAGCTTGGAGATGAACAGCTGGCCGAGCAGCTTGCTCAGGCCGTAGCGCTCCGCGTGGTTCCAGCCCTTGGTCTCGCGCTTGTAGACGGGCAGCAGGGGCTTCTCGTTGCGCTCGGCGAACTTGGCCCAGGACGAGGTGTCCGAGTTGACGATGACGAGGCGGCCCGGGTCATTCTTGCCCGACTTGAGCTTGAGGATGGGCAGCAGCAGGATGGCGAGGAAGATGGTGGACAGGTAGTTGACCTGGATGGACTCCTCGAAGCCCGTGTCGGCGGTGAAGTGCTCCGTCTCGCGGTAGTGGCCGGCGTTGAGGATGGCAATGTCCAGCTCGGGCAGGGTCTTGGCCTGCTCGACGAACTTGGTGATGGAGTCGTACGAGAGCATGTCGAGCGCCCAGACGTCGATCTGGAAGTGCTCGGCGTCGCGGCCGGCCAGCAGCGTCTCGCGCGCCTTCTCGCCCTTGGACACGGTGCGGACTGCCAGGATCAGCCGGCTCACGCCCAGGTCGAGCAGCTGACGCGCCGCCTCGAGGCCGAGACCGGAGTTGGACCCCGTCACGATGACCGTCTTGCCGACGACGTGGCTCGCATCCTGCTTGCTGATGGGGGGCGTCTTGCCCAGGAATTGACGGTGGGCCCAGGCGGCGCGGCCGGCCTGCTTCTGTGCCTGGGCGAGTGTGAACTTGGGAGGAGCTGCCATTTTGACGGAGCTGGTCTCGGAACTGCTGTCAATCAATCAGTCAATTCTAGCAGGCTGGCGATTGAAATTGGTCGCGTTTTGAGTCGGCGTAGTTGATTAGTTGGTGTGTAGCAACTCAATGTCGCGGGTTGCACTTTGCTGAGGCGTTGGGGTTAATAAAGGATGCAAGATTGCAGAATACCGTAGGCGAGGGAAACCAACAAGTTAAACAGTCACAGCATGAATGGAGTCGGAATGCTGCATGCCAATCCCGTGACGCGAGTGACAACCAATCAATCGGATTCAAAGGCAGGCAACAGACCAAAAAGATTACCAACAATCAGAGCACGTCTTGCGGGAAGGAGCGCGGACTGGATGGAGCCTTCTTCCCTGTGCAGCGCGGCGCTGACTGATTACGAATGCGAATGCGAGAATCATACGCAAAGGCTTCAATCTTATTGAGAGAGAGCCCGCTGCATGTAATTCAATGGGGCCTCTTCCCCCCCCGGCTAAACCGATTCCCCCGCCGAGGGAGATCGGCTGACCCTCCTAACTTGTACTTTCCTTCAATCCTTTCATGTAAGGCGGCTCGGCCCAACCCAAAGAAAAAAAAAGTAACGGGTGAAAGAGGGAGCCAAGCAGCCAGGCAGGCAGTGAGATTCGTACACGGGGGGAGGGGCTACTCGGTACGGAGTACGGAGTACTTGGTAGAGTCTAGACTCTAGACCCGTTGTCTTCCCGCTTTCACGGATGACAGGGCTAGGAGCCACGAGCCAGTCGGGCAAAGAGGGGTGGGCATCGTGGGATACATGGCGCAGGGGCGTGTGCGTGACCCAAGTACCTGAGACATCTGACATGCATTTCCCTTCTGGGACAAGCCGAGATCCGGGCCGCATGCTGACGGATAGGTACATGGAGCATGTATAGTCGTAGTACGAGGACCCTGGACGACATGATACATGGGGTACATGGACTACATTGAATACATCAGATACATACGATACACGGTATACTTCCATGGACTACATGGGATATTACATGGTGCATATGGAATACATCACCTACATGGCAGGCATGGCGTATACCGAATACATCGTGTATATGGTGTATATGGAATACGTGGTTTACATACTCCTCCGTTCTCCGTACTCCGAATACTACGGGCTAGGAGTAAGATGGACAAACATGGCTCCATGTACGGAGTAATGAGATGGATATAGTCGGATATACTCCATTGTCATCCTCGCAGTCCTCGACGTCCGTCTTAGCAGATCAGCCCAATGATGACAGGCTTGGCCGAGAACAACGGCACGGAACCTGCTGATGCTGACGGGCGTTTGAGCAAACATACATGAATGAACCAATATCGAAGTGAAACACGCATTTAGAATTGAATATGGGGCGCTGAGGCTTTGCCTTCATGTCATGATCCAACATGACCGGCCCGATTTGTTATTGTTCTGTTCTGTTCTGGATTTCGTTTCCCACACACGTGGTTCTTGCCCAGAGATGACCTCACCTCAGCCCAGGTCATGTCAGGTCAGGTCATGCCAGGCACTCAGCCTTGCTATCTCTCTAGTTTCTCGTATGTTTCTGTCTGGTGTAAGCCTTGCTATAGTTCCCAATAACTCGTAAGCCTTGCTCTCGGGTTCCTGTGTAAGCCCTGCTCCCTGTGCCTGGGTAAGCCCCACGCGACGACATGAAATGGCGTCTAAAACAGCGTTTCTATTCTGGTCCCTCATCGTCGGATACACGGCCCCCTTTCCTTTCCTTGATGACCGACACCCCCACATTGCGCTCGCGCGCGCGCACCTGAACAAGAGAGAGGGCGACAAAGCCTCGCTTACAGCCAGGAGAAGGGCCCGGATACACGGCATCCAGTCAGAGCCCGAGTTGCCGGATGTCCCTCGTCTCATGGTCCCATCACTAGTCTCCCAAATCTGGACGGCCGACGCCTCGTTTGCGCCGCCGGGGCGAAGCTGAGCTCAGCTCCTTACTCCGGGAAGGATTTCATCACATTTGAGAGTCACAAGAGGCATAGTCGTATGTAGGCCTGATCACAAGGAGGGGGGGCAGAGCAGAGAAGAGCAGGGCTCAGGCCCCTTTCCGGGACTATGCCAGAGTAATCGTAGTCAAGGGGCCCATCATGACTATAGGATTACCTCGCATTGATCGCATGTTCCTATGGTGAGTCTATGGTTCTAGGTGAAGGCGCTCAGAATACAAATAGAAACCCATGCCAGCTCGATCTTCGTTTTCGAGATTCTCATAATATCCGTCGTTGGCCTATGCATATGCGCATGCAATGATACATTGTGCCTAATTGGTGTGACTGTCTATTCTTCCAATCGTCTTTCTTCCCCTTATTTTCCGTTTCACACCCATTTTCCCACACACAGCACACACCCGCAAACATGGTCAAGGCAACGATCGCCGCCTTGGCAACAGGAGCAGCATTCTTTGCTCAGTCTGCGTCCGCCTTTCCCACGCCTCTCGAGCGCAGGAGCGGCACAGTCGACATTAAGTCTATCTTGACCGACCCGGTTCGTCAGTGGTCCTCTGAGACCATTCTTTCCTTCCCGGGAAGCACCGACTTTGAGGAGGCCACAGAGCGCTGGACCATCTTCAACCCGCCTACCTACCAGGCTGGCATTCGTCCGGGAACAGAGGACGACATCTCCAAAGTGGTAAGTGTCACACACACACACACACATACACACACACTTGCTTGAAAAAGAAGTGCTGCGCCGCCACATGGTATTGATCATGTTGATCATCAGAGACTAATGTCTGGTACTTGCAGATCCAACTTGCCAAGAACCGCAGCATCCCCTTCCTGACCCGAGGCGCTGGCCACGGCTACGCTGAGAGCCTTGGAAACTACAAGGACGGCATTTCTCTGGACCTGAGCCAGTGGAAGAGCATCGATGTCAACTCCGAGGCTGCGACCATGACGGTCGGCCCTGGTGTCATCTACGACGAGATCTTTGATCCCCTCTACGAGGCCGGTTTCTACGTTCGTAAGTACACAGCACACACTCTTTAGACACACTCTTTAGACACACTCTTGTCTATGTTTCTTCCCGCAGGGCTGGACGCCATGTCTTCTTAAGGCTGGACGCCATGCGTTTTGGGTAGCATCCGCTTTGCATGCATCATGTATGTATGCATATTTTGCCATTGATATTATACTAACCTTCCGTGTTTGTTCACAGAAACCGGCAGCTGCTCTTGCCCGTCTGTCATTGGCGTCGTTCTGGGTGGTGGTGTGGGCCGCCTGATGGTAAGTCGACTCCGAATCTCCGGTTCCAGCATTGAACTGGAACCTATTACCAGTAGAACCTGCAGGCGCGCGATTGATCAATTCTAACACTGTATTTGCGGCACAGGGCCAACTGGGTCTCAACATTGACGCCCTGGAATCCGTTCGCATCATTGGCGACGACGGTGTCGCTCGTGTCGCCTCCACCACCGAAAACTCCGATCTCTTCTGGGCGGTGCGCGGCGCGGGCGCCAACTTTGGTGTCGTCACCGAGGCCACCTTCAAGCTGCACACGCTGGCCAGCAACAACGGCGGCAACGTCTGGATGCTCGACTTCTACCTTCCCGCCGAGAAGAGCAAGGAGTACTTTGACATTATCGAGAAGAACTACAACCCCCTGCCGCCCAAGCTGGCTGGTGTTGTCGTCTTCAACTGGAACAGCACCACCAACGCTGTACGTTTTCCCCCATGCTAACAACTCTTCTACTCTGGGCGTGTGTGTTCAATGCTGACTTTCTGCAGACCCAAGTTGCTTCCGATTGGGTCTTCTACGGCAACGAGGACGAGGCCCGCGAGGCCCTGGCCCCCATCCTGGCCATTGAGGGCGCCAACTTTGTCACCGGCGTCCTGCCCTGGAACCAGATCACCGCCCTGAGCGGCGGCGGCTACGACCCCGTCAACTGCCAGCCCAACAAGCCGCGCAACAACTTCAGTCTCAACCAGAAGGGCTGGAACGCCGACACCTGGCAGAAGGGCTTCGAGTCCATCTCCAACTTCTTCGAGACCGTCCCCGATGGCCGCAGCAGCCAGATCATGTTGGAGGTCTTCTCCAACAAGAAGACGGTTGAGATTGAGGACGACTCGACCGCCTGGCCCTGGAGGGAGGCCGATGGTTTCTTGTAAGTTGACACACTTCCCCCGTGATCATACCCAATGTTCAATGTGCGCAATATTCTGACTCCATGGTAGCCAAGTTCAGTTTGTCTACGAGGCCGGCGACACGGCCACACAGGACAAGGCCAACGCCCTGGGCCCCGAGCTGCGCGACACTTTCGCCGAGACCAGCGGCTTCGATGGTCAGGCCGTCTTCGTCAACTACGCTCGTGGCGACGAGAGCGTCGAGGACATCTACGGTGCCAACAAGCTGCCTCGTCTGGTTGAGCTGAAGCAGAAGTATGACCCGCACTACCTGTTTTCTTCGCCTCGCCTCCTTCCCAAGTCGTACCCTTGATTGGTGCTTGGGCTTCTACGCCGCAATCTACGCCGCAAATCTGCGAGGTCTCACTTGGCGACACCCCCTCCACACACACATGTACATGTATGCACATGAACACTTCTTCTTTTTTATATTTCTTCTTTTTTGTTTGGTTTTGCGCAACGATATATTTCTTAATTTCTTTTGTACCTATTTTTCAGGTCAGGCTGGGTGGAGTTAGACAGGCGGGTCCTGGGTTTCTCTAGACAATCTTCCGACATACAGATTTCCTCACAGGGCTCTTACAGAACCATCTCCTGAATTCAACGTCGAGTTTTCAAGTTCTTATGTTCATTATTATGACTGTGCTTGAGGCAACTTTGAATAGTTTGGGAAAATGCAATTTCCGGAGCCCTTATTGATGGCTGGAATGGCTCGTATCGCGAAGAACGCCTGGGATTCTCTTAGTTGTTGCCCGGCTTTATGCAAAGGGACACAGTCGATTTCCTTGCCTCGTAGAATCTTGATTTGGGGGTTTCGACGCAACAAGCCATCAATTCAATGCTTTCCGAGTGGCCGGTAGTCACCATTCGCTTGCAGGACACGGGTGGCCATCTCTCGTAGCTACGTATAGCTCGCAGGAACGCCAAGGTTATCCTGGACAAGGACCCAGTCACGTAGACGCTCTTCCGCTGTCGCCGACAGCCGTTGGAGGCCGTCTCTAGCTCTTTTGTGTCACTTGGTGCCATGATTTTTCTTGTGTAGGGTCGTGAGGGAGATTTTCCACTTCTTGGAAGCCTGGCGTGTGGAAACGCCAGGTTGTATGTCTCTAAGGGCAGAAATTATATCCTCTTCGGTACATGCGGGCATTACATGACAAGATGACATATGTCTTCTTGGAGAGATGTCGTTATTTCCACGAAGAAACGCAGTTCGAAGTCACAATACTTGTATCTTCAATGGGGTGATGAAGGAGCGGTGGAGGCGTTCCCAAAGGGGGGGTGTTCCGAAATCGGGTGTGTCGAATTATTCTTTGTCTTCATCCCGCTTTCCAAAGTGAAAGTATATAGAGTACGTACCTGGCGAACATCACCTCGTCCACCAGGCAAATATACTCCGTACAATCACTCGTAAAGTGGTTGCCATGCAATGCAGCCTACACGCCCCCAAAGAATTCCGCGATCGATAAAGAAGGACACCGTACTCCGTACATGTAACTACCACCGCGGCACCCATTTAGTCAATATTGCATGCATAACATCTGCACATCATACCCTATGAACTGAAGAGAAGGCGTAGATGCAGAGTGGCGTAAACAGGGATTAGATCTGCAGTGGTGTCTTGTGTGAACAGTGTACCTATAGATACATCAATGTACCCTCTTCCAACCTCGGAGTACATAGAGGTACAGCCATGTACCGGACGCACCTTTCCCAACTTTCACATGCCCCAAGCCTTTTGACTCGCCGTCCACGTCTGTTTCCAGCACATCTAAGCAATCGACTCGTCCGCCCCATCACCCTCATAATCCTTCCACTTAAGACCCTCGGGCACCGTCTGCCACTGCATCTTATCGTCCAGCAACCCCAACATCTGTCCCCACTCCTCCCGGACAGCCCTGGCCCTCTCCTCGCTCCTGGGCCGTATATCAGCGGGAAACGGCTTCGGGCAGAGAAACATGCCGTCCTCGATGTCCTCGGCATCCGGGATAATCTCCTGTCCCGTGACGGGGTCAACCGCCCTCTTCAGGTTGAACGCCCACATGGTGCGCGCCATGATGAGGAACAGCGACCGGTCGGCAATGTGCATGCCCTGGCAGAGTCTGCGGCCCGCACCAAAGACGAAGTGGTCGCGCTTCGAAGCATCCGAGCTGACGGCTGACTGGGCGGAGTTCTGGTCATCACCTTCCCATCGGGAGGGGTCGTATCGTCGGGGGTCGGAGTGTCTGTTCAGGTCGTTTTGGATGCCCCTGTTCAACCTCAGTGTCAGCGGCATTGTTCATGAGACCAGAGGGTAGGGAGGAACGTACCAAACATTGATGATGACACCCGCGTCCTTGGGTAGATGGTAACCCAGGTATGTGTCGTCCTGTGTGAGCGCGTGCGGAACACCCAGGGCAGCAGCGGGCATCCATCGCAGGCTCTCCTTCATGCAGGCGCGGATATACGGCAGGTCGGGAACGTCGTTGAGATCGGGCATGCGGTCGCCGCAGACGCGCTCCACCTCCTCCTGGGCCTTGATAGCCACCTCGGGGAAGACAACCATGGCCTGGAAGAAGCCGATTAGGACAGCGGCGGTCGTCTCCGATCCGGCCTGCAGGAGCGAGCCGCTTAGGTAGCATGCTGTCTCGTCGGAGAAGCCGTACTCCTTCTGGGCGCGGAGAAGGTCAATGCAGCAGCATGGCTTTGGGGTATTAGCTCATGCACTTCATAAGGTGTCCAACCCATGCGTATCTCGCAACTAACCTTTGCAGTGCCGCTGTGCAGCTGCTTTCGTGCATTCAGAAAGTGTCCCATGAATAGCTCCTTCTCCCTTTTGTGGTAGGCCTTTCCGCGTCGAACCACGGGGAGGAATGCATCCGGAAGGTTCCGCAGGATGGGGTAAAAGTCCAATATGGCGGCCGTCTGCACTTTCGGATCAGCATTCATCAAAGGCACGTACTTGGATCCTAGTGCACTTACCTTTTCACTTGTAATCTTGGCCAACTCTTCAAAGTTCTGGACGTCGTCAGCATACACCCTGAGACCAGACAATAAGATACTGATATCTTACATGAAACATGTCCACCAAGTTGGGGTCATCACTGGTCGGAGTCCGGTATCCAAATGTCATCTGCGTGGTCAGGGATGTGGTATACCGACGAATATGGTTGAGAAAGTCGTTGGGCGAGTCGAGCAGTCCCACCAGCAGGGCCTTGGCCTCAAGATCCTGGTACGGAACGTAGCTTCTCGAGACGACCAGGCCCAGGACGCCGTGAGCAAGCTTCCTGGCCGTCCGCTGAGCAGAACTGCTCCCCTATACTCTAAATCAGCCACTTTACAATCCAGTGTATCAAAAACACACTATCAGGATATATGCGTACCATAAACAACGGCCTCAGGTTCCCGCTCATAATGTTCTGAGACATGTACATGTCCGGCCTCCCCGCGTATGTGCCACTCCGCTTGTCGACCAAGTCCTTGACAGCCGTGTCGGACGACAGCACAATGGCCACCTTTGTGCCCAGCATGAGCGAGTAGACCGGACCGTACGTCTCAGCCCATTTCTTAAACTGCAGATGCGCATTGTGACTAGGCATCTGGTGCAGGTTACCCAGGAGTGGCAGCGTCGGCGGTCCCGGGGGGTAGTTGGACGGTCTTTGGCCGATGCGGCTAAGTCGCCAGAGCAGTATGATCAGGCCGGTTGCCGCGAGGACAATCCATGGCCTCGGGAACGTCTCGGAGGCCATGGCTGGAAAGCGATTTTCCAAAAACGAAGACATGATTCAAGACTGCACAGTAATTGGAATTACACGCGACAGCTTGGAGAGAGAATATTGAAGCTCGCGTTCGGGGCCAAAATCAAGAGGAAGAGAGGCCAATTACTATGAAATGCACTATGGATCTAGCCCAACATGCATGTAGATACTATAAATAAGTGAGAGCCCTCATAATTTCATACAAGCCAATATCGTGCGACGGATTACAACCTGGTAGCACCGCAGGCTCTCATCGGCCGTGGTCGTACGTTTATTACGGAGTACTGGCATGTAAGGGTTGTGCCTTGCAGGCTGTATGTAGACGTGCCATTTCTCACATCAGCTTCGGTTCGGTCCAAATCAGGCCCCGCGATTCTATGCTTAGCCATTGTTCCAGAGCCAGAAAGACCCTTGATTTCGCCCTGAATCCTGCCCTCGGAGCGGACCAGTCGGAGGCGGCTCGTGTTCCGTTGATTGAGCGTTTCGGTCCGCGCAGGAATAGGTTTAGCGCCGACGACCAAACGGTGCGGTGCACTGCAGGCGCGTCTGACAGTGAGCTTACACTGCAATACGATTCGAGACTGCTTTCTAATGCAACCCGTGCATTTAATACTACATGAATGAATGGATGTATGTAAGTTCTGAGTAGATTGAAAGCTTAGGAAAGAAACGAGGTTTTGGTTCTTCAGAATTCATCGAACCATTCTTCACACTCGTTGCCTGACTCCAGCTTTTACAATGGATCAAAGAGAGACTTATGCGCTCGTCACCGGGTGAGTACTCTGACTTTCCTTTCTGGAGACTTATGAAAAGATTGTTACTGAAACTTTTCTAGGTGTGGCGAGGGTGGCATCGGTGAGGCCCTGGTCAAGGAGTACATCAAGAAGGGCGTCCATGCCATCGCCACGGTGCTCCCCAACGAGAAGAGCGACCACCTCACTGCCGCGGGGATCACCTGGTTCCGTCTGGATGTGACGGTCGAGGAGTCGGTCATTGATCTCAAGGAGAAGATTCAGGATCTCACAAATGGATACCTGGATATTCTGGTGAATTGCGCGTACGTTTTCTATCTCATAGTCATTCAGAAGGTGTCGAACATGCATATACTGACTTCCACGCAGGGGAATCTGTAAGTCTTGCTAACTAGGACTCAGCTGGGACTGAGCTTGGCTGCTAATGACTGAATATCTAGGCTACACAATGCCCGCCATCGACACGGACGTCAAGTCTGTGAGGCGCATGTTTGAAGTGAATCTGTTTGGCCCCATGCAAATGGTTCACTACTTCCATGATATGCTGATCAAGGCTACCGGTGCCATTGTCAACATTGGTTCCATTGGTGGTGTTGTGCCATACGTCTACGGAGGTGAGATTCACATCCAACATCCATTCAAACACAACATCACATAAACTGCATATTACATGTACGCAAAGCAGTGAAGACATTTGTGCTGACAGGAATACCAAAAGCCTCATACAATGCCTCCAAGGCCGCCCTTCACCACTACTCCAACACTTTGCGTCTGGAGCTGTCGCCCTTCAAGTAAGCATCCCATGACTCCATGCCATTTCACGAGGACACTTGCTTACAAGAGACAACACAGCGTGAGGGTCATTTGCGTACGTATTCCAGACCCATGACTCTTCAGTATCAAGTGACATTTATTCTAATCGTTCGCTCAGGTGATATCCGGAGAAGTCGGAACCAACATCCTGAAGAACGACGCCCACCGGAAACTGCCAGAAGGTAAGCGACACGTCTGAGGGACGTGTGGGTCAGCAACGAGTCCGACATCACTTTGCTGACAGAAGCCTATAGGGTCATATTACCTGCCTCTAGCCACCGAGTTCCAGTCTCACGTTCAAAGATCAGTCAAGGGTAAGCCAATAACTATGCAATACATGCACCCCATGAAGATTATTATAGTGGCTGACACCATATAGTTGCAACCAATCGGTTCGACTATGCGTCCAACGTCGTGTCGCAGAGTCTGAAAAAGTCTCCTGCCCCTTGGTTCTGGACGGGCAGTGCTACGGGCATCATCCGATTCCTTGACATGTTTTTCCCGAGGACAATCTTTGTACGTTCATTCTCACCACGGGATACATATCTGTGTACAGAGGATACTAACAATTGCATTAGGACTTCTTCTTCTACAGGGATTTCAACTTGGAGAAAGTCAAGACGGCGTATGTTTCGAATCTGAAGAAGAATCTGTAGATTAGGCACAACCCGGACATTACTGGCCTTGGAGGCAGTCGGGAGGTTGGCAACTTGAGAATTGTAGGGTAGAGGCCTTGAGGGAGAGTGTTCTTCGGGCCCCACTCCGGAACCACAGTCGTTCTCGGACATCCTGGACGGATTTCGTTTGTCTATAGTATCATGAATGAATTCTGTATCACAATGCATTTTGTATCACAGTGCATTCGGTATCGATTGGAAGGGGTATGGAATCATTTGAGCTTAAAATATATCAAATTCCCATCTCCTGCGTTTTATATTGCACTGCATTGCCGAGAGACACGAACTTAAGAGCGATGATCCACCCACTTACAACCCGACATGCGAATATAGCGTGGCAAGTGGCAACCACATGCATCACCTCTTCGACCATCAATGAGATACTCGTACATGCAAACATTGAACTTACCCTTGACAAACGATGGCTTCATTCTACTCATTTTGCATTCATCGCTATCGTGCAGTTCCCTGAAGAGTCGTAAACTAACAAGAACACAACGACTTCCCAATTTTACACTGCTAACCATTGAAGCTATTGCTTGGAGTTTAGAAATCAAGACATTCACGCTATTATTCCATCAGCATTGTTTGAGAGTCAACATATCTCATTTACCAATATTTGGTCATTGAAGCTACTACACATATATTTCATGTACCGAGTACTCCGTACTCATCATTCCTCATCACTGCCAGCCGTCACTGCCGTATCCGTCTAGTTCTTCACGTAGTAAGGAGCAAGCTCGTTGAGCTCCTCGCCAAGCTCCTTACCATCAATGGTAAGAGGCTTGCAGTCGAGCAGCACCCACATCATGCGGCCAGGCATGGTGCCGTTGCCGGTGATGTTGTGCCACTGGTGAGCAGACGCGCGGTTGACGCTGACGTCGCCCTGGCGCATGATGCGGGTCTCGCCCGAGTCGAGCAGGAGCTTGAACTCGCCCTCGATGACGATGCCGTAGTCGAGCGAGACGGCGCGGTGCATGGGCGAGAGGACGTTGGGGGCAAAGTCCATCATGCGCACGACGGAACCGTTGTGGATGTGCAGGCCGGGCTACAATACAGTCAGTACACAACATCACTCCAAGCATACTCCAACACCGGTATCGGTTGGGCTGTATTCACCTCGTTGTCCTTGGCGTACTTGAGATCAGCATCGCCAGCCATGTCAACGGGCGTCTCCTTGGTAGAGTAGACAATGTTGGCAATGGCCTGCTCGTTGCCAATCACGCGGTGGTGGTCGCCATCGTCGGTCGACATGAAGATGCCCTGACCCTTCTCGTTGTGGCCGGTGATGTGGCGGACCGTGCGGCGGAGGCCCGGGGCGGGGAAGGTCTTGACGTAGCCGGCGCTGGTGGCGAGGAGCTCGGCCTCGGTAGGCTGCTTCTGAACGCTGCCCATGATGAACTGTAGAGTGGTGGTGGTTATGGAGAGTTGCGTTGGTGAGGAGGAGAAGTGATGGATGGAAGATGGATGCTGTTGTATAATGGGCTTAAAGCTTCTCTGTTCTCTGTTTCTGGCCGTAATCACGACATTAAATACCCTCTTTGCCTACCGGGGTTCGTGATACAGACTTCCATGTATCTCCAGCGGACGGTGTATCTACACTCCATCCGTTGTTGCTGTTGCATCGGAGCCGGGGCGCCGGGAGGAGGGGCAGCGGCCACGCCCCGGCGGCCGGTGTCTAGCCCAAACGGGATCGGGCCGCCTACACATGTACGGAGCGCGCATACGGGGTGCATACTTTGTGCATGTAAGAGTAAGCGCATGTTCCTGCGGTGCCTGGCTTCAACTCTGCAATACTCTGTAGACAGTCGACAGGTAACACATGTACAGACAAGAATAGCTACCAGGGGTTTCTAATGCCAATTCGGACCCTGAAGCTGAGTCAGGCCAAGGACCCCTTTAGATTTCCATTTAGTGCTTGATGCTTGGCAACTCGGCTGCCGATCCCACAGACCCGCACCGTCCAAGCGCTTACACTTATACTTGGACCCCGGCCTCCGTTTTTTGAGATCCGACCCGCGCTAAGATGCAGGGCTGATCGACCCCGCATCATGGCTTGACCGGGCCACTCGACCACTCTTTAGCTTGGCTCGGAGACGGCCGTTGACAGGTCGGCTCCTGGTGGTAGTTTGTGATTCATCTTCCCCTGAGGCTTACTCCGTATCTTCTTGAACTACTCAGTACACATGCAAGTACATAGAAGAGGTACATCTTCGTACTCCCTACAGATCCAATAGATCCACAGCATGACATTGCATTTGCCCAGCAATGATAGCAATACTCATGTTTCACACATTTACTGTGGAAATATTGGTCTGACATACATGTACATACATATATATTACAGAGTGCATGTGTACTTCTCCTAATAACTGGCTTACGGCTGGTGCAGAGCCTCCAACTGATTGTCCTGTCTTGTCCCGGCCCGCTCCCAATTCGGCTAGATCATGGCGTGTTCCCAACGAAAACGAGGGAGTGCAAATAGTAAATCTCTCTCACTGCTGTACGTACCGAGTACATCCCACCAAACCTCGCATCGCGGCACCTCGCACTCGGATAGAATTGAGTTGAGGCAACACGCCACACACCACCACACCGCATCCCATCTCACGCGGCACGGGTGAAACTGCTCACGAGAATTCCAGCGTTTTTCCCGGACGGGTAATCCTGCCGGTCGGCGTTTTGATCTCACCGTGGCCAGGTTGGCGCATATGCAATTGAGTCCAACAGCAGCCAGCCAGCCAGCCACGTTCAGCTTGTCTCCATGTGTGTACTCCGTACTCGGTACTCGTACTCTGTACTCAAACGAGTAAGAGTGAGAGTGGGAGTGAGAGTGATAGTCAGCAGCACACGACGATTGGGGGCGCGGGCTTACCTTGACTTGGCTTTCCCTTGGCTTTGCCTGACTGCCACTCTCCCGAATGAATGCTCACCAAATGAATGCTCATCAAATGACGCTCATCAAACGATGGCTGATGCTCACCTCACAGACCAAGTGCCACGTGCCATGTGCTCTTCCTTTGTCTCTCGTACTCGCTCTCATACGGGCGTGGTATTGCCGTAGTATTGCGCCGTAACTCGCTGTAGGATTTCGCCGGTTGCGGTGCGGTCAGTGTTGGTCGGTCCCCTTTCGTCGTGTGTGCTCACAGTATGCAACCTGACCTGGTGCTCGTTATCTCCAATCCGAATGCGAGACTATCCCACTGCGTATTTGGAAGAAACAGAGGAGGGAAGCGACGGGGGCAGTACCGGGAATATGTATTTTCGCGAAACACGAGGCCCCCCGGCCCATCTCTAGGCCATCGTGCACCGCACCGTAGGGCTGGGACAGGAATTAAGAATCATGTCATGCACATGTGAGGTCAACAGACCGACGGATCGTGACGTATTCGTCTACTAATACTCCTTACTGACAAGATGGTTATGAATCCGAACTGTCCGTATGCGAGCGGGCTGTGGTAAGGATCCGGGTCCGGGATTCCAAAGAAAGTTGGCTGTCCGGAGACATATACATTGAACTTTGAAGTGTTATATCTCCCATGTAACCCGATCCCCATTTCTTCCATCTCTATTCCTCGATCAGATCAGACATAGACTACCAACGTTTGATTCTCCCATCCGAAACGGTCGCTGATTCATCGCCATGAGTATTTGTCCCACGACATAATCTCCCCCCCTCCCTGCCGTCCCAAGGTCTCAACCTCGCACACACACACACACACACACACAAACGGCTACCCGAGCGACGAAACACCACACTCTGTACCGGCCCAGAGGTTTGTGTGTGCCCTGTACCGCCTGTTTGAAACCATCACACGCATTTACCCTCGCTGAGCGGCCACACACACATCGCCCATCATGTCGTCCGATAGCCAAGATGAGCCCAAGCTGGCCCACCAGCTCACCAACCTGGCGCCCCCGTCTGTTCCATCCACCGGCGTCTCCATGACCAACATGTCTGAAGTGTACGCCGGCCACTCTGTCATGTCGGAAGTGCCTCTACAAGACAACAATTTTCTAAGGGAGAACGACGACGACGACGGGACCGGCGCTGCGACACCAGAGTACCTCACCGGGTTCGCCCTATGGGTGAGCATGATTTCGCTCATGCTAAGTATCTTTTTGATTGCCATGGATCTGGTACGTTCCCATCCTTCCATTCCTTCTCTCTTTCTTCTTTTCTTGAATGGTTTCATCATTTGGTTACATAATATTCGACCTTCCTTTTTGGTTCCCCCATGACTGGGTTACCATGGCTGACTGTGGTAATAGACCATCGTCGCCACCGCCGTCCCAGCCATCACCAACGAGTTCAACAGCATCACCGACCAAGCATGGTACGCCGCCGCCTTCTTCCTGACCGGAGGCGGCTTCCAGTCGACATGGGGCAAGATCTACCAGAGCTTCCCGCTGAAGATGAGCTTCTTCACCGCCGTCTTCATCTTCGAGGTCGGCAGCCTGATCTGCGCCGTGGCGCCCACGTCTCCCGCCTTCATCGCCGGCCGCGTCATTGCAGGTTTCGGCTCCTCGGGCGTCGGCTCCGGCTCGTACACCATCGTCGCGTACATCTCTGAGCCGAAGCGGCGGGCGAACCACACGGCCCTGCTCGGCGCCGTCTTTGGCATCGGCAGTGTTCTCGGTCCCTTGATTGGCGGTGCCTTTTCCAGTGGTCTCACCTGGCGATGGTATGTACCCATACCCGTTTGAGATATCCTCAATGAATTAATGTCACTTCTTGGAACGCTAACATGTACATGCAGGTGCTTCTACATCAACCTCCCGATTGGCATCCCCCCCGTCCTGGGCATCATCTTCTTCCTGCGTCTGCCGGCCATCGCCCGTCCCCAGAAGGCGACTCTGCGCGAGAAGCTGCTGCACATGGACCCCATAGGCATGGTCTTCCTCCTCGGCGGCATCGTGACGTACCTTCTCGCCGTGCAGATGGGCGGGGTGACCCACGCGTGGGGTTCAGGGACAGTCATCGCCCTCCTGGTCGTCTGCGTGGTCGCCTTCATCATCTTCGGCGTGGTGGAGTGGTGGCAGGACGAGCGGGCGACGGTGGTGCCCCGTCTGTTCCGCAAGCGCTTCGTCGGCATGACAATGGTGTACATCGCCTTCCAGGGCGGCGCCCTCTACGCCATGGTGTACTACCTGCCGCTATACTTCCAGGCCATCCTGGGGGAGTCTGCCGTCATCGCCGGCGTGGACAACCTGGCCTTCATCTTCCCGGCCATGGCGGCGGTACTCCTCTCGGGCATCGCCGTGACCAAGACGGGCAGGGCGACGGTCGTGATGCTCGTCGGGTCGGCCATCGGCACGCTGGGATGTGGACTGTGCTATCTGTTTGACCTTGATACGAGCACCGGCGTGTGGGTGGGCGTGCAGATTGTCGCAGGGGCGGGGCTCGGTCTCGGCTTCCAGGTGCCGCTCATGGCGGCGCAGGCAAGCGTCAATGCGGTGGATCTGCCGGCCGCGACGGCCATGTTGATGGAGTTTCAGACGCTGGGCGGTGCGATCTGGGTGTCGGCCTCGCAGTCGGTGTTCCTCAACCGCGTGCTGGTCAAGCTGCCGTCCCTGGCGCCGACGGTTAACCCGGAGCTGGTGCTCGCCACGGGGGCGGGAGACCTGCGCAAGGTGTTCAAGGGGGATGAGCTCGCCGGGGTGCTGGATGCGTACACCCACGGGATCCAGACGGCGTTTCTGCTCATCTGTGCTGTTGCTGGGGTGTCGATTGTGACGGGCTTAGCGATTCCGTTTAGGAGAGTGGATGTATCGAAGCTAGAGGGAGGAGTGGCGGCGGGATAGACTGTTTTTCCTTTATGCATTAGATGGTTCACTGATTGACTTATATATACATGTTCTTCAGATCACCGCTTGAATGGTATGACTGGAGGTGCTGCTTGTGGACTTGCCTGTCTTGAGGGATGATGGTATGTCGTAGAGTTTAGGGTATTGCAGTTGATAGTGACACTGATGTCGAGGACCGGGGCGTGTTAATATAAGCCTAGTTGATATGTGAAATCCTTCACGAGGCTGAACAGATAGAAGACGAGTGGTATTCTTTAAGGTTTGTTCTAACATTTAACGTAGTATATGTACATGTCCAAGGCATCGTTCACCAATCATCAGCACTCCAACGATGGTTGCCATCTATAGACTCTATAGACCAGCTGGCTACCAAGTAGACTCCTGGACGTCGACACAGCAAGCGACACAGTGGAAGCTTGTCGTTCGTGAGAGATGAGAACCACATATCCATCAGACGTTACGCAACCCTGAGCTATATATGAGCACCCGTGCAGCTCACACCAGGGATGACTGGGCCGCTGCACAAGCGGGGATGGCTCTTTTTAGATGTTAGAGAGAAAAAAAGTAAAGGAACCAAAAAAAAAAAAAAAGAAAAAGGCAAAAAGAAAACATACAACAGCGGGTATTCGCTGGTCGTCACCGACCCAACTACTAATCCACCGCTCAGTGGCTTGACTCTGGGGGAGCGGACGGGACCCCGTATTTTCCACTAGCTATGGTCGTATGTGTCAGGGATTGAGGGAATGTCGTTTATATTCCATAGTCTGTCGAGGGAAGTCATGGGGAGGTCATGGCTGTGAGAGTCTTGGCCATGGACGAGGCTGGGTAAAGGGCTCGCGGCATCAATGGTCGAAGAGAAGGGCTGCCACAAGAGTCCTGGTGTCTATGCTGTCCTTTATTCGCTATCGACAGATTCTATGTACCGGTCGTTGATGTCGGCCCCTTTTTCGATGAGCACCTGGACTATATCATCGAACCTGTTCCTCGAGGCCCATCTGATTGCCGTCCATCCTCCACTGTCTCGCGCATGGACATTGGCCCCATTTTCGATGAGAAACTGGGCCGCAGCTCGGTTTTTGTTCCAGAGGAAGTTTATCAATGGTGTCCGTCCAAATCCATCCCGTAGGTCGGGATCGGCTCCTCTGCCGAGTAGAAGCCCGGCCATGATGTCGTATCCTCTCTCTAAGGCGTCTTTCAGTGCCGTGTGTCCCGTTATATCCTGCACGTTTATATAGGCCCCTCTGTCGAGTAGCAGCTGGGCTACAGCCTCGAGTCCGAACTTTGAGGCCTGCATCAATGTCGATTCCCCTCCCTTGTCCCGTAGGTTGACGTGGGCTCCTTTGTCGAGGAGAAGACGGACGGTGCTTTGGTTCCCACCATGTGCCTTCGCAACCTGCAGCAGTAACGTATTTACTACCTTGTCCTGCAGGTAGATTGTGAGCCTTCCGTCGAGCAGGAACTCGGCTATAGCTCCGAGTTCGAGCTTTGAGGCCTCCATCAATGCCGACTGCCCTATCTTGTCTTGTAGGTCGACGTGAGCCCCCTTGTCGAGAAAAAAACGGAGGGTGCTATGGTTCCAACGCTGTGCCCCCGCAGCCTGCATCAGTGACGCATTTACTGTCTTGTCCGGCTTGTTGAGACCCGACCACTTAAGCCCTTTGATGGCACCGTTGCTTATCCTTGATGCTTCGTACAACGCCGTCTTTCCGTAATCGTTCTGCTGGTTGATATGGGCCCCCTTGTCGAGAAGAAGTCGCACGATGGCCTCCATTCCATTTCCCGAAGCAAATATCAAGGCGGTATCTCCCATAACATTCTGCGTGTTGACATTGGCGCCTCTGCCAATCAACAGCTCCGCTTGGCGGCCGCAACCTCTCTGCGCCGCCTCCATTAGTGGTGTCTGGTTGCTCCGGTTGGCCAAGTTGATGTCAGCCCCTGCGAGGATGAGCAGCCGTGCTATGGCCTCAAGGCCATATCGCGAGGCCCACCAGAGTGACGTAGAATCAGAGCCATCCCTCACGTTGACGTCGGCTCCTTGACTGAGAAGCAGCCGCACCACAGCCTCGTGCCCATTCAATGAGGCCAGGGTCAGAGGTCTGGAGCCAGCGTGGTCTCCCTCGTCGACGGCCGCCCCTCCTCGGATCAAGACCTTGGCGAGGCCTAGCTCACCCTCCTGGGCAGCCCAGGACAGCGGTGTTCGCCCCTTGCAATTATCCAGATCCGCCCTCTTGAATCTTAGGCCGGTGGCCACGCCGGCATAGTCGCCCATAGCCGGGGTTAAGCCCAATAGTGCGGCGGCTGCGCCCCCATGGCCCCCGGCCAATGCGGCAAGCAGCGGATACTCGTACCTTTCGTGGGCGGCGTAGCCACCATTCTCTACTGGCTTCTGCATTAGTTGGTGGATGAGATTCTCCAGTCCCTTATCTGCCAGAACGTAGAGCGGTGTTGTATAGCGGGTGAGCCTCCGTTTCTTATGCCTTTCCGAGTAATTAATAGCCTGGACGCTAGCTGGGGTAAAGAATCCGGACATGAAGTCGCCCTGAGGGATCGCGGGCGCAGCAGCATCTGAGTGGTGGAGGATATACTGGCTAGCGTACTTGAGTAACGAATATTCCCGCTCCTTGGCATGCAGCTGCTTTTTGGTTCCGCCATCGGGCGGCCCATCGAGTATCGCCCGTACCTCTGGAAGGTCGAGATATGCAGCACAGCAGCGCTTGAGCGTCTCATGGCTGCTGGCCTCCCATGCAAAGCCGATATCGGGCCACAGCTCCCGGAGGCCGCCGTCCTTGACTAGGAAGTCGCGTACTGACTCGTGGATAAACTGCACTGTTGGCAACTGCGTCTTGGTGACCTCGGCAAGGCCCTTAGACGCGCTCGTGACTAGCCTTTCGCAGGACTCCATCGTGGTTACCTCTGGCAGCTGAACCTCGCCCTGGCGCCCCCGTGTCGACTCTAGGTCGAGAGATGTTGCCGCCCAGATGGCATGCTGAAACTCTGCCGGGGCTAGGGGCCGCATCGCGCAGAGGATCCAGATGACGCAGTGGGATAGTCGGTTCCGGTTATGCTGGTCGCGCGTCAGGATGCTTCTAAATAGAACGCCCAGTTCGGCCGGAATTTGCGACAGCGTGGCCCTAAGGGAGAAGCCGCCATTGCTATACTCCGTATTAAGCATATCGACTACTAGGATAATCCACAGGAATATTCCGGCGGCTTTTCTTAGGATTTCGGCCGTGAGGTCTTCGAGAAGCATAGGGTCCTTAATATCAAGGTGATTTTCCACGTAGCTGGCTAAGTCCTGCTGGTGGCCAGGCTCTTCCTCGAGCGTTAGATAGTTGCCCTTGCGGACGTGGATAGACGGATAGGGCCGGCTCGAGAAACAGACCCGGAGTGAAATTTTCTCGTCCACTGACCTTTCGGCCAGGTCCCCTAGGAAGCGGACCATATCCCGGATTTGCCGCTCATCGCCCTCGTCGAGGGCGTCGATGAATATAGTACACGAGCGCCGGCCTAGGGCCATAATAGCGCGCTTAAGGAACTCCTCAAGGGCTATGAGATTAGGGCAGCCCTGCTGGTTCCGTGGAGTGATAGAGCTGTCGTCGAGAACTGATTGCAGGTCCGGGAACTTTTCGAGGAGCTGCATTAGCAGGGATCGGTACATGCCGGCAATAGACTTTTCGAGTAAATCGCCACGAGCGTTAAAGAAGAAGGATAAGGTAATAGAATCGGCTCGGTCGCCCTTTCTAGACTCCTGGTGGAGGAATTTCATCATGGTTGACTTTCCGGAACCGGCCTTTCCGCACATCCACAAGAAGCCATGGTCTTGCGATTGAGTGGTAGGGTCCAGCCAGCGTCGGTATACCGGGTGTCTAATAAGCCAGTGGCACGTCTTTCGATATGCGGCCCGGATGTTTGTGACTCGGGCGTCGACCTGCGGGAAGTCGAGGGACTCGAGTAGACGCTTCCGTCGCTGCTGCATAGCCTTTTGGACGTCTTGTCGCAATGCTGTTCAGTATATGTCTTCATTATGGTTGGGGTTAAAGGAGACCTAGGGAATTGTGTTACCAGAATTATCGGAGCTGTCCCCCGTGCTACCGGGGCAAGCGGCAGTACCTCCGGGGTTCCGCAGCGAGCCCGGGATGACCTCGAGTAGCTCCCTCGCGTAGGCTGCCGCCGTAGCAGCGGCATAGTCCTGCCACTCCTTGGCCTTATGGGAGTCGGAGTAGTCGCAGATGCCACGGATCGGGAGACAGTGGAGTATGTCCATGATACCGGCGGCCTCCATCTCAAAGCACAACGCCGAGAGCTGGCGGGCAATCTCGTCCCTCTCTCCCGCGTGCTTCATGACACGGTTTCCCGAGGCGATGACGCCGTAGTGGATGCGAGGCTCCGTCGAAAGCCGAGCGCCCCGCGGCTGCAGTCTCCCGCGGTCGCACGAGGCACACGTCGGTCCACCCGCGTGCTCATACGACGCTGCGAACAGGAGATCGGGCTGGTCCGGGCGTGAGACCCCCGGCAGCTGGTCCTGCAGGATCCTCGACATATAACCGCTATCGCCGTGGGCCCCGTGGCTCGACCGGAGCTTCGCCACGGCCGAGTTGAGCACCGACGCCGGTATCTTAGGGTCGGCCGTCATCTGGAAGACGCGGCCCGCTGTCGTCTTGCCCAGGTCATACTGCACCACACTCGTACCTACGACCACGTCGCCTAAATATATGTCGCCCTGGCCGGGGCAGCCCCCGCCGATGCCTACCATAAGGGTTATGCGGACCCGCGGGAACGTTCGCTTTAGATCCGTCGCGACCGTGGCCGCGTTGATAGTCCCGTATTGCCCGGGTAGGCACACCATGACGACGTTGTGCTGGCCCATGCGCCCTAGAACGTACGCGTTAGAGTCCCCCTCGTGGATGGGCGGCATCTGGTGCTCCTCGTCCAACATGGCACGAGATGCACGCAGCTCCAGGGGGAGGGCGCAGATCCAGGCGGCCGTGTAGTCTTCGCATGTGAGCGCATGGCCGCGGCCGTCTCTCAGGGCTATGGTGGCGGTTTTGGTTCGTTTGGCGGGGTACGGGCCCAATCTTTCGTCTTGAGACGCTTCATCATGACAGAGTCGTTTCGAATGATCCATAGCTTCTCATCACTGCTCGCGAATGTAGAGGGTGCCAGTGGGAAAGTCAGCCTGTTGAGGTGAGCGAACGTACCTCCGGCTCGAGGACTGGCTTCGCTTCGTTGGGCTGTCCCAAGGCTGACCTGACCGTCCGCCTGCCTGGCCGCCCAATCAGGCCTCCTCACGACCGCTTCTCAGCCTGTGGCCATTGATCCTCCGGTCGTGCTGCTGCTCCCAAGCGCTGTGGGCGGCTATCTGCACAATCTCATTCGCCGCAGGCTCATCCACAGGTACTTTGTACACGCGTATAGATGACCTTGCTCGGTCGCAAACACGGCCGTCATCTTTGAATCTGGATCCATTTTGGTATCTACCATAATTGATCTATGTCTTTTATAGGCTCTTGAAAAATGGAGGATGTGCTTTAAAGTGCGACGACAAGTAATATGCACGTCTATTTCATAGATCATTCGCTCATGGTATAAATGCCAACCATGCATTGTGAGATGACGGCAAGTAAAGAAGCAAGCGGTCCAAAAGGGCAGGCGGTGCCCATGAGGGTAGGCGGTGACCTAGCAAGACTAGGAGCACGGGGATCTTGGCCATGGCTGAGTGATGTAAGCGGTGATATCGAACTGGAGTCAAGACTGCGAGAATAGGGATGTGGCGTACGTGTACGCGGGCGGACGTTTTTCCAGGGCTGGCAGGCGTCTAGCGTCTTGGTCGCATCACGGAGCAAACCCGCTGGTCTGTGACAGTGTTCATGGGGTCTTATACTGAGCACGCGATTTCAAACCGGTATCTTCACGTCTCCATACCGTTTCTGTTCGCTTAAAACGATGGGATGTAGAGAACGATGGGGTTTTGATTTCCGGCGGTCGAGCCGCCATTTTGGAGGCAAATGCCGCCGAAAAGAGGCAGATATCAAACGGTTTGTCAGAGCTTGACGGGACCCCGTATTCTCCACTAGCCATGGTCGTATGTGGAGGGAAGGTACAACATTGAAGGTTATAAGCATCAATCCAACCTATCAAACCCATTGGACGGAGGAAAGAGGTGATGTGATGGTCAGATCATTGAAGCCTACGAAGTCCCAGTACCGGGCCTGGGTGACGCTGCGGTCGACGACGGTGCCGGCCTCGACGTTGCCGGTGCTGCCCTCAGCGCGACCCTCCTGGGCGAGGAAGAAGCGCGTCCGGTGGCACTTGACCGAGATGCTCAAGGTCATACGGGGCAGGACATCCGAGGCCCCCCTGCTTGCCGCCCTTCTTCTTGCCGCTCGCAGCAGCAGTAGCGTGGTACAACTCTCTGTAGGCCTGATGGGTGTGGGAGATTCTCCTTCTCGATCACCTGGGAGAATTGGCCCTCGGAGACACCACCGCGGTGAATGACGGGATCTAGGAGCGTGACCCCTCCCGGCGGGTCATCCATTTTACCAAGACGCGGGTCCTGCAGTACTGTCCTGGCATGAAGCGGTGCGAGGGCTTCCCGAACGAGGTGCCGACCAATCAAGGACCCGAGTCCCCGGCCGGAACATGCTCCTGCTAGCGGTGGTTTACCCTCCGATGTTCGTCCTGCAGGGCAACATTGTGAGAGACTGCGGAACGTGCAATCTGACGGTGCCGGGTAACAGGCTGAATAAGTTCGCTGGGACAACGAGACTCTTCGGCGATCGTCCGTGTGGCCATTACTGGCTCGAGCTGTGGCGGCCCACGCTGCGTGGCCTGCTCCTCTTGGTCGTGGGCCACCCTTGACGGACCGGTGCAGCCAGCTGTCGAGACCAGAAAGATGAGGCATCTCGTTGAGTTGGTCTATGATGGTGGTGGACAGAGACCTCTACCCGGGTGGGACGGGGGTTATCGCCATGGACAGCTCGATCTGGTGGTATTGATTGCATCAGAGGCAGATGTCGACGGTGGTCAGATGCGCTCCACGCTGTTTCCCAAAACCATGGACATGACGATGGAGATATACTTGACGTAGCTGGTGGCGGTGCCTTCTATTTCCTCTCCGTGCAGTCGTGCCGGGACAGTGACCATTCGGATCGGACGGGCGGCACATGGGAACTTCAGAGGTCTCCTGTCTTGTCGTGGAAGCCATCTCTGCACGTCGTTCCATCATGTACTGGCGGGTTGGGCTGGGCTCTGCAAATTGCAATCTGCCGAGGAAATGGCTCAGGTGGGATTGTAGGTGGCAGAGGATGAGTTTCCGACATTTCGAAAGGACTGTTGATTGTCGAAAATATCGATGTTGCAAGCATCGTATCCTTCCAAGGCCTTCTACCGAGTACTATCACGCTATAACGATACACCGAGAGCTAAGAAAGTAGTAGTAGTGAGCTCTCAATGTGTTGCGACTGCAGTCGCTCCTGCCATGGCTGGCTCTTGCCCAGCACAGAGCGAGGACGGCGGAAGGCAGACAATCATTACGCGTAATCAAAGGCGGACGTGAAGAATCGTGTAGAAGCGTGCAGAAGCAAAAGGAATAAAAAGTACTCCTGTATTCATACAAAAGGAAGAAGAGAAAAGCAAGGAGTGCACAAAAAGCAAACTTACAATCCGAGTAGCAGTTCACCCGTGAATCTGGTGACGGATCCGGCGACGGGCTATATATAGTTCTTCTGCACACCCTCCCTGCACATCCTTCTTCTTCCAACCTCTCAGATTCCTCCCTCATCACCTCAACCATGCATCCTTCACCAACCCCCAGCTCAGAGATACAGCTCGACGGCTTGGCTCTATCGGGGGGCAGACAGGACGGCAGACGGAACCCCGTGTCTTCCACTGGCCATGGTCGAATGCCATGATCTTGTTTTTTTTTTTTTTTTTTTTTTTCCACCCAGCTTCCATCGCATGCCCACGGCTCTTTCTGTTGTGAATGGCTCGTGTCGTCACTTTCCGTCGCCATGGTTGATCCATCCGTTGATCTTGGGTTTCCTGTGAGTGACGTGCACCCAGACATATGAAGATCCTCGGGGTCCCCTACAGTATATGCCTTCTATGTACTCCGTACAGAGCGAGAAGCTTCTGCTTTCAAGCCGTCAAGGCCGTGTAGGTGTGTAGCCTAAGACGACTGAAACGCCTGCCTCAATGATTGGATCCTATCCTCTCTCCTCTCTCTTCGAGTAGAAGCCATGGTTGCGTCCTTGCCAGCACCTAAATTGTCTTGACGGTATAGAGCCACGTGTCTCCTACAAAATATTATAGTTATGCTCTGTTGTAACTTCAAGTAAGCTTGAATCTAGCTTTGCGCTCCTGCGGCTGTCTAGTCATCCCTATAGTAGTGTCGGGATATAGCCACCCTCTAGTAAGCACCTGATGTGTGGCAAAAACCATCAGGGTTCTGGCCAGGGCGGCAAACGAATGGATATCAATGCTACTAGTAGTGTAAACCTTGAGTTGGGATGGAAGCACCTTGATACCCAAACACCTACCACAAACCGCCTCTCCCAGTTCCCAGTGGCAGGCTATTTTCCATCATCATTCGCGTCCTCCAGTTGCACAGGAAAAGGGGATTTGATGTCACGCCTTGTGCTTGCCCCCGGTCTCGACCTGTTGCTCATCACTGGCAGAACCTCAAGATATCTCAAAGCTCATTGATTCGACAATGACAACGCCCTCCATCCAAGTCCTGTATTCTGGACGGTTCTCAATAACCTGGAATCCGAGTCAGACGACGACGGTTCCGGGCGCGTCTGCTGATACCAAGGACAGGCTCAGAGGATATCTCGAACGAGAGTTGAGAGAATTGAATTCTGACGGAGATTACGACTCGGGCGACGCGAAAGGCAGAACTGCACTGAGCAAAGCCCGAATCTACTCTCTCCTCGCTGTCGCCAACGACCCTGCCTCTTCGTTAAAGGGACTTACCAGGCTTCTGGCGTCCATAGCTGAGGATGACGCAGAGTCGAGCGATGAGACAAGCGAATTGATCAACACCAACTTGAGAGGCCTGGGGGAGAGAGCAGCGGACGCGACCGCGTCCTGGTTCAATGGGAAGGTCGCACGAGCCGTCGGGCCTTTGACGGCGGTCGAAGACGATACCGACAGTCTGCCGGATGACAAGGGCAAGGGAAAGCGCAAGCTGCGGGAGGTTGAGGAGGTCGAGCAACAGGATCCCCCCTCCTCTTCTAAGCAGCAGAAGAGTCAACAGCAACCTCCGCCACCGGGCAAGCGCAGTGCCGCCGATCTGCGTGCCCAAAGAGAGGTCCCCTCCTGGTACGATGGAAGGTGTCTTCTCACGGGCAACATCTATCCACAGGGAGCGCACATCGTTCCCGTGCGGGCCATTCAGCGACAAGAACTTCATATCGTGTGGAAGGCACTCCGGGCGTTCTGGACACTCCCGAAACTGGACAAACTAGCACTACAATGCCTAGAATCGACAAACGTGCTTCCAATGTCGCCGACGGTCCACGACTTTTTTGATCGGTGCAAGTTTGCCCTGCGCCCAATCGTGCACCCGGACGACCCGCAGCGCCGCATCTACCTCCAGGTCGTGTGGCTCAAAGACATGGAGAGGGCTGACTCACTGGTGCAAGGGAGATGGAACACTGGCGAGCTTGGCGGGTTCAGCGACTACCGCCGTGGCATCGCTGACGAGCACTATCCTGCCGTCAGACACGGGGATGTCTATGAGCTAGTCAGCCCAGACCCCAAGTCACTCCCGCTGCCGAACCTGAGGATGCTTGAACTCCAATTTGCCGTCCACAAGCTCATGGCAGGGATGAGCGCGGCCGGGGCGCTGAGGTCAATCTTCAGCCCTGATCCCCCCGATGACGCTGGCCCGGAGTTCGATAGCGGCGTCCCGCCCAAGTGGCGATTCCTCGTCGACGAGGCCGTCATGGAAGGCGTGCTGAACCCTGGCGCCGCCCGCCTTTGGAAACGCGAGTTTTCCCGCATGGAGTGGTCACGCGACACGTTCCTTCGCCAGCTGAGAGAGAACCGGTTGCCGGCAAACGATGGGCTGGAATAGAACCCCAGTCCAAAGCCACCCAAGACGGACAGTGGACGCTCTGTCCAGGAGGTGGCCCCTGGCAGGGAGTCCAAGGCTCACGGCCAAGGCGCCGTGGTCGATGTGAAGGAGGAAGAGGGGGGCCAAGTACGGGCTATCGAGGACCTGTTCCGTACCCTGTCGACCAACTTCAAGCTGCCTGAGCTGCGGTTATCCGGGGCAGCAAAGGGTGCCGGCTCCTCCACCAAGCGGACAAGCCAGCCGAGCGAGGAGGGAAGCCAAGGGGCGTCGGTTGACCAGGGGCTTGGTGATTCCGACCTCATATCAAGGCGGCACCTGACGTGGTCCAGATTGAAGGGCAGGGCCGCCAGTGTCAGGAGGAGTCTGCGGGGTGCCTTTGACGAGCCGCATTGAGGACAATGCCGAAGGCCGGCAGAGCGTGGGGGATGGCTGTGTGGTAGCGGCGAGCACCATAATGACGAGGCTACCTGGCGGTCTGGCTCAAGCAACAGTGTCGACGCGGCAATACCTTGGCAGTGTCTATTGTTCAGATCCAATAGTGGAAGAGATAGAAGTGGTACCAGGAAGTCTGTACGGAGTCAAGAGTATATGCTGTCGATGCAGCATGTCAATACACATGGCTTTTGCCTATCTTATTCCATCCCCGCAATTGATACCGGTTGATTGCCGATGTCATGGACTAGTCCTCGACCCTTGTTGGTCGTCGGAGAAGAAGCTGAATCAGGCATGAAACACGCCCGTCTTTGCGATCAACACATTGTTATCCGTACTCGTACGGAGTACTCTATCTGTATCTGTATCTGTATCTGTACTCTGTACATTCCGTTGTCGCATGTGATTCCCAACGGTGGCTGCATACTTTTCTACTCCATACTTATACAGAGTACATCCATGCATGTACCCGTATCCATGACACGGCTGATGCTTGTTGGTTCAATGGCAATGACCCAACGAGTGAACAAGTCTGCCTCCGTACATTCAATGCATTCAATGTATGTGTGTTTACACCGGCAGGCAGACTGCCCCAAAGTATTGCCAATGTCAATGTCCACTCATCCCATTTGAGATGCCAAGGACACCACGAAAGATGTGTTGGAGACATTGCGCGATAAGTATACTACGTACTCCGTACTGCGTACGCCATACTCCGTGCTATAAATGCATGTTGTCTCTTTCCATGTTCCCTCCCGATAAGCACATGCATGCACCAAATGCACGGATATCGTTTCCGCGCCAAAAGAAAAGATACCCCAGCCCAGCTTGCCCGCCAACCCGCCAACCCGCCCATCTTGCCCCCAGCTTGCCATAGATGAGGGGTTGGTCCCCCCCCTTGCCGTCCCGTCCCCCCGTATCAATTGATCCATGCATGTCACTCACTCTCGACATGTACGGAGTATGTGATTAGCACACACAGCAAGCCAGCCTAAGGCCTCCACTCGCATACATAAGAAGAATGAGTCCCGCGCGCAGGATGTTGAAGACATTCCCCAACTTGCTACCTAGTAGTAATACGGAGTGCGTACGGGGATAGTACAAGTACTCCGTATACTTCATTCCCATCATGCTCTCCGATGCTACCAGTGCGGGAGCCCCGTTCCCCCCGGGGACCCAAAACATCAGCGACCTGCACGCCCGGCGCATCATCCTTGCGCCTCAGCCGAGCTCTGATCCCAATGAGCCACTGGTAACCCGCCTTCTGACACCCTTCCAACCCAAATACTCGTAGTATTTATTGACTGACTTGCTCAGAACTGGAGCACGACACGCAAGTCTCTCCACATGACGTTGCTGTCCCTGTACGCCATGATGATGTTTGCCATGTAAGTCTCCACGCCTTGCATTCTCCCTCTCCCGAACCACGTATGGAATACTGACAGATGCAATGCTCGCGCGCGTGTAGCCCCTGCATGAGCGTCCCATTCTGGCAAAATTTCAATGAGGAGCTCGGCATCAGCTACGCCAACCTCAACAACGGCTACGCCGCCAACATGGCCGGCCTGGCCGTCGGCTGCCTCCTCTTCATCCCCATTGCGATGCGCATCGGTCGACGGCCCGTATACCTCATCACGGCATTGATCATGGTGGCGTCGGGCATCTGGCAGGCCGAGACACATACGCTCGGGGATATGGTCGGGATGAATGCCATTGCGGGCGTGGCGGGGTCGGTGGCCGAAGCTCTCTTTCAAGTGACGGTACGTCAACCTTCCAAGAACCAAGTACCAACTACGTGCTAACTTCGCATTTCCAATCGCAGGTCTCGGACCTATTCTTCGTGCACCAGCGCGGCACCATGAATGGCGTGTACCTCATTGCCGTCATGGTCGGAGTACGTTCCCATCCTCATCTCTATCCCAGCGAAGCGAGCGAAGCGAGAACAGCCTCCCCGGCAGGGGCCGCCGGAGGCATCAATAGCTGACAAATAACAGAACTATTTGGGACCGGTGTATGGCGGACAAGTAGCGGGATACATGGGCTGGCGGTGGGCATGCTGGTCGTGTGCCGTCTTCATGGGGATCGTCACCATCCTGATGGGGTTCTTCCTCGAAGAGTCCAAGTACACGAACCCATATCCGCACCTGCACAGCCAGCCAGTCGCATCGCCCACCCCATCATTGTCCAGGGATGACAATCTCAAAGAGAACAGCCGAGAACCTACATCAAGGTCCACTGGACCAGACGATACATATACATCCCAGAAGACTCTGACAGGAAGAGCCGTCGAGATAGACACCAGCATCCCCATCAAGCCCTACCGGACTCGCCACGCCCTCTGGACACTAGACGACCCATCCCCAAAGTCACACGAACATGGTCATGTGCATGTGCACAATCGCACCTTTTTCCAGGACATCTACGAACCCTTCCAGCTGCTCGCCACCTTCCCAGCCGTCATGTTTGTCGCCCTCCAGTACGGCTGGGCCATCTCCATGCTGGCCATCCTGGCCGTCACCCAGAGCAGCCTGTACGCCCTGCCGCCCTACAACTTCACCGCCGCGGGGGTGGGCAACATGAATTTGCCGCCGTTTGTCGGCGCGCTTCTGGGATCTGTGTTTGGCGGTCCGCTCGTGGACTACCTGGTCGTTCAGGTGGCCAAGCGGCGCGGGGGTGTGTACGAGCCCGAGACACGGCTGTGGCTGTTTCTCGTGCCCGGGCTGAGCATGACAATTGGGTGTCTGATGTATGGGCTTACCATTGCGCAGGGCATGCATTGGGCTGTCAATGCCGTGGGAGCGGGTTTCATCGGTTTCTCCATTGGCGGATGCGGCGATATGGCTTTGACGTATCTGCAGGATTCCTACTTACTGGTAAGTTCACAGTTTTGACATGCAGTTATTTCGGTTGTGTACCCTCTGACATCTCCCAGATCGTCGGCCCATCTCTGACAATTGTCGTCTTTGTCCGCAACGTCATCGCCACGGCCCTCGTCTTCGCCGCCACGCCGTGGATGTCCGGAATGGGCGTGTACAACATGTTTGTTCTGATGGGATGCATCGCCACGGCTGTGGCCTTGACCTGCGTTCCCATGATCATCTGGGGACGAGGGTTCCGGGCCCGTCTGGCGGATAAATATGAGTACTTTGTTGAGCAGCAGTCTTAGACGGCGATATATCCTTCCGTTTCTATACCCATTAGTTTCTTGATTTACATGGTACGTGTAGAAGTATCATGCAGCGAATCCATTCATCATTCGATCCTTGGTCAAGGTCTATCCATGCAGTTCCATGTATGTGTCTTTGTCGGCTGTGATGTCTCCGGCGGCCCCTGCCGGGGAGGCTCTCCTCGCTTCGCTCGCCGGGAGCGTACGCGTTTGGTCTACCTCCTCCCAGCGTAGAGCCAGAACATCCTCCAGAGACACCACGCCAGCGATATGAACGCCAAGGTAGTGAGCGGAGCATAGCAGATCTCTAATACAGGAAATGCAGGCCCAATGAAGCTATGCAACGAGAAGATGAACAGCGCCAGGACCGTCAGAAACAAGAGCACGTGGAACGCCCATCTCCGCCGCTGCGACACGACTCTGGCCTCGACGATGAGCGACGCGACATAGCACGCCATGGACGCGCAGGCAACCACAAAGGTGTTATCCTCGGACCACTTGCGCGTCTCAAAGACGTACACCAGGCTCGACACACCGCAGAAGATGGCACTCGCCACAAGCTGAGTGACATACTGCGCTGGCCTGTCCCGGGACCCAAATACTTGTCCATGTCCATGCCCACGGGCCGTACCTCTGTCTCGGGCCTGCCAGATCTCAACCGTCACCCATCCAACACAGTACACATACGCACCGCCCAGCTCAAGTATAATCCAGAGTGGCTGCTTAACCTCCGCCACCACGGCCGCCGAGACAGCAACCTGGTAGAACAGCGTGAAGAAAAGCGACAGGAACAAGGGCACCTGGAGACCCGAGAAGATGGCCGGTTGGACGTGCAGCTTTTCCATCCAGAGACACCACAGGATCCAGATGATCTGGAAGAAGGGGACCAGCAGGAGGACCTGGATGGACAGGACGCTGGCTATGGTAGTGAATTCGTCGGGGGCTCGGCCAAAGACAAACTCGGTGACTGAGATGGCGTACCAGCAGACCAGGAATAGGGCGCCCGCATACGAAGGCCCGTGGGTGAGAAGGCGGGAGCGAGAGGCGTCAGCCTGGGATCTGCCGTTGCTGGGATCATTGCGTTCTTCGTTCTCTTGGTACACAGGGAGTGTGGGTGCAGTTTGTAGTGTCGAGGTCGTCCGTTGAGAGAAGATGGCTGGTTTCTTGCCAGGGAACAAAGACGGTCTCGGGACGGAGGACTTGTGCTCTGGCTCTGATGTCTCGTGGTGATGATCCTTGGGGTCCTTGTCGGACTTAATCGGGGTATTTCGACCTTTGGCCTCGGAGCCGACGAGGTATCCTGCCACAGAGAACAGTGGTGCGGCAAGCAGCACAATGGGGAGCACCTGCCCAAACGTCCACGTGTTTTCCTCCCCAGGACTGAACAGGCGGGCGATGAAGATTTTCCGCGTGCCCCAGGCAGCCGAGGCAATCAGCCAGTACATCTACTCAAGTCAGCATACACTCAGTTTGATCAGTGCGAATCCGACATGCGAGCGAAGCGAGGTCAGCCTTCCCCGGCAGGGGGCCGCCGGAGGCATCATCATCATCCACAAGCACATACCTCAGCAAACATGGACGTGAAATAGTCGAGCTGAACACAGACGAGCTGCAGCAGGGCAATCCACAGCGGCTGCAGGACCACCCTCTTGACCAGCTGCCACGCAGACATGGATCCAGACGCAGGATCCCAGCTCTCATACGCCCTCCGTTCAATGCTTCTCAGCCGTCCAATCCAGACATGCGGCTTGCTCGACAGCCGTCTCGACAGCTTGACCACGCGGATGAAATACCCATAGAAGAGCAAGAAGACCGTGACCAGCAGATTCTGGAAGGCAGCCGAGCTCGTGTCGGGCCTGGTCCAGAAGTAGCACACGGCCTGGTCGCGCGGGCGCACGGCGGGACGCGAACCGTCATCGTAGCCGTACCCGTACACGTACTTCTGCTGCAGCCAGTCAAAGTGCGCGGTGGGGATCATGGCGAAGCACAGGAGCACCAGCATGAGCAGCATGGCAACGACGCGGTACCACTTCTCGGCCGGGTGGGCGCGGAAGTGGTCGCGCAGGACCGTCAGGGCCGACAGGTGCGTCACGGACGAGAACCAGGCCAGGTGGACGATGAGCTGCCAGTGGTAGGTCGACAGGCCGCAGCGGATAGTGGCGAAGCCGCTGATCAGGATGGCGGTACCGTTGAAGAATTGGATGTCGGCGGCGAGGAGGATGCACTGCAAGCCAGCAGGGTTGGTTAACTTGGAAACACTAATGGACCAATCTTGACAACCGACCTTTGTTAGAGCAGTCTCGAATCGACCGTTCCTCCGATTCCCCGTCGATGCCTTGCGACTCCTGTTGAGCCCGGGGATCTTGCGGATGAGGCCAACGATGATCTCGTCAGCCACGTTGCCGTGCGGTTTCGTGCCTTCAAAACCCCCATCATGCTGGATGGCCGGGTCATATATGAAGACGTAGTAGCCAAATAGCAAGAGGACAACCATGTGCGCCGTGATGAGGAATCCCAGTAGAACCTGTCGACGTCAGTGGCATACACGTGGAATCGCATATCACCCATCTGGCCCCCATAGTGACGTACCCCCAATCCTGCGATATCCCCATTGCCCTCGAGTTCCGGCGGATTATCGCACGAGTAGGAACAGCTCATCTTGTCTGGTCTCTACTCGTGTCTCTACCCGTGTGTCTCTAGTTGGCACATGTGGACATGACGGTCGAATCGTCCAACTCGACGCAGATGCTGAGCTCGGGCTGAATTGCAGAAGCAGCGATTGGAGAGCAGACGAGAGTGAGAAGAGCAGACGGCAGACGGCAGACGGGACAGACTAAATATCGGCACTTGCCCATGTCTAGTCCGTCTGACATGCGTTAAATGGGCTAAAAGGGCTGCCAGGCTGAAGGGGCTAAATGATGACGCTGATCACTGCAGGCATGGACACATTTGATGGGTTGAGGAACGGGATACAAGTATACACCCAAACACCCAAACACCCAAACATCCAAGTACCAGACCCAAAACACTCTTGCCGTGCTGACATGTGGGGACGACTTTGGAAACGTGATGCAGGGATGGGATACAATCCGTGTACTTGCACTCGACTCTATACACCTACGAGATCACGTTATGGCATACGAGTAGGCAACTAAGGCAATTGAAGCAACTGTAATTGGCCTGGACGCATTCATTCAGAAGTGCAATTCTTGAATGTATTATCGCATAATCTACGGAGCACTGAGTACAAGAGCAAAAGAGCAAAACAGGCAAGTATTATACATGCTACTTACGCTGACAGTCGACAAGCCAATCACCCCTGTGACAGATGACGACAGTCTGTCAGCCCTCTCTGACGCTGTCGCATCGCTAGCACAGCCTTGTTATGCACATTACCAGTACTCCGTACTCCGTACTCGTACAGACAATGCCACATGGCACAGCGATATTACCAAGAATAGTATTCCGTAATACGGAGTAGACAAATGGGGCAAAAACAAAATGCTTGAATGCCTGTGATTGATACTGTTGTCTTGATCCTCGTTTCCTCTTTGCCTTGCTCCCACAACGCCCATGGCTCAAGTATACATGTACAGAGTACAGAGCACATATGCATGTATCCTTTTGTTGAGTTCTATAAGGCTCCAAATGATAGGAGCTCAAAAAGGAGAGTATCATATCAACATGTATCCCTCCTCTTCATCCTCATCCTCGTCATTATCCTCTTCCTCATCCTCGTCCTCATCCCCATCTACGTCTGGAGGCGGCTGGACCAACTTGACGCCTTCGCTCCGACGCATCCCCCAGAATTCCTCCACCTCATCTCGCGTGAGGAATCCCATTATCATTGCCATCTTGAGCAGGACAGACCTCGTCAGGTACGATCCCAGGCAACGCCACAGATCCTCGGCTCCTTCGGGCAGTTGCAGGCGGTTGGAGCTCACGGTCGATGGGTCAATGTAGGTGGATGGCTTCTGCCTGGGCCAAGGCGGGAGGGTGATGCTGGTAGTAAATGCAGCACTTGGGTGCTCCGTACATGTACACAGACGAACAATGAACAATTCAACACTACTACATGTAATCATGTTGAATTATTCTTCGCTGGTGCTACTAATACTACCAGTGGTATTAGTATTGTTCCGCAAGGTAGTAGTCACAAGGTAGTCACGGCAGTCACGTATGTAATTCATCATAGCACAAGGTAGAAGTCAATCGACGAATGGTATTTACCTCCAGCCTCTTCCTCTTCTTGGTTACTGCGATTAACCTTCTTTATTTACCCCGCCCCGATGCTCCTTCATCCCCTTCAGTCATTATCGTTACAGTGTTACTGCGATAAACCTTCTTTGTATATCTTCTCCCGATGCTCTTATAATCCCCCTGGGTCATTGTCGTGGCAATTTAGCGACCATATCATGAACGTGAGCCGCCAAGCTGGGTCCTCCCCGTCTATGGGGACGATGGTGATCACTCCAGAGTCCCACCACTCCTTATACCGGCAGTGTATGAGCAGACTATTGCTGGGGTTACAGATGTGGCCCCGGGAGTCTGAGGTCTCGCCGAAAAGGGCCACTGCTGAGTTCTCGCCCGTGTTCTTCTTAATGATGTGTGCTGCTCGCATCACTGCCGGGTGGTGAAACATGCCCGAGATGGGACACCAGAGGCTTGATGCCATGGTGCCGGAGCGCTCCGAGTCGGAATCCTCGGCCGATTCCCTTGCCTCGTAAGCCTTGACCAACGCAGCGCGAAACTGGTCCTGCGTGTTCGGAGGCTTTCTTGACCTGATGGTCCTGGTGGCATTGGTCGGGAATGTTGGCGGGCTGCATGTGCTTTGTTTGTTCCGCAATGTCGACCGACACTATGCTACCTGAGCTGCGGTTTGTGAGCCCCGGAGCAGGCAGGGCTGCCGTGGGCTCCTGCACGGGCAGGAGACACATCTGGGCTGTTGATCATGGTGGAAAAGAAGCCGGGAGTAGCGAGGCCATGCCGAGGTTGGAGTGATCCGGGAAGAAGGATAAGAAGATGCCTTTGGCGGGCGAAGGAGATTCACATCTCGAGAATGTGACACGGAGACTAGTAGATAAACACACTGGGTCAACGAGGAGCACGGTACTGGTACTTTCTTGGCTCAGCCAGCGGGGAAGGTGACAGGGGTAGCTGACGCTCCGATTGGGTTGGTATGCTTGGATCGGTCATCAGTGTAGCTGGGCTGGGAGATGGTTGGTCTGATTGGACAATGTAATATGGATTTCTGTCAATACAGACGAGATGGTTGGATGGTTGCCATACATGAGCCAAGGCGGAAGCATGGGTGGCTGTGATGTGTAGAGGTACAAAAGCTCTTGGGACCTGGAGCAGATTCTGACGTCTTTAAATCCCCCCAGCAGTCACGTGTTCAAGTCACCGTAGCGAGGCAGGTGCAGGGGACGGCATGCGAAGGTGAGGAAGGAGACAAAAATGGCAGTGGCCAAGGGGCGTGAATCACTGTCAAATATATGGAAAACCACACACAAAAACAAACATAAGCATTAGCAGCACATATTCCTCTATAAGTGCAAACGGGCCACTTGGCGCTTGTGCCAAGAGCTATCATTATGTGGAGTCAATCCAACATCCGTGCAGTTTTACTCGTTGCAGGGAATTTTAGGTTGTGGGACCGCCGGTCAACGGCTCTGGGGTTACCCGGGGGCCGGCCCGGACGGGACTGTCAAAATTCAAAGTTTCAAAGCTGCCAGCGATAGCATTGATTATAGAAGCTAGTGCGTATGTATGAGGAATTGATGTGCAGTGTTTCCTCTCAGAGGCCGAGATGAGTCTCATGGTGATGGCGCACAGAAGTCACCTTGAGCTTCAACTTCTAGTTGAATATCAGATCTTGTCCGACAGCAAGAATAGGTTCTTCAGGGCCCTCGGAAACGCAGGTCCATGCTCTTGACGCAAATGCCCCCATGATGTCTCCATTCCCTTTCCGCGACGCCATTTCAACAGAGGGCGATGGGCTGGACTTGACAAATATGGCGAGTCTCTCCCAAGTCCAAGTTCCAGCTGACCTGTACATAAACTGACCCTCTCCAATGTGTCTGCCTCTCGCCCTGACGCCATTTATATCAGGTGCTCGAGATGGCCTCCCCCTTCGCCATGCCACATACGCCACTCTGTACAGTATTATGTTCCTCCACGGCTTATGCTTGTGCCTCGTAAAAAGACATCTCTTCCCCAGTGACCAACTTCCCAACGGTCCGACATGTCCAGCCTTTGAGTAACCCCGACAAGACTTCTCATCACTGGGCTCCCCAGTCCCATATGCTACACCAAGCTCTATTCTCATCACCCACCCACGGCGGCTCTATCAAAAGTCCTCCTCGCTGCGCTAACCTTTCGTATTGAGTCTGCATCTTTCTACACACTATACTTCTTGTATCTGCCTCCGGCGGCCCTGCCGGGAGCCCTTCTCGCTCCGCTCGCTCTTCCAGTATAGAAACTTCCCCTTTACGTACTCTACCTCTGAAAGGTCTTTCAAGATCTGTCCCTTTATAATCCATATCTCTTTTATTATTCTGCCTCCGGCGGCCCTGCCGGGAGCCCTTCTCGCTACGCTCGCTCTTCCTCTTCGTCTCTTGACACTGCATCTCCGAGAGGCCTCCCGCAGACCATTTCTCCGACCCATCTCTTCTCTGCCATTCTATCTCCAGCGTCCTAGACTCGAGGCAGCTCCTCAAGGCACACAAGTATGACTACATGTGCATGTATTCACGGTACCTGTTCTAGGCTGCAAGTGTGTCGTGGCATGTCCATCCTCCACCATCCTCGGGGTATAACCGGGGATATGACTTGCCGAATTCTTGCTTGTCAAAACCGTGCATCCCGTCACAGCATGTAAGATGCAGTCTTCCCAAAGAGATATTCCTCCAGGGATATGTGGGAATCAACCTTGTTCGGCCGGCAGTGTACTGCGTACATACTCGTACTCATTGTTCCCCATTCCTAGAGCCCAATCTACAGACATGTCGTGCTGCTGCTGCTGCTGCTACCTCTGCTTATGTTGCCTGTTGCTGCTGCTACTTCGAACCGTCTAATCTCCTCGGCAGCTACATCTATTACTACACGTAATACACGTGCACGTACATACGTCAATCGTGCGCTTCCCAGCCAAGAACAAGCACAAGCATGCCCTCTTACAAATATACACTCGTATACAAATAGTGCACAACCGAGGCTCCCGACTCAACTCGACTTCAAGTCTGGACCGAATCGGCAAGCTTCAATTCCAATTCCAACTCAATTGTTTGCCTGCACCTACACCTGCACCTGCGCCTGCGCCTGCGCCCGAATGTCTGCGTGCGCATACATATGCATTGCAGCGGCGCATTGCGGTGGTGCACACCACTCTACCTATACAGAGTCAAGAGTCTACTTGTACAGAGTAATAATACGCACCACTTCGCCCCGGTCGGGCCACTCACACACAACCCAACAAAGGCATTGAACCCAATAAAGAAACATGGACCCCAGCCAATAGAACAAACCCGACCACTCATTTGAGCACTCATTGACCACTAGTGACCAACGGCCACCTCATGTTTTCTCTTGTCGCTCTTGTTCTCGCGTTACACGGCATGTCGCCGTGTTCACGGGGCAGGCAGTAATACGCCGTATTACCTTCATCCGAGTGCTACTGAGACCTTGCTATTTCCGTATGGACTGTCACTCATACATGATGCATCTCGACTCGGCAGATCATTTTACTGTGTCCGTACTCCGTACTCTGTCAGCGTACGCCAGCCAGGGAGCTCCACATGTGAATGCCCGGTTGACAGATTGACAGGTTGTCTGCCAGTATGTGTGCGTGAGAGAGTGTGAGTGTGGGTGGGTGAGTGAGTGAATGTGAGTGTGAGTGAGTGCGTGTGAGTGTGTGTGCTGATGCAACGCGGCATCCGGTCGAGGCGATATCCGACCCATCCAAGTCGTACGACGTTTGCACATTGACCTTGACGTCGACGTGATGCCGTAGGTTGGATTACTCTGTATATGAGCCCGTAGGATTGTTGGAGTCGTATTCAGTATTCCATTCTCTGCAGACTGCAGCATTCTCTGCCGTCAGACGTCATCTTGCCGAGGGGTCGCGTCGTACATACTAATAATACAGCGTATGTATCATGCCCTGGCTGTTGAGACTTTTCACGGCAATACTCACTAGGTAGTTGAGTTCAAGTGTAGACATGATACTCTACTTGGAGGATCCAATACAACATGGATTCATTCCACCAGCACTACTGCAATTATGAACCATGAAAATGACAGAGTATCCCCATTCGCACAGCCCTCTTTCCCTATTGGTAAACACAACGTTCACAGACCATGTACTCTCTAGACAAGCTCTAGACAAGCACCATCACGACAGGCACCATAAACCATACACCATCACAACACACCAACACACATCACTCACACTCACTCGCTCACTCACGTACATTCTCACGCTCTCACAACTGCCAACAATCCACATCGAAAACATTGAGACTTTGAGTGACATTGACGTTGATTGACATTGACATTTCGATATTGAACCATATTTCCTTTCCATATTTCCATATTTCCAAATTAAATTCGTCTGTCAGTCCACCACCCCAAGATTCAGTCCACAGTGCCCCCGCTTAGTCCCCGCCCGCTCTCAACGGCCGCCTTCAACGGCGCGCGCACCCTTGTCTGTTGCGACCCGGATGATGCCGTCTTGCCAATTCCCCAAATCTCTTCTTTTCTTTTCCTCCTTCTTGTCCAAATCACAACACAGCACAGCGCAACGCAACGCAAAAGCAAATTGCCGCCACCGCCAAAGAACGAGAGAAAGAAACCAGACAAATCAGACGCCTGCACCGAGCCAAAAAAGCAAGTAAGCAAGTAGGTAGGTAGACCGACCCAACGCAATCAAACCAAGCCGAGAGGGGAAAAAAGGAAAAATAGACCGGGGCGAGGAAATTGAAAGACAGGACAAGAAAAGAATAATGATCAGAATTAGGCCCTAGGCAGACAGAGCACCAGAACCAGAACCAGACCGGAGAAAACAACCTTCTTCTGTACATATCATAAGAGAAAAGTATCCAAAAAAAATAACAAAAGAAAAGAACACAGGTAAATGAAAGAAGAAACCGACGGAATCAGTCGCTCGGATGGTCTTTGTTCGTGAAAATCGTTAAAATAAACCAACACCTTTTTTGTTTTTGGGCAACATGCGCCACTTGGATCCCCAAGTATGCACAGGAAATGAACAGCGGTGGGGGGCTCCCGTAAACAGACGCTGTTAGACGTCAAATGACAGACGTCAAGAGGTCCACTGGTGGGGGGGGATGGGACAAGTAGAGGAGAGGGGGGGAGACTTTGGAGGGATTGGGGATTGGAGATAGGATGGTATGGCATGGAATGGATCCAACAGACAGAGAGGCACCAAGACCAGTGGGGCGTCATATGCACGCCTGGTGCATAATCTGCTGCAACTGCAACGTCGGCTATCTGCTCCCGACGAACCATAGCATGTTGAGCAAGCAGTAGAAGACATCGTGACAGGCCAGCACGACATCACTGGTATCCACGCCATGGTCTATTCCATTACGGAACAGCAGCAGCGTAGGACAGGACTTTGACTTGCTCGCTGGGTGACGGGCCGCTGTGCTGGATGTGCTGGCTGGGCAGCGCTGGGCAGCCGCTCAAACCCCCCGCGACTCAATCACCTCCGACACCCCAGGCAGTGCAGCGACACCGCCCCGTCCATCAGAAGGCAGGTAGTTATACCCCGTGTTCTGGTTGGCCGCCGCCGCCGCCGCAGCTGCCGCAGCAGACCCGGGGGACACATCCTGCGGGCGGAACATGTGCTGTTGGTGCTGCTGATGGTGGTGCTGGTGCTGCCCGTGGTCCGTCGGGTCGTACCCCTGCCGAGGGAGGTTGTCGACAAACGCGGTGTGCGCAACATACGATTGCTGGGGGTGGGCTGTGACGGGCTGGACAAACTGCTGCTGCTGCTGCTGTGCGGCCTGCTGCTGTTGCTGTTGCTGCTGCTGTTGGGCCATGGCCTGCGGATGCGTTGCGTACAGCGATTGCGTGTCTGGAGCGAGTGTCGTTGATGCCGTCGCCGCCGCCGACGGCCAGTGCTGGTGCGCCGCGTAGATGTTGTTGTTGCCGTAGTCGCTGTACACTGACGGGCGCCGGCTGGCGTCCTGCGGGCTGGGCACCATGTCCACGCCGACGGGGAGGCCCGCCTCGGCACCAAAGCCGTGGTGCGACGACGCTGCGGCCGCTCCCATGTCATGCAACAAGGGCTGCTGCGCTGCCCGCATAGGCAGGTCGTTGAGGAACGAACTGTTGTGTGAGCTGGGCACCGGGCTCTGGCCTGTTGCTGCCGCCGCTGCTGCCGCCGCCGCCGCCGCCGCTCCCGGCGTCTGCTGGAGGAATCCCTGCGGCGGCTGTGGTGCCACCGCTGATGCTGTGCGCGTCGACGGCGATACATTCTGGTCGTCGTCATCTCCACGGGTGAGAGAGTTGCCGTCGTTTTCGGATGCCTGTTCGTCGACTCGCGAGTCGTTGTCGAGGACGTATACCTCGACGGCGCCATCTGTACCATTTGTAAGCATCCCCCTTCCATACACCTTGTTCGTTCTTGCTTCCGAAGCATCTTACCTATTTCCCCATTCTTGTACCTCTCCTGCTGCTTGGCAACCTTGAAGATCTCGTTGAGAAACTGCTTCTTGCTGGCGTTGGTCGTGCTCTCGGCGTAGAATCCTGATAGGGCCTCGTTCGTGCACTCCTCCAGCTTCTTGACGTTAAGCTGGAGCTTCTGAATGTCGCGGTGCTGCCTCTCGTTGGGCTCCACAACGAGGCCGAGAATGTGATTGAGCAGGTGGACTCGTTCTGTGGTCGTGGTTAGCCAATTGCCACACGAGCAACACTCGGCAAGACTGAGTCATAAGCCAGATGATGCTGGTTATTGGATGTAACCCACCTCGCTTGTACAAGTGATCCGGCTCCTTGTGCCGGACCTTGTCCTCCTTTGTCGTCCCCCACGGTTTGGGCCACCAGTCCGGCGCCTTCTCATCGCTGCCCGTATAGGGGTGTGTCGACTGCTTCTTGGGCTCGACGGCCTTGACCCACGCCTTGGCGATGAGCTTGCACGCCGACTGCTGGCAACTCTTGAACCGCTGGTCGTAGAAGCTCCATAGTGCATGCGAGTCCTGGACGCGGATGGCCCTGCGCATCTTGGGTGGGTTGGGCACGTCGTCATCGTCAATCAGTGAGCCCGGCCTATGTCGTTTGCGGCCCGCAGACCGCGGTATCACGGCCACGTCGTCGTCCAGGTCGTCACCGAGCTGACGCCTCCGGTCCCCATCCAGAAATCGGTTGCCGTAGTTTACCCTCCTGTAGGGGTTGGTGTCGATACCATGGAATTCACCAAACGACTGGGTCGGGACTGCCAAGATCCGTCAGTTTGAGATGCTCACCTACGTGGGGCCTGATGAGGGACGGCCACAATATGTGGCGCGGGATAGGTTACCTGAATCGAGGTGATTTGTCACCTCTTGGAACCGACGGGGGTTGAAGAATTGATGCACCACATTGTCGTTGAGCTTCTGGCCAGGGCTGAAGAAGGTGGTTGGTGTGCCATCCTCCCGTATCACAGCCACAAAGTACTGCTTGCCCGAGATGCCGCAATGTGAGCGTAGGGCTTGATCAATGGCCTGTTGCAGTTATTAGACTTGGCTTTCTTTGCTTTGGGAGGGTTTTTTTTTTCTTTCGGAAGGAGTTCATGTCCGCTTCTTACCATGGGCGGCTGACGGATGCTCTCTGTCGTGTCATAGTATCGCCTCTGCTCTGTTGTTGTATCCGACGGGTACCGAGGCTGGGAATACGACTGAAGACGAGGAACCGAGCCCCGAGGCCAATCTTGTTGGACCATGATGGAATTAGAGAGGCCTGGAAGGATACTGCTGTCAGTGACCGTATCTCCTCTGTGGCCTTTTTCCTCTTTCTTGTCCTGTCGTATCCGTCTTTTCCCTGCTGCTCTTTCTGGTGAAAATTCCTTTCCCGTTCAACGACAACGCGTACCTCAAACCCACGTAAGGTTGCTTGAGACCTCTGGTGAATGTGACGTGATTGGATCGGTGAGGGCAACGTCTCAACGATGCAGCCGCTCAGGCTTTAAAGAACACCAACGGAGAAGACGAAGAAAAATCCCCGGATCCAACACGCGCAGCTTTCCCGACTGCAATCAATCGAAGCGCGAATACGCGCCTGTGTCGCTCGATACGTCGTCGTATGTCGGCGGCAGTTGTCGTCGTCGAATGACGGGCTGCCGGGGTCGGGTTGTGTAATGGCGTGGCAAGGTGTGGAGCTATATGATGGATGGCTGGGACCGAAGCGATGGGCGCAGATGGGCGCAGATGGGCGAAAGAGGACCACAATCCACTGGAATGGTTTCAGGATACCGGAGGGGGCGTCGGGTCCGAGAATGGTACGGAGTAATAATACTCGTACAGAAACGCGGTAAAGCCCGTCTGCTGGGGGAGGGTTGGCCCGTCTTAATACTCCGTAGAACTAAGTCTGTGACAGGCACATGTCAACATTTGTTGGTTCGCTAGGCCATGGAAAGGGGAAAGAAAAACAACAGGCAGAAGAGAGATGTTATAGGATATAATAGGACAAGGGGATGGGATGATATGAGCAGGGATACGTAGGGGAGGCCCACACCAGCTGGGTAGGGTGATGTGCAATATGGAAAGAAATGAAGATGGGTTTGAAGGAAGTGACGATGTGGGGATACCGACAGACCGGGAAGAAGGGAAGAGGGCGTCGCCCAAGAAGGCCATGTATTATATCATATGCTGGTGGAGTGAGGAGTAAGGAGAGAGGGAGAGAGATGTACCCGTAGGCATGTGCATGTATGTGTGTGTGTGTGTGAATGAAAGAGGATAATAATAGAGAGAGAGCGAGAGGACAAAAAGAGACAGATGAATGCAACGTTAAACCCCAAAGAGAGACGGGCCGTGCATTAGAGCATTAGAGGGGGGGCGCAGACACACAGACGGAGCTATCCACTGACCTTTGACCACAGTCGGGACCGTGAGCGACGACCAGGGGGTGGCGAGTAAGTTGACCAAGAGTTGTCTGTGTCTTTCTAGTCGCGTGCTGGTAGACAGGTAAAAGTAATATACGAGCCAGATGAGAGCAAGAGAGCAGGTGCTAGGAACAATGGTTGACGAGCTCTTGATGACAGGAGACAGACGACCAACGGGAGTGGAGTGCGGTGTGTCGTCGTAAAGAGAAATTGGATGCTGAGGTTTGTCTTGTATCGATGTGATGACAGGCGGGAACGCGGGAGCGGATGGGCGCCGGGCGTCAGGGTCCAGAAGAAGCCGAGATTTCGTATCCGTCTCCCCGAGCGTGATGGAGGACAAGGTGAGTAGTACAGGTATGGGTCCTCCGTGGTAGTACGTAAATAACCCGACAAAGAGGTCAAGGTAGGAAAGAATAGAGGGAGAGCGGGAGAGAGGAAGAGGAAGAGGAAGAGAGAGATGGAGAGATGGGTCGGCTCTCGCTGTCGTCGTGTGTCGCTGATGAGATTGGCGAGTGCAATAGCAGGTGAGGAGGGATGTTTGTACGTCAAACTCGGTACACCTTGTCGTCGTCTTGTGTGTATGTGTCCGCGCGCGCGCCGGGGGGTGGGAGGGGGGTACGTCGTACGTAGACCCCTACGTCGTACTAGGGTTCCGGGCTGGGCTGTGTTGCAAGGGCCGTGTGTCGGTATTTATCGTTGGCGTATTCGTAGTTGTAGGGGAGAGAGATATACAGGTATGATTATGGCGATGAGAGAGAAATAGAGAGAGAGAGCGCGCTCGCGTGAGACAGACCAGGACAGGATGCTGGCTAGCTCGTAATACTCCGTATGGTGTTGGTTGGGGGGCGATGATTGAGGCTGAACCAATCGCCACGAATATCAAGCCACCGAGACAGATGGCAATTGGATGCCCGGGGGAGAGGGAAAAGGAGGAAGGATAAGACGGGAAGAATTGATGAGAGAGAGAGAGAAAGGACAGAAACAAGGAGAGAAGAAGAGGCAGGCAGTCGAGGCGTAAATGTGTAGACAAGAGGTCCCAAATGGCGGAGGAAAAGGCACGGCCAGGCCAAGAGGATGGTACTTGCCAACTTGCCCAAAGAGCAGAGCAGGATCCGCTTCTGGCCTCGATAGTATCTGGCCCGACTACTCGTGCTTCATCAATGGTACTTGATTCTTGTCTGATTCTGCACTGCGCTGCACTGCACGGCTGCAGTCTGTAGCTGTGCGCTGTATCTGTAGCTGTAGCTGTAGCTGTAGCTGTAGCTGTACGAGCAGCTCAATGTACTCGTATGCGAGTACTCGTAGCTGGCTGGCAGTCTGTATACGGAGAGAGAACTGTACGAGAATGCCTAGTAGCTTCCTCGTACCGCGTACTGCTGCCGGGGGGGGTGGTGGATGGGGGTGGATGGGATGGGATGGGGAGGGGCTCAGTGCCCTTGCCAAGTCCAAAGTCAATCCCGGCCGGGGGGGCAGAGGAGGGAGGGGGGTGGTGGTCCCGGGGACACCAAAAAAGGAACAAGTGGACTGGACGTTGGTGATTGTCCGGTTGACGGGTTGCCGAGTTGACGGGTCGATGGGTTGTCGTTGGTGGTGGTGATGGTGGTGATGGTGGCGGCGGAGGCGTAATATCTCGTGTCGTCTCTTTCAACGGGAAGGGAAGACTGCAACTGGTCTGGCTGGTCTGGTGGACTGAGAGAGTCCGAGACTGGCTTGTCTGGATTTTTGATAGGACAACAACTTGAATGGACGGGAAATGCTAATGAAATGACGGCAACGAAATGGGGGATATCCAGTGGGCAGCGGCAGCAGCAGATGACGGGATGGACATGGGCATGGGATGGATCCAACTGGTCAGTCACCACAAAACCCACGAATGGGCCAAGGCCGATGCAGTCTGTCCGGGACACCCTGGGAAGAAGAAGTGGGCAGACCTCAGACAGTACTCGTAGGCGAGCAGCCAGCAACGGAGCAAGTACGAGTATTACTCTTGAAGAGGTACCGTCAAGAGGTATTGCTCTCGAAGAGGTACTTTCAAAGAGGTACTCTCAAAGAGGTTCAGAGACCCAGAGGCAGCAGAGACAGGCGGGCGGTACTTGGTGTACCTTGTCCGTGTACTCCGTAAGACCAGGGCCACGACGGCAAGCAGCAGGCAAACAGAAATGCCAGATACCAACGAGATTGTTGTGCGTGTGTGCGATGCGTGTGTGCGGAGACGGGAAATCCAGTCGACGGGAAAATACCTTGGGAGTGCTCGTAGTTGTAGCGCTGTACTCCGAAAGCTGTACTCCATAACGCTGTAATACTTCGCAACGCATACGCATACGGAGTACTCGTGCAGGGAAACTCCAGGGAAGCACCCCAGGCCATGGATGGATCTCCGTAGGTCACTTTGGCCTGCCGTTGGTGGCGGCCGTCTATCCTCCTCTTCCTCCTCATCTTGCCTGCCCACACGTACAAGATGTTCGCACACCCTTTCCTCTTATGCTTTCTTTGCGTTGCTCTGCCCTGCTCTGCATTGCATTGCGTTTTTGCCCTCTCACTCTCACACTCTCTCTTCGTCTTGCACCACGAGCATCGGTAGGGTACTGCCCGCCCTCTCCTCCTCCCCTCCTCTTCCCACACCCCCGGTGCGCGTGCGCGCCCGCGCCAGCCAACTTGACAGGGGTGGCCAGTCCCAAATGGGCCATGGGCCAAAAGCAGGCCAAGCAGACCAAGGTTCCGTGGTGGCCTTGCCTGGGTGGATTGGCGTGGGTGGAGCCCGCTAGGTGGAGGGCCTTGACAGGAGATGATGCAGACTCATGGAGACCTCGGGGCCTGTCGCAGCCAATCCTCTGCCTCAGCTCTTCGCCTGTCGCCCTGGCTCTCGCTGCCCTCTCGTCCTTCTGTCCACTTGTCTGTTTTCTCCCGTTGTTTTGGTCCCCGTCTCCGGTACGGATTGCTGGTATCGGTACTCCGTACTGGTACAAAGTCCTGGTAACACTCCCAACCGAGCCCTGGTACGGAGTACTCGTATCTTGTACTCATACCTTGTACTCTGGTACTCCGCTCCGTCCCTTGGGTCCTCGCCTTGGTTGCTTGGGTGCTTGGGTGTTTGGGTCCCTCTTCTTTTCCCCGTTGTTCCCCGCCGTCTGCCATGCCATGCCGTGCCATGCCACGCCGTGCCATGCCTCTTGTCGGCAATGCCTTTTTCTTCCCATCTCCCAACTTTACCAGGCAGAACTGGCGGCCCAGCTCCAATTCGACTCAATCCTTGACGCCCTTCCCCGAACCAGTCCTGCCACTCCGACCAGGCATTGCCAGTCTGCCAACCTCCTCCGTAATTCCGGATCAGCGCCGTGTCTGGAAAGCCTGGCAAAGTCTCTGGCTAACGGGTGAGACCAATCTAGCCATGTCTGGTCTGGGGGATCCACGCCTGCCTAGCCTCTACTCACCAGCCCAGGGCCGCCAGGCTCTTTGGTTCTGTCCCTCTGTCGCTCGCTCTCAGCGCCACGCCGCCGCGGGCGCCGCGCTTTGACTAAAGGCCGTCATACCAGGGCTACCAGCACCAGCAGCTCGCCAGCCCGACCTAGCGGCCCCCTCCAAGGCACGGCCCGCACGACAATTCGACTGCTCCTCCCAGACCAGTGCCAGACCCCAGCTAGCTGTTGCTCAGCGGACGGCAGTGCTCGTACAGGTACAAAATGCCCATCGTGCACTCTGCACGCACATCTGCCCTCGTACGAGTTGGTGGTCTCATCCTCTTGTTAATCCGCACACCAGTACTGAGCACATGTGGTTCTCCAATACGCCACGGTCGTTGGTGTCTTGTGGCCACGGCGAATCATGTGCGGTACACACGTGTGCTCTGTACTCGTGCCATGCCCAGATACGTGCTCGTGCGTCGCATTCTCAGCTCCGAGGGGAGGGCCCTGATCGCCGTTAGCGGAGCCACCGTGCTGGTCCAACGCCAGCTCTCATTATTTTGCCGTGGCGCCGTGCCACCACGAGGACGACAAGCCGGGGTTTGCCGGCCAACACTATTTGTACTACTCATACCTACGGAGTAGTATAACTCGTCCTGGTAGCTGCGTGTCGCGTATTCGTAGCTTGGCTCATGGCCCATGAAAGATGTTCTGTTGGCAGAGTCAGGTCAGCGTCAATCGTGGTCTGCACTGTCTGCACTGCCCGCGGTGATTCACCAGGATGATTCACCAGAAAGAAAAAAGTAACAAAAAAGTGTACTCTGTATGCGCCTCACCGTTGTTGGCCTCTCAATTGACCTAGACCAGTATTACCGCTCCGACGGGTTTTTCTTCCCAAAGATGGCTCCTTGCCAGGTTCTGCCTCCTCCCCCCACACCACCCTCTCCCATAAGGCCATGGGCCTTGTCCCCCTCCCTCCCCCTTTATCTTCTTTGGTCCAGCATGTGCCTGTCAACATCTGACTCTTCTCCCGCGGCCCTATTGATGTCCTGTTGATCCTGATGAGAGTCTGAGAGTTGACGACCCGCTTGGGCGGTTCTGGCATCCGCTATGCCGGCGAATTGGTCCCCAACGGCTTCGAGCCGCCCGGCCCAGGAAGCCTGTATCTTTGCAGGGGTCGCCTGGACAAGTACTGGTACAAGGAGTGAGGGTGCCCGTGGGGCCAACGACCTACGTCGTACACGTACAGGGACATGTCAAGGGTCTTTTCAGGCTCCTCAAACCCACCCAGCCCAGCGCGCGCGCAAGGGGTCATGGTCGTCCCTATGCTGTAATTAAGCCATTCCCCGTAAGTATGCTTTAGCCTCGTACGAGTACTTTCACGAGTCCTCGCGCTCGTGCTTCTTCGTGAATCCTCCTTACTTGCACGAGTAGTACACGTACCTCTATACATGGCCAAGTACTCCGTAATACCGGCCATAATACCCTGAAAGTCTCGCACTGGTACCCCCACGTCAAGATTGCGACGGTAGGGTACGGGCACGCGGTTAATATCCGCTAGCACTGCAGTAGTAACGAAAGACGCCGGGGAAAGTGTCAGTTGTCATTTGCTCGCCGAGATGAGAGACGACTGGGCAGGCTGCTTCTTTTCTGGACGGTTACCCGAGTGTCCGGTTCAGAGTAATGTCGCCTTCCTTTGTCGGGAGGAGAGAACAAGTCAAGTGCCAGGACGCTGATACCAGCCTACCACGGGGTACGCAGGGGTCTTCTAGTTGCCGAGCAGAGATCCAACTGCACATGACCGATCCCGGCGCAGAGACCCAAGCCAAGGTGCATGTACGTCGTAAGTACGTCGTCGTACTCCGTAAGTACTAGTAGGCTGGCGCAGAGTAATAATACCGACTGCTATTATTGTCCCCGTACGCCGTTGTGATTGCTCGTGAGTTCGTTGGACCTTGGTAGAATGCATTGCATGCATAGGTCGTAAAGTCGTCTGAACCTCGGATTGGTCGCATGAAGACGTTTGATGAACCGTCAAGGAACCTGCCCTGCCTCTTGGTTAGCGTCCTGGATGGCAAAAGGAAAGAAAGCAGTGCAAACAGTGACAGATCCGGTCCGTGCCAGCAGGATACTTGCATGTGCAGCACCATGCCAACACTGGCCTGAAGGCGGAGGCAGCAATATGCGTACCTAGGTATACGGAGTATTGTGTAATACTCCGTACAGAGTATTGGGTGGCACATGTACGGCGTACCGAGTGCAGCATCAGCAGCACTGCCAACTGCCAGCAGTTGTCTCAATACAAGAATCCCTGTACATGTTAATACGAGGAATCCTCCGTACGCGGCAAGCGGCAAACCGTAAGAGTACGCCTAGGCGTCATCAAGAGCCAACACGCAGATTGGCTTCTGTTGAGCCTTGCCAGAGGTGGCTGTCTGTCCTTGTGTTTGCCCCTGGCATAGGTCAATCTTGGCACCGACCATGATGCCGTCCTGAATATCGGTACGTACTCTGTCGTTGAACTTTGACACCGCACTCTCGTACTCCGTACTTGGTAGTCAGTCGTTATTGTTCACCCTGCGCAGGCACTCACACGATTGACTGCCGGACACGGCGGTATCCATGTCCATGCAATGCTGCAATGTCATGTATTCATTCCTATGCGCTGTACGTACATATACGTGGTGCACACACATACATGCCTTCAATGCTCGTATGAAGCACGTCGCTTGGACTTGTCCTCGATGGGCTTGTCTTCCGGGTGATAGTATAGGTGCGGACCACGACTTGGGCGTTTGACTCTGTCAAGCTCAACCAGGTCATGTACTCGGTACGGAGTACAGATAGTCGGAGGGTTGGAGATTTGGAGCTAGAACCTGGGAGAAAACGTCAAGAAACACGTCATGGCAATCGACAAGAGTCCCTGTCCAGTAATACGGAGTAATTACTCGTACCTGGGGTCGTGGCGGCATGATGAGACCAGGGATGCATGGGAAGTAATAAAAGGTTGATTAAGGAGTGTATCGGTCATGATTGACTCGTGTGGGTGCGGGTGCAGGCTTGCATGCCAAGGTGTATGTACGAGTATGGAGTAGTATGGAGCATGGCACTTTTTGCGCGTGTCTCGAGTCTCGACTCATGATGGAGATGTTGTAGGAGGAATAATTCGAACCGTTGTATTGCCCGTAGCAGGCAGGGTAGTATTACAGCGTAGTATTGGCGGAATACAGCGTCCATTCACTGTATCATGACTGGGGACAGCGCAGGTGCATCGTACAACAGGTGGGAAGGAGCTTTGGAAGAGGAGGGTTGATCGCACCTGCCGCCGCCTCCGCCGTCCTCCATTCGACAACAGCCTGGACTTGCAACTGCCAGGGAAGGCGCCGGGCGGCGTCAACGCGGGAAGGTGCCGCCCGCGTACAACGTACAGGCGCAGCATACGTAATGCCTGCAACCTGTCATCTGCCCATGCTGCATATTTTCATCCTCCATCCTTCATGTTCGACGCTGGTACTTTGTACGTACGAGTATTCGTACGAGTACAGCGTACATGGCACTCGGCACTCATCCTCTCCAGTTTCACGGCATTTGTCCAGATGAGGAGCCTCAATGTCCCGCGAACCCAGGCCACGGCGATATCACCAATACTGGCAAACTGCCACCGAGCACCCGCAAGCCGCCAGGCTGAGTTGCACGTCGCAGACTCCCAGTTGATCATTTTGGTGGAGTATGCCCACCCTCACCAAACAGAGTGGATAATAGTCCGTACGGATTAAGGACACCTCGGGCACTAATAATGGGCCACGGCAAGTTCAACACGGTGAGCAAAACTAACAGCCACACCCCATATCAAGTTGATTCTTCTCCTCTGTACCGGGCACGCTCTACAGGGTACGAACATGGATACTTACTCGTGAGGCATGCCAGTCTACTACTTTGCACGAGTACAGGCTGTACAGCCTAAAGGCATGACCCGTACGAATGCTTTCACGGATATTACTCGGTGCTTGTACGGAGTACACACATCTCCAACAGTGCACGGCTAGGCTAGGCTTTAGACCGACGGCTAACTCACGCCGCGTCTCTGCCAGCTCGCTCAAGAGCCACTCCCCACGGTTACCGAGCAGCTACGCGGCAAGGCCCGCGGCCTTAATCTAATACGGAGAGACCGAGCACGACTAGCCTCGACAGGTCGGGCATTGGCAACCGACATCAGGGGACCGACGGGCGGGTTCTGATGTCGTTGTCGTCGTCGTCATGACTAGCCGGAGCACAGCGTGTTGCACCACGACGTTTGAACGCACAGCCGAGGACGAGTACGCGCCACCACCGGGTACAGCGTGTCTGTATTGCAGCGTACCTGTCACTGTAGAGTATGCTCGACTGCGTTCTCGTACATCGTTGTATGCGCACTCAAACTTTGTTGCTCTGCGGCCGCCCCTCTCCCTCTGAGACGGGCGGGTCGTGATTACGCATCATGGACCACAGACTCGCTCTCTAGCGTAGCCACGATGCAGGCCGCGCCGCCTCCGCATACTGCATACTCAGTATGCGTCTGCTGGTTGGCCATCGAGAGCTCGCGCCTGCACACTCGTCCATTCGTGTACGGAGTACAGCGTACTCAATACCGAGGGCACAAGGGAGTTGGGGAGCTCAAAGCAACCAAGCAAGCAAAACAAGGTAGGTTGAGCTAACATTTGGTAGTACTCTGTACGGAGTACTCCGTACGGAGTACAGCGAGTTGGAACAGCTGTGCCTGTACCCAAAAGTCTTTGACTCCATGCCATATGCCATTCGCTGCTAATAACGCCACATCTATTTATCGATTACAAGCGACGAGTATTATCATCCATGATTGACCAATTCACAGCAACTCGGCCCACCTGTATATCATTGACCACTGTCCTGGTAAGTTGGATGTTACAACTTACGAGTAAGATGGCCTAGTCCGGAGGCATAGCCTCTCAATCTCTCAATCTCTTTACGAAGCACCTGGACGCGGTGGCATCATCATCCTGTACGCCACGAGGTCGAGCACAGACAACAGAGCGCAGAGCACAGAGCAGAGCACAGAGCAGAGCACGACAAGTCGACACGGCCACAGCGCAATCTGCAGCGTAGCCTCGCCCATCATGATCCCAGCCGCCTGGGCCCGTTGATGCACACAGACTTGCGTCCCGCCAATTGCCCCTCGTCGTACAGTGGGGACACTGCATTTAGTGTGTCCTTGTTCTGCCCCTCCCCACACCCCCTTGTCCTCTCTACCGAGTTGATAGGACTCGTTCACCTTCTTTTCTCTGCCTTTTGGCGTTACCGTTATTACGGGCGTTGATTTTTTGCGGTATTACAGGCCAGATACTCGGTCGGAGCTGACGGTAGTGTATTGCCATGGCCGCCGCCATGACAACACAATGAAGCCTCTTTTGCCATGGTGCAGCGACTAGATGGCCCGGCTAAATGTATTGAATTGTTTCCAAGATTACGACCTCTTCTCATCACGTCTCGGTTACTCCGTCTCCGTACGCTATTCAGGCATACGCCGTACATGTACATACTTGTACTCGACATGATGGCACCCGGGGACCAAGGACCAAGCCAAGCAACCAAGGCACGCCAGGGAGGCACAGGGACGAGCACAACTGCCCGAACCCGTACCCGTACTTGCGCCATGGCCCCGCTGATCCGCCCCGTCGCTACTGTACGCCAAGTGTTTACCTGACATGGTACCGACCGCGCTGCTACCCGAGGAGGGCGGTATCTTCCTTGCCTTTGCCAGAAAGAGCACCCTTGGGTTCTCTTTTGGTGGTTGTACTGCCTACTCGTACAGGCAGTGGGCGGTGACTGCATCTCGGAGTTCGGACAGACGCGAGCATACGCCTACCTGCACTCGACTGTCAGTCTACTCCGTACAGAGTGCAGTCACTACGAGTACGAGTACGACGTACGGGGCACGGCCATGGTCCTCGTACTTGCAGCATTCGGATTGGGTATTGGGTATGTATACATTTCAATGCCAAGCAGCCAAGGACCAAGGTAATAACGCTTCTTTGTTATTATTGCTTGACTAATACCTCGACCAGTGTGGCTTCAATGACTTGCCAGTCACTGACTGTCAGTGACAGCCAGTGGCCGCGGACAGAGAAAAAGACCCGACTAGGCGGTCCAAGACACGGCAGGCAATTGACGCAACAGCCACGACAGAAGAAGAGTTGTGTTGAATGTGGGCAGTGGTGGGCCGCTATTGGTAGCGCCGTCCGTGGACCCAGCCGCAAACTACTATTATTACCAACTGTTGACTCCATGTTGACATGTTGACATGCTGGTATTTGCGACGGGCTGCGAGAGCACGACTCGTATCATGGAAGCATTGACACTGGCGAGAGCTTTTATTTTGGTATCAATGCTGATGTGCTGGTCAGGCGCTGATGGATGGGGTCTGCAGAGTTCTGCCAGGTCTGCCAGGTCTGTCAACCCCTGCGCTGCGGCTTGAGCCAGAAGCAGTAGGCAGTACGAGGGCATTGTTTTCTCGAGACAACAAGACAAGAAGCCGTCGTCGACCTACCCTGCTCACGACCATGACACGAACATTAAGCGTAGTCGTACGAGTGCACTACTCTACTCTGCTCTTTGCTCTATGTACGAGATGACCTGCTCTAGATGAATTCAGCCGTCGGAACGTAGGGTGGCTGCCGATAGTCGGGACATGTGATTTTACCATGTCTGACGTTCTTGGTCATTGTTGCGGCTCAATTCACCAGTATCATAACACGGTCTTAAACTCTGGCTGTCATGATTACTATACATTCAAGCTTGAGGGTGACAGCCATGGCAGCACATGGTCACACCCAGCCATTCTAGACCTCCCTTCACCGGACGGCAGCGACCACTGACAATAGGCTGCCTAGGACAAGCTCCACGGACGGCTCGGTCGCTGTCTGTCTGCTCACCCGAGACTCACCCGAGAGAGAAGAGAGACCGGTGTCCGAGTCCGTGTGGCCAGCGACCTGGGAGGGACGATTTGCAGCCTCGCGTCTCTGGCGTCGGGATCGGAGAGTTTGAGCGTGTCGTCTGGATCAATGGCTTGAAACAATGGCGGGATCGCCATGAGCGGCACAGGGTACTCACGTTTCGAGTGCATGGCACTACAGGTTGGAGCCACCAGCAAAACTTGTGTCGGACAGATCCTGATGCCCTGATAGGGCGACTTGGAGGAAGGATCGAGGCACGAAACTCCAAGGACAGACATCAGGCCATTGGTGCAGTGAAACCCAGCGAGACGAACGAGATGGCTTCCACGACACACGACACACGACACACGACACACGACACACGACCGCGGCACTAGTGCACGCAGGCTGCTGGTGCCCCGAAAAGGACAGGCCAGTAACTGGGAAATGCAGAGAGATTGTTGGATTCTGCATGAACCGTCTTGATTGCATCCGTCAAGCCTCCCTGTTCTGACTCCTGAAGTTGATGAGGAGCGGATATCCAAGGCGAGCAAAGAGATGAGAGGCTCCATTTGCGTCTTTTTCCCTCTCGCTCTCTACTATTACCTACAGGTATCCATCTCGCTCCTTGCGTGTTGAGAAAAGAACATGTCATTTTCCTCCCGGCGAGATCGATTCTCGTGATAACTCATATTGGCCCCCTCCCGACTGACTATTACTAGGCAGTACTAGTGAAATGGCGGCATGCGATCTCGGCATTGGCAAGAGCGCATGACGGATCGCCACGACCTTGCATAATCTCGGGCGGGGGTCATCGGACGGTCTTGAACACATTGGACGCAGTGAGTTGCATCCTTGGTCTCTCCTGTTTGGCGCTCGCCGTCTTTATTTTTTCTCTCACCTGTGCTGACAGACCAGAACCAAGAACCAAGGCGCGATTGATCGAGGTCATCTGGTGCTGCATCATGTTAGGGGCGAGAATCGGCCTTGGCTGCTGCTGGCCAGATAGACATGGACACGCCAAGTGGCGCACACATGACACATGAGAAATCGAGATGCACCCCTCGACACCCACCGCGACCCGAGAAGCAACGGATTGAGGCGCCCGCGGCGGCCGGCTTCCCAGCAACTTGTCGTCGTGGCCGGCACAGATCAAATCAGGTTTACCTTTGCCTGCCCTATATGCCTCTGAACAGCAATTCAACTCGACTGTATTACGGAGTACCTTCGCGCTCTGGCCGCGATATGAAACATTCGAGGCTTGCTTGCGCAACGTTGGACGTTGACTGCGAGCGCGCGCACGCTGACTTGCATGGCACTAACATCTCGTTTCTTTTTCCTCCTCCTCTCCTCATGCTTCCTTTCTTTTTCTTTCCTTCTCTTCCCCGGGAATCCGGGCAGCGCCGTTTCAGTGTCGCGAGCGACGCCCCCAGCCCGAGCATGCGATTGGGCACACGGCTGCCAGCTTCCTCTTGCGCATAGCCTGCCTGTTTGCCTTGCCTTGCCTTGCCTCCATGTACGGAGTACAGGTATGCAGTACGGTGCGAGCGAGCACTATTTCTTCGTGCTTCGTACACTGCCACTGCTGCAGTACAGCATGCTGCGTGCGTGCGTGCGCGTGCGCTGTGTGATAGGGACAAGGACAGCGCATGATGCAAAGGGCAAACACACAGCAAGCGTGCGTCGTACATGCTGTATGGACTACCTATGATGGGGTGCGAGAAGAGCACAGTACTGCATAGTACAGTAGGGCACAGCAGGGCACAGCAGGGCAGACCACAAAACCCCAGCTTTCTGCATCATCCTCCCTCCTCGATCCATCCACGTCTCGTACCACATAGAGATCTGGTCAAGACTCAAGACTCAAGACTCAAGCCAAGGAGCCAAGAAGCCAAGAAGCCCCGGAGAGGAAAAAAGGTCCCTGGGGTGAAGTGAAACTAGCCGAGACAGGAGTCTAGAAGGTCTGATTTCAAGACATGGCAGAAGACAGCAGCGACAGACGGTCATTCATTGCCTGAACCAGGTCCTGTTGATTACAACTTGCCAACACGGCCCCGCGAAGGCATCAAAGCAATAGTTTTTAGCCACCGCACGCAAAAGCGCATCAAGGGACGCAAAGCACGAGCACATCAACGGTCGGTCGATAGGCTCGAGAGAGAGCACAAGTATCCTATCCGTGCAGAGCACAGAGTATACGGAGCGTTTTCTCCCACACACACCCACGGCCAACCAGCACGGCAGGAGGTGGTCCCGTGGCGTCCCGTGGCACTCCCACGGCCTTGTACTCGGGTTGCTACGTGGGATGGCTTGGCCAGCCATACCTGGGCCATAGACCATAGGCTATAGGCAGACGCAGAAGGGGTGTGGCATGTCACGGCGCATACACTCGTACATACCTCGTACATACGCGGTGCGCGGTCCGGTGCGGTCCACAGGCAGGGTCCCTGGTACGGAGTGCTGACCCTCTATGAGTGCGTGAACTGGCTTGGCTGGCACTGGCCATGGATCATGGCCACTACCATGGTCCATGGAATGCTGCACTCTGTCCGTCGCGGCGGGTGCGGGTGCGGGTGCGGGTGCATGGGGTGGGGGCTGTAGTACGGTATGGTGCGGTACGGTGCAGTAGGCAGTACGCGTGTGACACGGCTGGTGTGCATGCATCTGCGCATCTTATTCGTTGATTGCATCTAGAGTACAGTACGCTGTTACTCTGAGAATGAGCTGCTCTGTTGTCAATATGTCTTGTCCTCAAGCATGCTTGCTGGGGGGCATCCTATTATATGAATGCTTCAAGCCCGCCTGTCACGATGCACAGCATAATGATCCACAAGATGGAAATACTTTGTACTTTTGATTGTTTGCCATTCCGACAAGTTTGTTTGCCTGCAAGCCACGCGGGGCCACAGGCGATCAATATACATGCTACACACCCACTATCTATTCATCTACAGGTCTAGCCACACCCACAGGCACAGGCACAGGTACAGGCCAGAGCAAAACCTATTGCTGGTCCTGGTCCTGGTCCTGACCGTCCTGGGACTGAGACTGGTCTTGGGGCTGGTCCTCCTGCACAGACTGATTTTGGGACTGTGTGGACTCCAGCTCAAGACCAGCCTGCTTCATGAGATTGTAAAACAGACCCTGCTTCTTGTACAGCGCGGCGGGGGAGTCAAACTCGGCGACCTCGCCCTTGTCGAGGACGACGACGCGGTCGCTGTCGAGGATGGTGTTGAGCCGGTGGGCCACCGTGATGATGGTGCGGTTGGCGAACAGGGGGGAGCGCAGGGTGCGCTGGACCATGGTGTCGGTCTGGATGTCCACTGCTGCGGTGGCTTCGTCGAGGACCAGGATGTTGGACGGGGTGAGCATCGCGCGGGCCAGGTTGACCAGTTGGCGTTGACCCTGGGAGAGGTTGGAGCCTGTGGTGCGGTGCGGTCAGTAAAATGAACTCAACGTAGACATGACAGAGTGTATGTGTGTGCTTACCTCCTTCGTTAATCTTGGAGTCGAGTCCGTCGCCCATGCTGACGACGTGGTCCTTGAGACGGGCGTGTTCTAAAGGGTGCGTGTTAGTCTTGGTTACAATTGATAGTGACGGATGTGTGCCTACCTAGAACACTCCACAGCTCCGTGTCGTCGCGCAGATGCGCAGGGTCGAGGTTATCCCTGACTGTGCCCTCGAACAGGGCGGCGTCCTGGGGAATAATGGCCAGACGCCTGCGCAGGTCGAGAAGGCCAATGGCCGAGGTGTCGAGGGCGTCGATGGCGATGTGGCCCGTGGCCGGCTCGATGAGACGGAAGAGGGCGAGGGTGAGGGAGGACTTGCCGGCGCCGGTGCGGCCGACGACGCCAATCTTCTCGTGCGACTTGATGTCGAGGCTGACGTTCTTGAGGACCAGGTCGAGCCCCTCGCGGTAGCGGGTCGAGTAGTTGACAAAGTCGACCTCACCGCGGGCGGGCCAGGCCACGGGCGGGCGGTGGTCGGGCACCACCTCGGCGGCCTCGCTGGGCAGTCGGGCGTACTCGAGGACGCGCTCGACGGCGACAATGTTGGTCTCGACCTCGACCGTCTGGCGGACGATCCAGTTGAGCGCCGTCGTGATCTGCAGGGCGTACGACATGGCCAGACCGACTAGGCCGGCGCTGAGCCCGCTGTGGTTGGCCACCGAGATGACGGAGAAGCCGGCGGCCGCGAGGATGACGAGCGCACCGATGACCTCGAGACGCATCGCCAGCCAGCGGTTCGCGCTCACAGACGGGAAGTACGCCCGGAGGTTGGCGTCCACGCGCCACTCGTTGTCCAACTCGAACCGCGCCTGCTGTCGGTACGCACGGATCGTCGACACTCCACCCAGAGACTCCTGGAAGTGCGCGTAGATCGGGCTGCGGCTCACGCTGTCCAGACGCTTCAGCTCGCGCGACGTGCGCAGGTAGTATCGCTGGATCCAGTAGTATGCTGCCGCAAGAGGGACGATGAGCGCTATGAACGCCGGAGTTGACACCGAGATGACCACGAGTGTGAACAGCGACCGCGCCGTCGACACCAGCAGCTGGTTGAACGTGCGGGCCAGCACCTCATCAATCTTGTAGATGTCGCTGGAGAAGCGGTTCAAGATTCGGCCTGTGGGCGTCGTGTCGAAGAAGGACATGGGCGCGCGGAAGATGGCGTTGGCCATGCGCTCGTGGAACTTGCGAGAGGCCTAGTAAGGGGTCAGCATTACAGTTAAACAAAAAAAAACATCATCCATCATCGTAGCATCGGGGCGACATACCTCGATAGAGCAGAAAATCCAAAGGACCAACGTCTGAATCACCGTCAGGAGCGACGACCCAATACCAAACGCAAAGTAGATACCAATGTACATGCCGACACGGCTGTTGGTTCCGTTCTCCTGGTTGTGCTCAGACCACTCCTTGAGCCAGACGGATCCGCCCATGTTGGCGGCCTGCGAGGCCAGCAGCGTGAAGAGGTAGATGGCCACGGCAAAGACATTGTTCTCGCGCGCATACTCGGCGTACACACTCCACTTGACCTTGCCCTGCTCGACGAATTCCTTGTTTTGGCGGGACCGGGGGCCGCCAGCGGCGACCTCCTCGTCGGACAGCTTGCCGCGGGGACCCCGGAAGCTGGCGGTGCTAGCGCGGCGCAGGGTGGCCATGCTGCCGGAGCGGGCCTTCTTGTCGACGCCGGTGGCTGTAGTGGTACCTGAAGTAGTCTTGATGGGCTCCATCTCGGGGACGCGCTCTTCGCCCTCCTCAGCCTCCTCCTTGGTCTGCGTGGTGGTGCCGACGGGGTGGTCGATGACGGTCGAGGTTTCGCTGGTGGCGCCCGAGGAGCTGCCGCTGCTGCTTTCGTGGCCGGCGTGGCGGAGGAGCTCTGCGACGGCGCCCTTCATGGCGGCCAGCTGGCGGTACGTGCCCCTCTCGTAGACCTTGCCATCCTTGAGCAGGGTGACGTAGCTCGACTGCTGGAGGACGGCGATGGCGTTGGTGGCGAGGATGCGCGTCTTGGTAGACAGGAGACCGCGGGGGCCCAGGACGTGCTCGGTGATGTGCTTGCCGACGTGGGAGTCGACGGCCGAGAGGATGTCGTCGAGAAGGAGAATGTCGGCGCGGGCGTAGACGGCACGGGCGAGGGAGACGCGGGCCTTTTGGCCACCGCTGAGAGAGATGCCGCGCTCGCCGACAATGGTCTCGTCGCCGTCGGGCAGCTGGGCGAAGTCGTCGGTGAGGGCACAAGCCTTGATGGTGCGCTCGTAAAAGTCTGAGTCGTAGCGGTAGCCAAACACAATGTTCTCCTTGACCGAGGCGTTGAGGATCCACGTCTGCTGCGAGGCGTAGGCGACGGTGCCGCGCACCTCGACCGTACCCTTCTCCTTCCACAGGTCACCCAGGATGCTCTGAAGCAGCGATGACTTGCCGGAACCGACGCTGCCGACGATGCACGTCAGCTCGCCCTTGTAGGCGGTGAAGTCAATGTCCTCAAGCACACGCTTGTCCTCGTGGCGGTTCCACGAGAAGGATCCGTCGCGGACAATGACCGTCTCCTCGCCCATCTCCTTGGGGGCGGGCTTGAAGGTGACGGCGTTGGACTGCAGCTCCTCGGCGGTGAGGAAGCTGGTGATGCGGTTGACGGCCACGCTGGCCTCGACCAGGGCCGAGATGACCATGGGCAGGACGGCGAGGGGGAAGGTCAGGAGGTTGAAGAGGGCCAGGCAGGGGAAGATGATCTCTGTCGTCAGCGGCCTGTCCTGGGTAAGGACGAAGGCGGTAAAGGTCGAGCAGGAGACGAAGAAGGGGGCGGTGGACCAGGTGAAGTTGGCAATGGCCTGGGTGGCGCCAATCTTGCGGAGGTTCTTGAGCTCCTGCTCGTTGCGGACGTGGTTGAGCTTGTTCATGAAGGCGCTGCCCCAGGCGTAGAGCTTGATGGCCTTCATGTTGTTGATGATCTCGTTGATGAGGCGGCTGCGGGCATCCTTGTTCTTCATCTGGCTCTTCTGCATGTTCTTCATGAGCTTGGCGGTCAGGCCCTGGATGGGCATCATGACAATCATGACGACGATACCGGCCATCATGGACCAGCCGACGAGGTTGTAGAGCGACACCATGCAGATGATGATCTGCAGCGGCGAGGACCAGGCCTGCTGGGCGAACTGGGTCAGGTCCTGCAGACGCTGGGCGTCGACAGCCATGTAGTTGACAATGTCGCCCGTCGTCTTGGAGGAGCGGCCCTCGTTGGAGAGGCGGAGGGCTTTGCGGTAGATGGCCGAGGCGAGGCCGCCCTTGATGCGCATGCCCGTCTCGAAGGAGCGCTGGAAGTACTGGTGCACCATGACAGTCTGGAAGAAGGCGCAGGCGAACATGGCGAGGGCGATGGCGGCACCCTTGATGATGGGCTGCTCGATGACACCAATGCTGCCCGAGTATGAGGCCACAAAGGCGATGAGCAGGCGCAGAAGCTGGGGCTGGATGTACTGCGACACGTCGTTGCCCACCTTGAAGATGGCGGCCACGAAGTACGGCCAGCCGTAGGCGCGGACCATGACGATCCACAGCGACGGCTTGCCCGGACGGTGCTTGAGCTCGTGCTCCCATGCCTCGCTAAAGGACGCGTACGTGTTCTTGGTCTGGTCCGCCTTGGCGAGCCCCCAGAGGTCGGCCTCGGTGAGGAACACCTTGTAGCCCTGGCGCATCATAGGTGTCATCCAGTCAAACGCCAAACGCGAGAAGATGGTGGCGTACTCAACGGGGCATTCGTCGCCGTCGTCGTCCTCGATGGCCGTGTAAGCATCGGATCCCAGGGTACGCGGCCAGAGCCACTCGACTAGGAACTCAGCCAGGCTGAGGCCGAAGCCGGCGCAGTAGACGGCAAAGTAGGGCAAGTTGCTGGCGTAGAGCTGTTGCGACACGAGCGAGCGCAGCTTGATGGCCGACGCGATCAGGAGCAGCAGCCAGTAGAATAGGACGACGCCGTGCGCGTGGCGCATGCGCGACTCCTCCAGCCATTGAATCGAGAATATAACGCCAAGCGAGGCAATCGTCAGGATGGTGGTCCAGGTGCGGAAGTCACCGAAGGCGATGGAGCCGTAGCTGACGATTTGTAGGACGAGTTGGGCGACGACGTCGGCGATGACGACGGCCAGGAGGGACTATTGCCGGGAATGTTTGTCAGCTACCGAAGGTCTCTCTCGTTCTTTGCCTCACTCCCTCCATCTCTGTGGCTCGGGTTCTTTCTTTCCTCTCTCTGTGGATAGGCCACCTTGGGGCGCGACGTACCTGCTTCACCCAGAACCGGGCATTCTTAATATCAGCCACCTGGGGCTTCTGCTTCTTGAGAAGCCAGATGGAACCAGCACCGAGGACCAGCCCACCGACAGCGACAATGGCGATCCAGACATCGATGAAGCAGGGCGTGAAGTCGTAGCGGAAGGGGCTGAGCGGACCCCAGCCCTCACTGTTGCCGCAGAGGGGCTGCTTGAAGCTGGCGGTAGCCTCGAGGTAGTCGCTGCCGAGCTGCCGCAGAGGCCGATAGCCCGTGAACGAGCCGGTGCTATGGAAGAGCACCTTTTGCTCGCCAAGGGCGTCCATGGCGGCGGGAGCGAGCGAGCGTGGGGGTTTTTCGTTCGTCCCGGGGGGGGTATGACGTCGGATTGGGCAATCGAGTTTGTTGTCGTCGTAGCTTATGACCGTTGCGTCATGCTATCCCACCAGCGGATGTCGTGATGGTGGGCAATGTCGCGAGGCGGCAGCCCAATGTCGAGATCTTACGGGGACGTTTCCCTCTCTAGTACTCCGGAGTATTAGTATCTCAAAAGAGCGACCGATACCAATCGGGATGGTGGTGTGTTGGGATGTTTCACCAGCTGCTGGGCGCGTGGGGGGAGGCTGAAGAAGAAGAGTAAAAGGAAAAGGCCAATTCTCTTCGACGGCGCTCTCTGTCTCTCTCTCGGACAGATGGACAGACAGACACACACACCAGGCCTGGAAAAGGTGAATTGATGGTGATTGAGAATGGCCGGGGGGGAGGTGGAATTGGGACAACGCGAGCGGTGGCGGAAGGCGGAAAGTGGAAGAAACGTTTGTCAGCCAGCAAGCTAAAACGGTAGACCGGCATGGCAGAATCCACGATCCACGCCTGCGCCTACGGAATACGGAGCACAAACTACGTACATACCGCCTCCCGTTACGTATGGCCGCCCATGTATGCCCTTGCCTACTTCGTACGAGTAAAGAGGGGTCCCACTGGCGAGCGGATATTAACTTTTTTTTCTCTCTCGCTCTCCCTCTTCCGCTCTGTCGCATTACGGGGCCGTAAGAGTGGCCCAAAGTGCTCAGGCGGGCGTCTGGTTCGTCGGCGTTTTTTACTGTGGAGATATCTCACCGACCACGGCGAATGCGGCCTGTCGCCGGGGACCAGGGTCAGGCCAAGGGTCAGGCCAGGCCGCCAGGGTATTACGGAGTACAAGTACATCGGTACAGGAACAGATGGAGTCATATCTGCTGCTCTTGTGACTTGCAGACGGTATGAATACTCCCAGATTCACGTCTGTAACCGACCATCCGACCAGCCGACTACTAACTCGTAAGGATTACTGCTTATCAATGCCAATGCCATTCTAGATCCATCTGACCAAGTCCGCTCCGGCTTATCATTAATATGCATTCTATGCGTCCATCCAACCCTCATACCCTCATACATGGCGGAGTATAGCCAGTGGCGCCGGCACGAGCTCACACAATTCTGCCGTGGTTGCATAAGGCCATGCGGGGTCCTGGGTCCTTCTCTCCAGCCGTTCCCTCCACCCCAGTCTCGTCGTATGCTAGAGACGATGCATGTTACGCCAAGCAGTAGTACTTGGGCAGTCCATTCCGTCCCATCGAAGTGCTACTTCATAATATCCACGAACCACGACAGAGTCTTGATGACACACGCGCAACCACATCCATGGCATTAGTAATGTCCGACCAGGTCGAGTGCGCCGCGTCAAAGAGGCTGCCTAGAGATGCAGATGGATGACCGGGACATTCTGTTCATCGCGCCGAGGCGAATCTGGCCCCCAAGGATGACTACCAAGAGTCGCGGACCGTCGCGAATACGGTACCCGGCGAGCAACTGGGTAAGGTGTGGCCAGTGGTGAGCGAGGAGAGTCTTACTGGAACGAGCCTACGGGCAAGCACGAAACAGGTATCCCGGCGATATTACTCCTCCTATGGGTGAAATGCGCCGATGTGGTATATATCGGACGGTGCTCCGAGGGCCTCACAGTCGTCCCGGACTGGGAAAGTGCAGGCTTCCAACCTTCGTGATCGACGTGGATCTGGACACGTTTCGAGAGCGCCTTGAATGTAGACGTATCGGACAAGCTTCCAATACCACCGTGAGTATCCGTGATGATAGAGAACAGCCGTTGTTGGTTCCGTGTCGTGCAATCTCAAGCATCGCGAATGGCCGACCTGGCCTGCGAACCCCACCTCGGATCTGCACCTGCGCCGCATTCTTCCCACCTGGATGCTAGCATCAGCATCGTGCCATTCGCTAAATTTCATAACGTGTCAACGTACCTGGGTTGGTCGTATTGATGGTGAGTAGTAGTACTTAATACTGCATTTTTGTTGCCTCACAGAAGTGTGACTCACGACTTGAGTCCATCTCTTGCTCTTGTCGTTTGCTCCTGCCGTTTCCCCTTCTGTCTGCCAAACTGCTCCTTCCCTCCTTTCAGTGGCCGTCAATCAATCAACAACAATACGTCATACGAGGGAGCCTTCACTCAAGCAAGCACACGAGGGATCATTCTTCCTCCAACCTCGACCCTTCCCATCGCATCAGCACATCCCTCGCAGACAATGTCACCGGAACCTATCTGTCGACTGAGCAGGTGCCTCATCCGCCCCTACAAGCAGGGTGACGCCGAGGCCCTCTCTAGCGCAGCCGACAACCCCAACATCTCGCGTTGGATGCGCAACACCTTCCCGCACCCGTACACCCTCGACGATGCCAAGTTCTGGGTCTCATCAGCCAGCTCGGCATCCCCCATGCGTGACTTTGCCATCTGTCTCCTGCCGGACACTCTGCCGGACGCAGAAGCAGACGCCACCGCCTCCGTCGTCATCGGCGGCATCGGCCTCAAGGCCCGCGACGACATCTACCACCGCCGCATGGAGATTGGCTACTGGGTCAGTGAGGACTACTGGGGCCGCGGGGTCGCCACTGAGGCCGTGGCTGCCTTCTCGGACTGGGCGTTTGCCAGGTTCGACTACCTGGTGCGGCTGGAGGCCGAGGTGTTTGACGGCAACGCGGGGAGCTGTCGCGTGCTCGAGAGGGCAGGCTTTGTGCTCGAGTCGAGGCAGAGGGATGCCATTGAGAAGCTGGGCGAGGTCAAGGATGCTCTGATATATCGCAGGCTAAGAAGCGACACATCGAAGACGGCAGAAGACTAGCACTGAGGCTAAGGTCGTACATTTGGATATATTTTGATCTTCAAGTACGGGGAGTACTTGCAGTAGCTCAATATGGGTAAGCACTCAATGTACAGAGTATTAATACTGACTGCACGGTGCACGGAACCCTTAACGGGACCTGCCAAGAATATTGCCAAGAGCTGCATGCTCGCGTCCAGAACAGGACCCGGATGGTCAATAGCATGCTACCAACAGGAAAACGATCAGCATGTCGCCAGCCGACTTATTTTCCCCCTTGATTTCCTTTCGATTCAACATACACGGCACCCCCAACACATTCCGAGCAATTGGATGGATCTGACGCGCTTCAGCCAGTGGCGCCGATGGGGGTTCCTTCTCATGATGGGCATCGCAGCCTCTCAAAGAATATTGGACGGCCAGTACCGTATACATAACGGCGAAATATACCCCGACGACTACTTCCTCCCTGGAGATCCTTGCAGGCCTGACCCGCTCGGCATTAATTGTGTCTGTCGTAGCTTTCTCATGGAAGACGAAGATGAAGACGACTATGATGAGAACGACCCAAGTGAGGACCCCCGAGCTCTACTACTGCCCATTAGTCGCATGACTCTCAAGCCACCGTGGTTCAACATGCATGTGCAAAACTAATACCGAGACGCAAAATTGAAAAAGGAACCTTTCCCGATGGCAGCACTGTGTGCTTGGAGCCCGTCGAGCCTCTCTGTGACGGCACCGCCGAGCCTTGCGTCTGCTATACCTTTGTCGAGAGATATGACCGTGTTCCATCGCCACCGTTTTGGGATACCTGCGAGGATCTTGTGGAGGATTTTGACGTTTCCATGGACGACCTTTTCAGATGGAACCGTTGGATTGGCAACGGAGACTGCACCGGTGGCTTGTATGCCGGGATGGAACCATATACACGGCGCTCTATATGCGCCGATGGAGGAGATGGCGAATGCCCGTCGATTTTGAGGCTATTAGCGATGGGGGATGGATATTGCTGGACATGACGGAACTCATGTACGGTGTGGTGTATATGCACAAGTCAACACAGCGGGGTGTTGGGGCTACGGCACTTTCTGCTCTTGTCACTGTCATCATCGCATGGTCAAATATAGAACGCTTGTTTGTTCTTTTGCTTTCCTTCCTTGACTCCCCTTCCGGCACCACAGATACTGGATATTCCTGTCCGTGCTGACTCTGGGGGTGCTATGAGGTGGCTGCTTTTATAGGTCCCCGCATGGACGAGACGCGATGGTGGTCTGAATGACGGATGGCAGACACAGGCTGCAAAGGTATGCCGTCTGGTTGATCACTCGGATCCAGGATTCCCGTCGCCTGCTCGCCCCGTTCCTCGTCAGGGACTGAACGGTCTTCGTCCGTGCACCTAAAGGTCGAGAGAGCATCCCGGAACCGGCCTTTGAGCTCACGCCAGAGACGAGGCCAAAAGGTGGCAGCCACCTCCCTCATCGGTCCAACGAGCTGTGCCACTGCGAGAACCTGACCAAAGCCCCAGCTGTTTACGCCGGGGCCGAGCTTGTTCCGATGGATGGTGAGCTCAATCATAACAATCAGGTATATTGCGCTGACTATGCGGACGAGGAAGATGAGCAGCGAGCCCCTTCTAGGGCCGCGATAATCCGATTCGGTACCAGCATTGGCCCACCGTGGAATAGCACTGTGGCGGACGACCCGCGACACCCTTATAGGTATTGTGGAAATGTAACCCGCAAACATGGCTATAGCCATGACCTTCGCGACGAACAAGATCCACGGAGAATGCAAGTTGGCGCCAAATATAACGACAACGGTAGTAGGTTCGCAGGCAGCGTAGCTGTCGTCACCAACGAGAGGTACCATCATGGCGTGGGTGAATAGCATAGTGCAGATGTAGAAGAAGACGTTGACGAACTCGCGCAGGAATAACAGTGCTAGAGGGTGGTTCCGCGCCGAGTAGCTTCCCGTCGGGCGTATGGTGCACAGGACCAGGAGGAGCATGTGATACGTGCACACGAGGTCGAAGGCGGTCAAGGTATGCCGCAGGAAGGCTACAAAGGTCGCCAGGAAGAGTGCTAGCAAATTGACGCACAGCGATAGGTTGATGGCTCGCGTGAAGCTCGTATGATTGATGGCTCGAGAGACAATTAGCCCCCCGAGCGTCAGGGTGTATTGGGATACGCGGACCTTGGATGATGCAGTCAGTCGGACGCCGTTACGGGCACAGACACGGGGATGTCGCTTGGTAGACCGGGGGTATTAGGATGATGTGGGGGAGTACTACCTAGGGAGACTTACTCCGATGCCAGTAATGTCTGGATCCGGCTGGATGACGCACTGGTCCTCCACCGCCATGATGTCGGTCGGGAAGAAGTTGTCCAAAGGCTAGAAGACGGATATGATGATGTTGTGTGCGCATGTAGTTGACAGAAGCATCATGGGGACTGGGAATGCTCCGTACCAAGGTATATATTTACCCAACAGTAGATTAAAACAAGGCGGATCGACCGCGCGACACCATTTCTGCCTTGTTCGCATTTAGTCGCCCGCATCTAGCAGCACTCTGCATTGTTCCCGTCGACCTTGCCTCTCATTGGAGGGCAGAGATGTGCAGGCAGGCAGATGGCGCTACGCCACATGCACTGGAAATGACAGAGGGCATCCTCCAAGGCGGACTGGACTACTGACTGGCCGTGGATCCCGTTGGTCGACAAGTGCTCACGACATGCTCCGTAGAGGTATCGGTAGTAGTAGGCGTCCTAGACCTTGGTAGCAATCGCTCAAAGTGAACAAACAATACACTCGTTCATAAATCGTATATGTCTATATTGAGGAAGAATGGGCTATTTCTCGGGAATCCCTTCAAAGCGACTCGAGAAACTCGACGACCCTCTTGGCCAGCCACTCCCTCGCTTCGTCCTGCTTGACCGTGTGGCCGGTGTTGGGGATGAGGCCAGACAGCGGGCTTACGAGGGGATTGGCGTCCTGGTACCTCTTGTTGAGGGCGACCTGGTCGACGCTGCTGGGCACGTACTCATCCTTTTCCGAGTGCACAACCAGCACGGGCTTCTTGAAGCGGCCCCAGTACTCGCGAACCTGGTCGTCGGTGAGGTCTGAGGAGAAGTAGTCGTCGTCGCCGCTGTTTTGCACGTCTGCATGTTAGCCACCAATTATTCATCGTCAGACATACATTGCCGTCGTAGCAGACAGATAATAGGAGGGGGTTGGAGGCGTGAAACGCACTTCTTTGCCAGGAACGACCGCAGCCTGTACGCCGTAATCTGCACGCCCAGCGACGCCCCCAGTGCCTCGGGGACCTTGCTCGGCGGTAGGGCCCAGTTGGCCTTTCCCTCGGCAATGTATTGCTCCGCCGCATCGAGGCACTCCTTCCAGTTGGGCGTCTCGGCGACGAGGAGCTCCCTGTCCGAGACGGGGGCCTGGAGGACGAAGCCGTCGACGGGCTCGGTCTGGTTCTTCTCGTAGTTTGTGTACTCGATGCAGTCCTGGGTGCCGGTGGAGTGGCCAAAGAGGATGATGCGCTCCTTGCCCTTGCCGCGCAGGTACTTGACCAGCGAGGAGATGTCCTCGACGTCCTTCTTGAGGCTCGAGGTGCCGAAGCCCTGGAAGGAGGAGCGGATGCGGATCTCAAAGACGGAGTAGTCGAGCGTCTTGGACTGCTCGAGGTGCTTGGCCACGGTGCGGATGTAGGGCACCGTGTGCGGGCCATCGCCCAGCCCGCCAATGAAGAGGACCGTGTTCTTGGCCGCCGTGTTGCCCAACTCGTAGGCCACGGTGCTGCCGGGCACGGAGGAGGGGTACGGGTGGACCGTCACCGGGAAGGGGTCGAACTGCTGCGACATGATGATCTGTACTAAGAAAGTGGTGAATATGTCTTTATAAGGAGGAATGACGAATGAGTGAGTCTCTCTTTGAGAGTCTAAGATTTCAAGTTGTACGATGAAGGTTGCGTGAATAAAGATGATCTTATCGTCAACTGGACTTGGGCCTTGAAGATGACCCCATGGCGGGGGGAGCAAGGCGTCATTGCACAGTGCATGTAGCATGATACACAGCCACGACACACAGTGTTTGTCATATTCGACACGGTCCACTTTTTCCATCATGGACACTTTGACGCTTTTTCAACGACACAAACCATCGCATCTTGTCGATCATCAGCCATCATCATCACGCAAGATAAAGCAAACAGTACTACTACAGTACTGGACACACAAGACAAGCCTTGTGACGGGTTTCACTCAGAAATGACCAGGTAGCCAAGACATCCGCTTCGGCCAGGTCCTTGTCGACCACGCATCCATCCCTCATGGACTCGACAACACGCATCGCGGACAGGAATGAGCTCTTCCAAAGGGTAAACCCAGCACATCACAGCACATCAGAGCACAGCTTTCATATGATATGACCAACCTTCTGACGTGCACTCCAATAGCTGAAACCATGCTGCGTCAAAATCAGCCAGCTCGCCATTCGCGAGCCAGACTCGCCGGCCACGCACCGCGAGCTAATCGACCAGACCAACCAGGTGCTCACCATCCTGAATGACCAGGTGCAGCGCAACCCAGATTCTCTGGACGAGAAGCTTGCCGAATATGTCTTCTTCCCTCTGTACCACATCTTCCGCCAGATGGACGCCTTCCCCATGCTCCTGGTGGAGAACTGCGTGCGGTGCCTGCGCATCCTTATCGTGCACGGCTGGGGCACCAAGATGGCACCCAAGATGGTGGAGCAGCTGCTCAGCCTGCTGGGCTTCATTGTTGACGGGGCTCCCGGGTCGGGCGTGAAGCGTGAGGTCCCCGAGGAGACTACGCTGGAGAGCTTCCGCGCGCTAGCGGCCCTGTTCAAGACAGCTGGGTCGTCGATGACCATGGCGACGGGCCTGGAAGAGGCGGACGCGGTGCCTGCCCTGGGCCACGGCATGACCGTCATGCTGGAGGGAGTGGCCAACGGGTCGTCTGACGCCATACAACAGGAGGCCCTGGGGTGCGTCCGCGCAGTGTACACGGCCATGCTCGACCGGGCTGCGCTGGCCAGTTTTCTGCCGGGAACCATATCCACCATGGCCAAGGTCCTGTCCACGCCAAAGCACCACAAGAGGCTCCTCCTGGCGCGCTGTCTCGAGACGGTTGGCGTCGTGCTCACCCGCGTGTTGGGCGATATGCAGACGAGACAGATCATTGCCAAGAAACCACAGAGCAGCAACGGCGGTGACGGCGAGGAGGAAGGGGATCCCGAAGAGAAGAATAAAATCTTGAGTCCGGCGTGGCTCAATGCAACAACTGGACAGGTCAAGCTGGCGCTCTCGTCCATGATGAAGCTTCGCACGTATGACAGCGACGAGGTTCGCAGCTCGCTGAGAGCCCTGTGCGTCAAGCTTTTGGACGAGTGCCACGCCACGCTGGCTGACTGCGCATCGTTCTTGGTCGAGACGGCCATCGTCCTGGACCAGGGACACCCCACCGAGACGCTGGAGACGGGCCTCGCCGACCTCATGGGAATATATCCCGAGCTGGCCGAGAAAGCCAAGTCGGCAGTATACAATTGGCTGACCAGCCTGCCCCGCGTCATGCAGTCTAACGACGCCGACGTCAAGCGCCAGGCTCTGCACAACCTGTCCAAGGGGCTAGGGTACCTGGGCGAGCTGCAGATTGAGTCGGCCACCCTCGAGGACACAGTGTCGAGCGCACTCAGAGACAGCACCGCTGCCTTAATGGCAGGCTCCAAGTTGCAGCCAAAAGTGTCAAGCACAGATGTCATGGCGCTAGGAGGCGGCGGCGGCTCCATGCAGCTTGCGGCTGAGTCCACAAAGTATCCTCCCGTTCTTCTGGATCACGAAAGTCAGAGAGAGGTGCGCGCAGAAATGATTAACCTCATGGGCATCATTGGATCTCGCTCTGGTGCCGCCAGTCTGGCCATGAATATGCTCGAGCACACGCGGACATTGCCCGGGTCGACGAATCAAGTCGCGTCCATGTGGCTCTGCCTGGAGCTCGTCAAGGCGATACAGACATCTTCAGCCGACGAGACTGACTTCCTAGACATGTCCGCATTTGCCACTTCGGTAGACGAGGATGTCGAGCCGGTGCTGCAGGACCTGTACTCATTCTCTGTCGAGATCCTCGACTCACACGCTGAGGCGGACGCGCTAGACTGGCGCCTCGAGGCTCTCGCCCTCGAGACCACTTCGTATGCGGCATCTCGATTAGGCGAGGCGTTCCGCCCCGAGCTCGTCGACGTACTCTTCCCCGTCGTCACCTTTCTAGGGTCGTCCCACCAAGGTCTGCGACAGCACGCCATTGTCGCGCTCAACAAGGTCGCCGAGGCCTGCGGCTACGACGACGTGTCGACCCTCATCGTCGACAACGTCGACTACATGGTCAACTCTGTCGCGCTGCGCCTCGACACGCTCGACATCTCCCCGGCATCCACGCAGGTGCTGACCATGATGATCCGCCTGACGGGCCCGCGGCTTGTGCCCTTCCTGGACGACGTCGTCGAGTCCGTCTTTGGCGCCCTGGAGAACTACCACGGCTACCCTGCCTTTGTCGAATCCCTGTTCGCCGTGCTCAAGGAACTTGTTGATCAGGCCGTCAAGTCGGACACTCTACTACTAGAAGGCCAGAAGAAGGTCTCACAAAACCACACAAAGACACGCCCCCAGCCCGAGGGCATCGACGGCCTCCTCCGGTTCCTCGAACGCCGCGGCACACGCGAGAAGTATCGCAACGAAGAGGCCCAGACCAACAAGGCCTCACAGGGCCACCCAACCGCACCATGGGGGGAGGACTCGAAGCAGAAACAGAAACAAGAGGGCAATGATGATGAAGATGGCGGTGGCCCCCCACCAGAGCCTGCGAAGCCCCCCAACACAGTTACATACCAGCTCCTGCTGCGGATCGCCCGCCTGACGCAGCACTACCTCACCTCACCGACGCCCCGCCTCCGACGCTCCCTCCTCGATCTCGTGTCCACAGCGTCGCCCGCCCTGGCCGCCGACGAGGAGGCCTTCCTGCCGCTCGTAAACGACGTGTGGCCTGTCGTGGTGGCCCGCCTATACGACAGCGAAACGTATGTCGCCGTCGAGGCGTGCGCGGCCCTGTCGGAGATGTGCATCGCGGCGGGCGACTTTCTGGCCTCGCGCTTCAAGACGGAATGGTCGGACGGTATGCGCGACTGGTGCAGGCGCGTGAAGCGCGAGGTGCTAGCTTCCGGATCGTCATCACATTCGTCGTCATCAGGACGCTCAGCGGCAGTACCCGAGAGAATCGCGGGAGTGGGAGGGGGCAACAGCAAGATCCTCGTCCCTACTGCCACCGGAGGCGTCGTCGATGTCGCCTCGACATCGAAGGGGCGGCCTGCAGACGGCGGCAGCCTGGGACAGCATGCATCGCCTGTGAGGCTGTGGGAGGCGCTGGTGCGGTTCCTCACCACGTTAGTCACGCATGTGCGTCTCTCAGCCTACATGTTCGAGGACATACTGGACATCCTGGTCGAGGTTGCCGAGCGGAGCGACCAGGTGAGGACTGCGCTGGAGACTGTCAACCCGGATGCTGTGTGGCTGGCCATGTACGAGAGGGGATCTGTGGGAAAGCTCACAACGCCACAGATGGAGGGGGTAGTGTTTGTTCCTGTGTAGGCGACCACTACGTCTTCTAGATACACAAACACACACACACATACGAAAGACAACCCTGTTTATATATATGACTACTATGGAATCAACACGCTACAACCAACCAACGACGTATATATTCATGAGACAGTGACTTTGAGGGGGGCTCCATGGCCCCCAGCCTAAATCTTGGGAACAGCGCTGAGGAAGCCGTCTGCCACCGCGGTGAGGAGCTGGTTGGCAATAGCCTGACTGGGCGGCAACCTGAGCTGTCCAGACTGAACACCCTCGGGGAGCGGCTCTCCGAGGGCAAAGGTGTCGCGGGCGAGAGCGGTGCGCAGCTCGTCGATGGTGTACCACCTGGCGGCCTCGAGCTCCTTGTCGTTGAGCTTGATGTCCTCGCCGCCGGGGAGGGCCTGGGCGATGGCGCCGACCATGAGGCTGGCGGGGTAGGGCCAGGGCTGGGTGGAGTGGATGACGACGCGGCCGACGCGGACCCCGGCCTCCTCCCAGACCTCGCGGCGGACGGCCTCCTCGACGCTCTCGCCCGGCTCGAGGAAGCCGGCGAGGGTGCTGTACCAGTCGGGCGGGAAGCGGGTCTGGCGCCCCAGCAGGACGCGCGAGCCGTCGGCCGAGACGACGGCGGCGATCATGGTCGGGTCCGTGCGCGGGAAGCACAGGTTCGACACGCCGTGGCGGGTCAGGCAGTCGCCCCGGACGGGGGCACCGGGCGCGGCGTCGGCGGGCGGGCACACGCGCTTGTACCCCGCGTGGGAGGACAGATTGGGGTTGCCGCAGCCGCCGCAGAAGGAGTTGCGCGTGTTCCAGTCTACCATGGAGCGGGACTGGGCGTAGATGGCGGCTAAGAGTGTTCAGTTAGCATGTTTGTATGCAGGTATACATGTCTGGATGTCTGGATGTGTATGCGTGTGCGTGTGTGTATGTGTATGCCTGGATGAATGGATGAATGGATAAGTTGGTGTACATACCTGCTTCACCGTTGAGGGACATGCCCCTGGGGTTAGCCTGGATGGAGAAGCCCTTGTCCTCCTGCTTCTTCAGCACCTCGTTGGCGGCATCCTCGTAGGGTGCACGGGGTGTGATGTCGACGGCGAAGAAGGGGTCGCCCTTGACGGGGCCGTGGTCCGCCGTGGCGATGTCCTCTGCGGAGGAGCCCTGGCCGGCGAACAGGCCGAGAAAGACGACGAGCGGGGTGCGCTTGGACGAGTCAAACTGCTTGACGGTCTCATCCTCGGACAGGGCGAAGGGGTCCGCACCGATGAGGGGCTTCACCTCGTCGAGCGTCAGGTGCGCGAGCTGGGTCTTGTCGACGGCCAGCGGGCTGAGGTTGGAGAGGGCGACGAAGCGCGCGGCGGGCGACCGGATGGCCCGGCTCAGGAAGGTGGTGTCCGGGCGAAGGAAGGAGTACCGGTTCAGAGTCGAACCGGAGTAGTAGTTGACCACCTCCTTGCCGAAGCGGCGTGTGAGCATGGACTCGTCGTTGGCCAGGTAGGGCACCTCTGGCATGAGAGGGGGGAGGTTGGACATGGGGGGCGGGGGGGAAGGGCAGAGCTGGGGTAGGCAGTTGGGGGTTTATCCGTCAAGTAGTAACAGTATGTATGTTTGAGTACCTAGTATTCAACTTGAACGAATATAAAGATGTTTTAAGGCGAAACGAAGCTCGCTCCCACCGGCGCATCGTGATAACAGACATGATGGTGGGGGAGATGACGAGCTGGAAAGTGGGGTGGAGTCTCGGGATGAGTAATGGGTTTCGTTCTCTACTCTACTCTAAGCTCTTTGAAGTTTGTCTTTTTTCGGGGTGATGCCGCAAAGCTCCGTTGGCCTGACTAATTGTCGCGATGTGATGCCTCGGCAGCTCGGGAATTGTCAGCATCGGAGAGTTGCGTGTCGTATACAAACGAATAAGAGAGAAGGGGGAATGTTGGATGTTTTGGTATCATCAGCAGCATCAGCAATCTGGACCAACTTGGCAACGACACCCTGTAGCCAAGAATTTTTTTCGTTTTTTTTTCCTACTCAGTCATCTTGTTTCTACCTTCTTTTGACGATAGCTGGGAGCATTGTTATATAGGCAATGGTAAAACTTCTTTCAGTAGTATTTAGTGAATATTGTCTGGCGTTGCATTGTTGTTTTGGTTGAATGTGAAGTGGTGCTCTGTACGAATATGAATCGTTCTTGCCGTCTTCCATTTCCTTGGCCGTGGCTTCCCCCGCAATCCCTCAAACTTTTGAGGCAAGCGCAACCAAAAGTGACGTATATGCGCTAGTCCCCTTCAGGAACAAGATTGGCAAAAAGTCTTCCTTCCCCGGTGCTCGTAACTTTGGCAACCTTCTGTCTCGTGCAACACTCAATCGCTCTCCAACTCGTATGTTACGTCTTTTCTTTTCTCGAAAGTCTCATCTTTGGCCCCAAGCCATCTGGATTGCCCCAATTGACAGCCCACCGCGCACCGGTCGAGAAGCTGCGTGGCAGACTGTGTCGTCTCTCGTCTCCTCCGCCCACTGTTCTTGACGCCGTTCTCGGAGGCTCACCCGTCGAGGCAGTCAGACACCATGATGGCGCCACCTACGGCAGTCCTCAACCTCGATGTTGAGGCCATCTCTGGCATTTGCGGGTACGTGACAAGACCTACGAAGAATGAACATTTGGAAAAAAACAACAACAAAAAAAACTGACCTTGCATTGTTTCGTCTAGCTCTGTTTCTATTGCTTGCTGGGGTAAGCTCCACGCCTGTTTCTTCATATGATCGCTTCCCGAGACGCTTGCCTCTGACTAACCGCTCACCTCACAGTTGTCGTCTTTTCGCCGCAGATCATCCAAAACTTCCAGCGGGCAAACGCCGATGCTCTCTCTGTACAGTTTGTCATTGTCTGGCTCCTGGGCGATGTTTTCAACATTATTGGTGCCCTCCTCCAGGGTGTTCTCCCAACCATGGTATGTCCTGGGCTTGCCTTCTTTGTCTCTGCTGAATGTCTGCTCACAACCATTGAACGACAGATTATTCTTGCCATATACTACACGATTGCCGACATTGTCCTCCTGGCCCAGTGCTTCTACTACCGAGGCTTCACCTGGCGGGACGACCCGGTCCCGGCGCCCAAGCCCACCTTGGACGCCGAGAGCCGACCCAGCGAGCGAACGAGATTGCTTGACGCTTCAGACGTACACGAACGCCGAGACTCAGACTGGTCGGCCCTCTCCCCGGCCGTCCCGCACGTTGCCGAGGGTCCTCCTCCCCCGCCGCCGAGCGCCCTCCAGGCGGTCTTGCTCAACTCGGTCGCTGTGCTCATGGTCATTGCGGCCGGCATCCTGGGCTGGTTCCTCGCTCAAAAGGCCACCTCCGGACAGAACGGCGGTCACTCGGACGGTGGCCACAAGGGAGACTCCCCGGTCGAGTTTAGTGTGCTGGGTCAGTTCTTTGGATGGCTATGTGCCGTGTCGTACATCGCCTCGCGTCTGCCGCAGCTCATCCTCAACTGGAGGCGCAAGACGACTGACGGGCTGAGCATGCTGTTCTTCCTCTTTGCATGCCTTGGAAACACGACCTTTGTCCTTTCCATTTTTGCATACGAGGCCAAGTGTGGCGACCGCCACTGTACCCCAGCGGAGAGCAGGGCCATATACGGCAAGTACATTCTCGTCAACCTCAGTTGGATCGCCGGTGCCTTTGTCACGCTACTCCTGGACCTTGGAGTGTTTGCGCAGTACTTCCTCTACAGTGCCCAAGATGGCCAGGGCGAGTCCCAGGGACAGGCCCAGGCTCCGAGGGATACGGCGAATGGGGACGGAGAGGGCCGCGATGACCAGAGGCCGCTTCTCTCTCGAGAGGAGAGTGCTGCTTGAATAGGTGGCAAGGGAGTAAAAAATTGGTGAAGCGAGGAGCAGAGGGAGAAAAAATTGCGGACCAGACAACCGACGGATAATAGCATCAAAACCAAAAACATAGACAAGGAAAAGTGATCCATGTCCGGCCTCAGGGTCGACGGCGTTAATTGATTACCATAGTAGAATTGTGCATACCCAACATACTTGCCCATATTCGTTGCATGCATCATACGCTTGTTACTGCCACTGCCATGACAGACGTGACTGATGTGACAATACCATACAGACATAGGAGCAGTCCGTAGGCACAGCGTTTTATGACAGCGCGTTACGACATGCCCGAGGTGGATGGAAGCCAACATCGGACATGTCGTGGGCAAATACGCAGTGTGGTCTGAGCAGAGGGCAGAATTTTCTCCATACCGCAGGCCATGTGCAGGTTTACAGCACCACTTCTCACATACCGCCGAGGACGAAAATTATATAACAATCCGATCACCCACAGGGACAGACAGCCCAAGGGAAAAGACCAGACGTTCTACGTGTTTGCAAAGAAACATAAAAAGAGTATCCCCAGATCGTAGTATGTAGCGACCACCCCACAGTCACAAGTCGAAGACGAGTCTTGCGGCTGGTAGGAAAGGTGTTCACAGTTACTTTAGGAGGCCGGGAACGGAAGGAAACCCACAGAGAATCAAAGGATAACCCTCAGCAAGCCGCTATGCGGAGCCGCCATAGAATTATTAAAACACTTGACGGTGTAGAAATAACCCTAACTGATGATGAGGAGAAAAGGAAAAGAAAGTCAGAAGAGAGTCGGGGAGCAGGCCTTTTTATGGAAGATTTTGGACGGGTTTGCGCTAATCTTGATTGGGTGGTAGCCCCACAGATCACGTGAGTTTGACCAATTTCACAGCAAACCGTGAGGAGTTGGGGGTGGACGATGGAAGCTGCTGGTCAGGTTTTCAGGTCGAGCGAGGTACGTACCCTGCCTCGTCTCCTCTCTGGCTGGCCTGGCTGGCCCGGTCTGAGTGGACGCGCTTCTTTCCCGAGATGCGCCCAAATTTTTTGACGTCGAAGGGATCCATTTCCATCCTGTCCTTACTTTGTACCTCACCTCACCCCTTACGAGCCATCTCCACCGAGGCAGACGAGCGACGACGGGCCATCTCCCATCTAATCCTTCCTTTCCGGTCCATCTCTGTTTCTTTTTTCTTTTACTACTACATTTAATCACCAAAAGGATAGATCCTTTTTTTCTTAATCCCTCCGTCAACAACAAAAATGTCATCCATCTGGGGCGCCTTTACGGGCGGCAACAAGCCGCAGCAGCAGCAGCATCACGACCAGCCTCAGCAGCCTCAGCAGCATGCATCGACGCCGGCATTCGACCCATCCGAGGGCCAGGGCGTGGCATCGTTCCTGCAGCCGTCGACGTTTGCCGACCCGTCGCAGCTGCACCCGCTCGCGGGCCTGAGCAAGGACGACCTCGAGTACCTGACGCTCGAGGACGGGGTGCTGTCGGACCTGAGCGGGTCGCAGTCGGTGCTGCCCTCGCGCGGCTTCACAGATGACCTGTGCTACGGCACCGGTGTGACGTACCTGGCGGGCCTGACGGTGGGAGGCGCGTGGGGCCTGCTCGAGGGCATGCGCCGGTCCGAGGGCCAGGCGCCCAAGCTGCGGCTCAACTCGGTGCTCAACGCGGTGACGCGCCGCGGTCCCTTCCTCGGCAACTCGGCCGGCACGGTGGCCATCACGTACAACTGCATCAACTCGCTCATCGGGGCGGTCAGGGGCCAGCACGACGCGGGTAACTCGGTGGCGGCGGGTGCGCTCAGCGGCATGGTGTTCAAGAGCACGAGGGGCGTGAGGCCCATGCTCATCTCGGGTGGTCTGGTTGGTGGTGTTGCGGGTGTCTGGGCGGTATGTCTTTCTTCTTCTTTCCTCTCTTAACCTCTACTGGGGGTTTCCTTTTCCCGTGATATCTTATGGGATTCCTGTCTTGACAAAATGCTGACCATCCATTAGATTGCCCGACGTTCATTCTTCCCCGTCCCGCACCAGCAGCCCATCAGCACGTCCGACTCGCTCTAAATAAACGAAACGAAACACCTACGCGTTTGATGAACACCCCAGTCGTGTTGCGTCGAGTCGAAAGGACGGACAGTCGAGGACAGACAGTCGGGGACGACGTCTTGTATTATCTGGAAAAGGGCCGTCAACAAGGCTCAGGCTCTTCTTCCATTGTTTTGAAATTTTGTAAAACCCCCTCTTCTCTTGTATATTGCTGAATCTACAGCGCGTGGCGTGGAGGCTTCATCGACGGCGGAGGAGGGCAGAAGCTGTGGAAGAAGCACCGAGGACGATGGAAAGATGAAGAAGAAGAAGAAGAAGAAAGAAAGAAAGAAAGAAAAGCATGGCCATCGGAAAAAGGCCGTCTCTCTACTCCCACGGGACGCACAAGTGTACATTATATTAGGACGAGCATTTAGACGGCAGAGGCCGGGGCGTCTGGGCAGAAATCATGTTTCTTATACTCGACTGGGGAGGATGCTGTGTGAGCGACTGGAGGTGTGAATGTGCGTGTGCCACGGGACTGACGACTTTCATTTCTTCCTCCTTACATACTCTCCCACGATTCACTACCACGGACAGCACCAGCCTCGACAGCCTCGACAGCATACACAGCCAACCGCCAGACAGGCCCGGCAGACACCAGATACCAGACGCCACATTGCCGAGGAAATGTGCCTTCCGTGCTTCCCTTGGTCGTGGGTCAAGTACGACGATCCGCTCGACTCGCTGGCTGCCCTGCCAGAACGATCAACCTGGGTATATGACGGGCAGTCGTGGGCTCTGACACGTCAGGTAGGATTTGTTTCATTTCTGCTTCTGCTTCTTTTGTTTCCTATTTCTGTTTCTTTTGCCTCGTTTCTGCTTTTCTGCTTTTCTGCTAGTTTGCCCATTCGCTATCTGTTGGTATACCTGTCTGGCTGGTGGCACTCAGTGCCAAACACTCGATATTGGGCCTGGGAATCTGAGGACGGGGTGAGTAGAGGGCCGGGGCCAGATCGAAAGGGTTGAGTCACTCGTCTGTTTGGCCTGCTCATCGAAGAATCGATTCTTCTCTCCTTTGGTCCCTCGGCCCACGACCCTTTTTTAACAGGGTGCCCCCCCCTCACTCCTCGACCCAAGCATTCTCGTCAGGAGCAAGAGTCGACAGGCTTGTTTCTTGCTTTTATTCTGCATCTCCTATTTATTTGTCGTCATCATGAGCAAACACACTCGTCGGACCAGGGGCGATTCCCGGCAGGTGCACTTCCACAACAACAAGGAGGGCGACGAGGCGAACGGCCTGCAGACCACGACTGCTACGGATACCTATGCGCAGAAGCACGATTCTGGGCTTCCCTCTTCTTCCTCTGCCACCAAGTCTGCCAAGGTTGAGGGCAAGAGCAAGTCCAAGGCCATGGGTGCCCCTTCCTCCTCTCCGGGCAATGTCACCCACCAGGACAATGCCAGCAAGACTGCCACTGCGGGCTCTTGTTCTTCTCCTGAGCAGCAGCAGCAGCAGCAGGGCAACATATCCGAATCGACGACTGAAGAGGGAGAGGTCAAGAATCACATTCAGCCTGACCATTTCCCTGCCCTGGGACCCCATCCTAGCACCTTTCAGCAGGACCAGCAGGCTTCTGCTCTTGGTGGTAACGGCCCCTGGCACACATCGACCAACCCGAGCATGAGTGTTGGTGTCGGCCAGCAGTTTGCCAGCTGCCAAGGTGCTTGCCCCCAAGGTTCTTGCCCCCAAGGTGCTTGCCCTGGGTGCCTTCCAGGGCAGACGGCCCCCGCTGGCACTTCGTGGGGGATCTTTCATCCGGCGGCTTCTCCTTGCTCAGCTGGTTCTGGTTATGCATCTGTATGCTTCCTCTTATTTCTTTCTTCTCCCTCTTCCTCCCCTTTTTTTCTTTCATCACATGCTCACGCACACACATCTTTCTTCACTGCATTCCATCTCACCACCTGTCTACCATCGATCCTCAACTGACTCGTCAGGCCCATCAATACTATCAACCGCCGCCGTCCAACATCGCCATGGCCACCGCATTTCAGAATGTGCAACCCCAGCAGGGACAGGCCCTCAACTTCCAGCCGCCTGTTCCTGACACGTCCATGGGTCCCATGAACCATGTGTACACCCCGCGCTTCGACAACGGGTTCCAGCCCTGCCAGCACTCTGGTCAGCACTCTGGTCCTGGTACCTTTGGCATGCCTGTCTGTCTCCAGCGCATCTCCTGCGGTCTTCTTTTCGTCTTGTTCTTTTCCTATTGCTATTTTGTTTCTCGTGCTTATGCTTGCCTGCGTACTGCTGCCTGCGTGCTGATCAACTGACTGACCGTTAGAAAATGCCCGATCTGCAGGCCCAGCAAGCCGCCACCGCCTGCTGTGGTCATCACCACCATCACCAGCCTCCCTTTGCGCAGTGCTCCCACGGCATGGTCGGAGGACAGCCCGCCGTGGGTGCCGCAGCAACTGCGCCGGCCCCCGGTGTTCAGCACCAGTGCACGCCGGGCTTGGGCATAGGCCCATGCCCAGGCACGTCCGCCTTCCCACTCTGTGGACCCGCCGCGGCGCCCGACATTGAGGGCATCGGTCGCACCGCCGGCGAGGAGCAGCTCCGCCAGGCCAACTTCGCCCAGAACAACAACATGTACGAGGCGCAGGAGTTCAAGCCCTCTGACGAGGACCCCAGCCGCTTCTACTTTGTGCGCGAGCTCGACGGCAACTGGACCCAGCGGAACCGATTCACCATTGACAACATGGGCGACTGTCGCTGGTACGTGACTGATGAGGGATGGTTCTACGCTGTCAGACTGCCCAACTGAGGTTATCTGAGGACATGGAAAGGACATGGAAAGGATACGGAAAAGGAGTTCAAAAAAGGATACGCAAAGGACTACGGAGGATGTAGACCCGACGACGCAATGAATGATGCATACACCAGGAGTACGAGATTCTCACATCCTAGACTCGCTAAATGAAGTTTGATACAAGATGCAAGATGTACGCAGGATGTAATCTAACAGCGTGAATGCCATCCGACATGAATGCAAGCAATCTGAAGTGAAAACAAATGTAGCAGCGCAGATGATGCACTCATGCCTGCCCGAGTGCCCACCCAAGTTCCGACGCATCTACGTCCATCTACGTCCATCTACGTCCATTCCATGTCCAGTAACAAAGAGAAAGAGGGAATGTGTAGTAGTGATCCTACCAGGTATCGTATAAACAAACAGACATGCAGTCCAACAATGAAACAAACAGCTATCAAGACAAACCAGATCCCAGATCGTAGCCATGTACAATCTCTTCTTCCTCTAGTACATTTTGCCTCCGGCGGCCCTGCCGGGGGCTGTTCTCGCTTCGCTCGCTCTTGGGGCTGGGATTATGGCATGATTATTGCCCCTTCTGCTGTGCCTCCCACTCCCTAGTGAGCCGCACATTATCCCAGAAGCGCCAAGCCGCCACGGCAGCCGCAACAGGCGGACACCCCAGAAGCAACCAATTCCACCACACGGGCGTCTGGCCCCTCAACTCGCGCACCGCATCATCCACCTGCCTCTGCAGATCCTCTCTGGCGCCATCATTCCATAGGACCACCCCCTTCCCCTTACCCCGTGCCTCGCACCGCGCCGCCTTGACCCGCACATCGGTCTGGCTGGCCACGCGGCCACGCGCCTCCTCGAGACTGAGATGGGCGTCCCGCGCGCGCAGCCTGTCCATCTGCACGGCCGGGTCACGCACGGCGACGACGGCGACGACGCCGCAGAAGCGGTCCAGCCCGCTCTCGAGCAGGAGCGGCACGTCGAGCACGACGGCCCAATGGCCGCGGAGGTACAGGCCCAGCACGCTGGTCAGCATGGCGCGTCGGACCGCCGGGTGCACGATGCTGTTGAGGACGGCGCGGTCGCGCTTGGTGGCCTCGTCGTGGCCGAAGACGCGGCGGCCCAGGGCCGGGCGGTTCAGCGGGCGGCCACGACCGGACGGGCCGTCCTCGGGCATGGAATCTGAGGCTGGGACCAGCAGGTCGGGCGTCGTGGGACCAAAGTGCGAGAGGATGGCGGCGTAGCCGCGGGTGCCCGGCTCGACGACCTGGCGGGCTAGGATGTCGGCATCGACGATGGGGAGGGAGTGCGGGGGGGAGGAGAGCATGGATGATACGGTGGATTTGCCGGTCGCTATGGACCCGGTTAGACCGATGAGCAACATGTTTCCTCTTTGTTTTCTGGGTGAACCCCGGCTGGGTTCTCTCTTGAATTGGGGGAGTCCTTGGATGAGTGCTGTGTTTTCCTTGGATGGATGGGTGCTTGGGTGTTGATGATGATGACCTTGGTGTGCGTTGTAAATGGTGGATAGTGGATCGGCCGAGGCTATTAGAGTGCAAGTGCAAGTAAAGTGCAAATGGCGTGGGTATGGCGTAATTATGCACCCCTCACTCTGTCACCCTTGCCTGCATCACGTCTCACAACGGCACGGAGTGCGGACTACTGCATGTGTAAAAGTGCAGGTCTACATTAATTAGAGCAAAGAAAGTAAACAATTACAGGCTTATATATAATGCTCTTAAAAAAAGATCGTCAAAAAGACAGTCACAGCCCTTTGGGTGGCAGCTCTGCCGGGAGACACAATCTGCGGTCACGTGCCACCCACATGCCGGAAGGTTGAAGCCACCAAGCTGCGAGGTCATGATGCCCTCATGGGCACAACCCTTCTGCGGCAGCCACAAACTGCCTTTGCAGTATGTGATATTTCTCATGCCTTTCTGTCTTGGGTCGTCTTGGCTCGTTCCGTCTTAATTCATGTAGTACGTATACCTTGATACCTTGTGCGTGATTGCCTACCGCCTCGCACCTTGACCTTGGCAAGCACAAAGATGACCCTGAATGCTACTAGTAGTATATATGCTCCATGTTCCCTCCTGTATCCTAGTATTTGTGTCTGTCAGAGACAGAAAAGGTTCAGGTCACGCGCTCGCCTTGGTATAAATAGCTGGACCAAGACCGTCGAGGGATTCCAACAGTGATCTTCCTCCAACATCATCAATCATCAGCATCACATTATGCTAACGACTGGTGGTTCATGGCTGGTACCGCGACATGAGGCGCCGCGCCACCGAGTGAACGGACGACCTGGTGGAGGTGGAGAGAGAAGTGGTCAGCCTCTCCAGGCCCGCCACCGAAACCTCCAGCACCGACACTGACGGCACCACCGCCGCCGTCATCGCCAGTAACGCCATCACCATCGCCGCCCTGAAAGGGGCTACGCGTTATGAGTATGTTCAACCCCAGCCTGAGAGGTAATACTGTAGAAGTTGAAACGTTTGCTGACATGATTACAGTTTGATGGACAAGGCCCTGGCGATGGCGAAATCCGGCGAGAAAGCAATCTGCCACCGGCTGGCCCCGGCTCCGGTCCCGGTCCCGGTCCCAGTTTGGAGTTAGCCGCTCGTTATTAGGGATATGATGCTGGCGGTTTTGTTTATTACAGCGATCACCATTCTTGCCAAGGTGATGGGGGTTGATCCAAGCGTGCCTCGTGCGAATGAATGAACTGGGGTAATGTGGCAATTTGCGAGGATAACATGGTTACTTTTACAGTCGAGACTCTGAGAAATTCACTCTTGCTTGCTATCAGCACCACGGAGGTTACGTGGTCCTGCCACCTCATATATATATAAAAGACCGGCCTTCGAGTCTATCGAAGAGGGAGGTCAGCTATCAATAACACCACCCATCAAACCCTACCTTGCACTTCACCGGTGACCTCACAGGGAGCCTCTTGTCTTGTAGCACTCTGCCTAGTGAAGTAAGTGTCCATGGCCAGCAGGAATCATTCAGTTTCAATGTGGTTTGTCTTATCCCCTTGTTGCGACCAAACCTCGAGCGTAGCAGTTACTCTCCAGCACTTGCCAGCACTAGCTAGGCAACTGACCCCAAGGCAACTCGCCTCTCCTCACCCCCATGGCCTTTTGACACTCTTCTTCCCTCTCACATCCCTGGGCCGGAAAAACTCCAGCAAGTCCCCTCTTCCCAGAATGCTTCTTCTGCACTTTCCTAAAAAGAAAAGCAAGCAACGTTCCTCAATATCAAACCCCCTTGCCTCGCCCCCTGGCCTCCCCTCGCCTCACCATGACCAGACACAGACCCAAGTCCTTTGGCGAATGGATCGTTGGCACCAACATCGATTCAGCCCTCCGCCGCAGTGACTCTGTCAGCAACAGACCCCGCCGCCGCAGACGAGGCATCGTCCGCGTCGAGGTGTCGACCGACGATGAGGGGGGCAACGACACCGTCAAGATAACCTACCCGAGCACATCGGGATACCAGTCAAGGAGGAGATCAAGGCCCAGGCCTATCCCAGTGCCCGATGCCGACCCCATCTCTGACGGCACAGCTGTGGAGGACACTCCCGCTGAGGAGACACCCAATGAAGACGTATCTGGGACTGACACTACAGCCTCCGATAGCTCCAAGAAGGTCCGCTTTGAAGGGGATGCTGCACCGTCGTCGCCACCGCCGCCGCCCAAGTCGGCTCTCAAGAAGAAGACCAAGAAGACCAAGAAGACCACTACCACCAGGCAGACTGTCGTCACCGAGTCGGAGACTGACTCTCCTGGCACAGGGCCATCGGGATCCGACTCGACGGGCAACGTTGCTGCCTCTGAGAGTGAAAAGTCGACTGACGGGGATGCACCCAGCCAAGCCTCTGCCTCGGGTGGGACATCAGAGGAGAAGACTGCGAGTGACTCTTCTAGTCAGAAGAAGAAGAGGGCCCACAGAAAGAAGAAGGAGAAGGAGAAGCACAAGAGACACAAGCACCACGTCGAGAAAGACTCCGAGACAGACGACTCGGCCTCGAGCGTTGACGAAGATGAAGAGGCAGAGGCAGACCTGGATCCCCACCCCACGTGCAAGTGCCCAGACTGCGTACGAGGTCGTCGCAAGTTGAAGACCAAACACAAAGGAAAGGCCAAAAAGAAGAGGAGCAAGGTCATCCCCTCTGACAGCGACAGCGACAGCGACAGCGAGGACGAGCTCATCGCCGCCGAGGACTCTCCTCCGCCGAAGCCAAAAAGGAGCCACTCCAAGAAAAAGGGGTCCAAGCATCATCACAAGGTGTCCGATGACACTCCCGAGAAGGACCTTAAGGCCGACAAGAAGAAGAAGAGCCACAAGAAGAAAAGCAAGACCAAGTACCCCGAGGGTAACCCAGAGACCGTCCCGAAACCTCACCCCCGCCGTCCGCACTTCATAGCCCCCATCTGCGCAGAGGTCATCCAGACGGAGCGCGTCATGGAGACAGCCGAGGACCCTCCCCCGAACGCCTACTACGACGCCCGACACAACATTGTACGCGTGTACCACGGTCCTGTCTGGGGAAGCAGCAACCCCAACCAGTCGCTGTATCCCAAGAGAGATCCATCAATGCGTCCGCCGCCCATGGGCGTGCCGCACCCCACGAGGAACGAGTACTACAATGGGTTTGCTGGTGCTCCTGGACATGGCGCTGGGGGCAATATGTGGACTGGCGGATATCCATCTGCCCCTCCTGTGCAGCCTCCCGCCCAGCAGTACACAGGGTACACATACGACGACGACGCTCTGCCCGGCATGCCCACCAACAGGCGTGCAGCACCTGCACAGGCAGATACGTACAAGGTAAGTATCCCCCCATCCATCGCTTGCGCCGCCAATACTGACCATGCATGTTTCCAGAGCGGTACCCCAAACCCCTACTACACTCCCAGAAAGTCCGCCTTTGCATGGGTCCCGACAGACCGTAAAGTCTCCGACACAAGCCACAAGGGTTCAATGCAGCCTGCGCCCGCTCCGGAGAATGCGAATGACAACATGGACAGCAACAAGTCCACCGGATGGGGCCACTCCTCGCAAGAAAACGACGCGGCGAACACAAACACAAACACGTGGGGAGGCAACGACGCAAACGCCAATACATGGGGGGACACCGACGCAGCAAACGGGTGGCCTACCAATGATAATGCCGAATATGACCAACAAATGCCCGAGCAAGAGGCAGAGGACGATGAAGATGCACCACCACCACTGCAACAGCCGACTGTCAATGACGCCCCGCCAGAGCAGCACATTCCCGGGTCGTAGTGTGATCCATCTGCTGCGGCTGCCACGGGTGGACAAGTCGATGCGCCGACGTGGTGATGGATGCAGGACAGCACATGTGGCAGGTGGCAGGTGAGACAGACAGGGATGGATGGACCGGGACATGAGACCCAGCCAGGGATCCAGGGTCCAGATGTACTTGTAAGAATAAGCATTAGACTACCGACAGAGGGGTAAGGTTAAGGGGTACAGATAGCTCGATGGAAGTAGACTAGACTACGGATAGAGTAGCAGTACTCCGTAGCAGAGTCTGAATTGGGAATTCGCCATGGTGGCCATTCCGCTTCCGTTTTAGTCCCAGATGCAAGTCTACTTGTATTACACGGTGATTGATTTCGATTCCGGGTGGAATAATCAGCGTCATAGACTTGGCGGATATACCGCCACTTACCCGTACAAGTACACCACGATTCCATGATCAGGGCGAAGTGCAGTGCAGTGCAGTGTAGTGCAGTGCATTGCAACCGATATCTTGATTCAATAAGATTCAACAAAAAAACAGGTATTATGTTTCAAGACAAAACAAGGTGGGAAGCACCGGAAAGTCAAACTTATCGTACAACTCTGCGCATCGTGCAAACCCGATCTGCCCGATCCAACACTGTAGATTTCTAGGATGCGGTAAGAACCATGATGGAATCGTACACTGTATGTAGAGAGGCAGATACACTCAATGTAAAGAGACAAGTGACTGGATGTAAAGACAATGATAGAAAGACAATGGGTAAATAAGCAAAATGTAATATATGGTATGCTAACTGGCTGAGTTCGAATCGTCGTCTAGAGAATAACACATCCCGGACGAAGGGACCTATGGACGTTAGAACACCATTGACCAGAAAAGACAGACAGACAGTCATGGGACTTGGACTTGGACCTACCAAGGACTCGACTCCCACTCCACAATCCACCCATAACAGATCTTGAGCCTGTCCCTGACGCTCGACGTGCCCAGCAGCCTGTACTTTTCATCGTCTCGTACGGGTAGCATACTCGCCAGCCACCAGGGGAGCAGGGCTGCGTCCGAGGGACACTCGCCGTAGATCTCGAGCATATGCTCTGATAACCAGGGCACGCCACGCTCCTTCATGCGCGAGACGAACTCCAGGGAATAGTCCACTAGGGACTTTGTTGTCATGCTTGAAGCGGGTAGAGGCGGGTGGCTGTCGCCCTCTGATGTGCTGCTGCCTGGTCGGTTGTCCTCTGGCGTATTGCCCTCTGATCGGCTTCCCTCATCCTCGTGGTCCCGCTGACTGTTGTTGTTGTCGGGGTCATGCTCGGGGGGTGGCGTGGGTGGCGACGTCTCTCTCTGGTCCTGTGGCTTGCTGATTGCCTCCTGTAACGCCTCCAGCCGCTCTGTCTCTTCCTCCTCCTCGACACTGACATCATCGACACGCTCAATCTTGCCCACCGTGTAGCCGTCCAGAATCCCGTGGCCCATCACACGGAACCGTGACACGCCCCGCGTCTCAATCATGCTGCGGCCGTCCGGGTAGAAGTGGGCATTCGTTATGCGCAGCAGTGTTCCGTGCTCGTAGAAGTGGGCGTCGCCGCTGTAGCGGGGCCGCCTGGGAAACACCATGCCGAAAGTGCGGTCGCCGTCGAGGGCTCTCCGGATGAGCAAGCGATAACGGGGCTCAAAGACGTGCAGGAACGTAGGCATCATGGGAAAGGCCATGGTGCAGACAAAGAGGGAGATGTCGTAGTCTTTGTCGCGGCCGAGCTGGTACTCGGCGGCTGCGGCCTCTTTCCGACTAGCCAGCTCGTCAGCCCAGAATGTGTTAATCATCTTGCCGAGGCGCCTGTTGGCGGGGCAGGAGGTGCGGTTGAGCAAGGGGTTCATGGGTAGTCTGCGGCGGCAGATGGGGCAGTACTGTGAGTGGTCGAGGATGCGCTGGAGGCAGGAGCGGCAGAAGGTGTGGCCACAGGCCGTCGTCAAAGGGTCGCAGAAGAGGCCGTAGCAGACCTGACAGTCCATCTCACTGCGAGTGTCGTCTCGGAGCTTGCGCAGCACCTCTGCATTGGAGCAGGTAAAGGCGTCGTCATTCGGCTTGGATTCCGTGGTGCCGTATTCGACGTCTTGGTGATACTGCAGCCGGCCCTGCTCGGCGAGAGTCCATGCTGCGACGAGTTGGCCGCCCTGGACGACGGTAAAGTCGCTGTCCTTAGGCTCCCCCCGCTGTCCCCAGCCTGGTAAGCTAGGCACAGCCCTGATTGATGTCGAGACGCCTGACTTATGTGCTTCCTGTGTGTCTTGGAAGATGGCGTCACAGAGGAACTGGACAATCTTATTGAGGATGACATCGCTGCTGCAGTCGCCGAGGGCGTGCTCCTTGGGGCAGTCATCAAAGGGGCAGTCGATGCCCATTAACCTCTCCGGGAGGGCGGGATAGGTAATGTTGCGACGATCGTGGGGTTGGGGTAGACATGACCGGCACAGGGTCCTCCCGCACGGGAGGGCAACGGGGTCCTTGATGGGAGCGGAGCAGAGGCGGCACTGGAACAGGCGGACAATGTCGCGGACTCGCGTGGGTTCAGCGGCGGGGGTTGTAGACGTCACGGATGAGGAAGACGAGGTGGTTGAGAGGCGGTCCCGTGACCCGTGGGGATGCGGATCTTGTGGGGGGCCTTGGGCTGAGGGTGTTGCGGCGACTTCTGGCTGATCGGAGGACATCGACGTGATGTGCGGGGGATTATGAAGAAGGTTGGCGGCATTTAATGAGGAGTAGCACGCGAGCGGGAGTTTGCTCTTGCTTTTGTCCTCCAATCTGCGACGTGCGTAGGTTTGAGGGCGGTTTCTGCCAATATTTTGTGTTGAGGGGTTTGTCGCGTGCCCGTGGGAGGATGAGATGGAGGGCGGTCACGAAGGTCTTGAGATAAAGAAGCCGGGATGAGAGACGCAACCAGTCATGGATTGAGGTGAGTTGAGCTGGGTCGGAGTCGAAATGGTTGCAAGGTGCGAACGTTGGAAGTTCCAAAAATATTGTTGAGTTGTCCGAAATCAAAATGTCCGAGGCAGTGTTCAAGGCGAGTGTCCAAGAGCGAGTGGGATGGGATGGTGTGATGGGGTGATGTGAGGTTGAAGTGGCTGCTAGAAGTGGAAATAAAAGTACCGAGTACGGAGGGTGAGTTGAAGAAAGGGCACAGCGAGTTGGGTTGGGGTGTCTAGGTGCGCAGGCGTAATAGACTATTGTGGGCGTCGGCGTCGGCGTTGGCGTTGTAATACTCGTAGCGTTGCCAGTTGCGAGTTGGAGGTCGGTGGTCGGTGGTCGGGGGGTCTGGGCGTCAAAAGCGTCAAGGGTGTGGATTAAGTATAAACGGGCAGCTGCATAGCCGAAGTGGGGGAAGATGCAGGTGGAGAGAAAAGGTTCGACTCTTGACTCTTGACTCTTGGCTTTTGATGTTTGATGGTTGAGATTGAGGATTGAAGGCGATGCTTGATGAAGGAATGAAGAGGAGAAATGATGATGGGTTGAGGGTGGCGGCTGCAAGAGGAAAGGGGCGACCTGCACGGAGTAATAATTTGGCAAGAGGAAGCAGGAAAGAGGCAAGATGGGAAGGAGCGGGAGAGGTTGGACGTTGGACGTTGCGAGGGAAGGAGCGAGACGAGGACGTTGCTGCCTCGAGTCGACTCAGGACTCAGTGTTCAAAATGGAGACGATAGTGTCGTTTGACTCTTTGCCTTTGCATGCCATCGTTGATTCAATGTCCTTCAATGTGCATGGCCTTGTCCTTGCCTTGGTTGCCTCCTTAGCTAAACCATGAGATGTATCCCCTCCTACGGACGTACGGACGCATACCGCAATCAAGGACCGTGAACGCGGACCCTGGTTGCCTGGCCTGGCTGGTAACCCGCACCACAATACAAGTAGGAACCTTGCATTGGCCCCAAGGCTCAAGAGTAAAACCAAGACGGCGATCGGACGGGACCGACTAGACCGAGATGCCCCGAGGCCGCCATGTCGTCAAGGACAAAGGTCAATGACACGGCCAGCAGCGCTACTCACATGTACAGAGTATCATCATCAGCATCATCGACTACTATCGCCTCTTTCATTTCCTTGCCTGTACGCCGTAATATTACTCTGTTTGTCTGTATCCTCATCCTGACTTTCCTGTATCTTGGAGCCCATCAATCATCCTCGGGCACCTGTGCTGGGCCTGGGACCCCCTCATGCAAATCCCGCCGAGGGAGGCAGACGACTGTACTCTGTACTCGTAACAGACATGACGCGAGAAAGGTATCTCGAACCGCACATCGCGACCGATTTGTGGAACCATTGGGGTTGGCCCTTGGCCCCTTGCCAAAAGTCGTTGGCGTCATGGCGTACCGGTGGCGTCGGTGACTGGTGCGAGTCTGTCAAATCTGTACAAAGTACGCTGCAAGTGCGCTGTAATACGAAGTAGTATTACTTGGTAACGTTGGCGAAAATACTAGTAGTAGTAGTAGTAGTAGTAATGATATGACCGAGTCAACAAGTGTAAATGCTCCATCAGATAAGTATGTAACAATACGTCGATGATGGTTTTGAGAGGAGCTGTCATGTTACTCGTAGTTTTGCCGTGCAGATATCATCGCAGCAATGTCTGCAGTGACATCTGCACACACCCCGCCCACAGCAAATGGACAGGTTGACAGGCCACCAGGACACCCATCCGAGACAATGAGAGCAGCACGGCAAGACAGCTCTCCCGTTCTCCTGCTGGTGCCGTTGGTGTCCTTGCTGTCGTCCCCCCCCCCGCTGGCGTCATGGCTGCCTCCCGCCCGCACCTGCGACCGGCACTGCACGTCCCCGAGACCATCCTATGCTCGTGTCCACGATTGATACGAGAAAGAGTAATACTCTGTAGATCATCGTGATGGACTGGGCACTGGCACCAGCACTGGGTCGTGAAGGAAATCAAGCAACACGGTCGATCCGAAACGGCGGGACGGAGCCAGTCCCGGTCGCGGAGCAAGCCCCGACGATGAAAGCCGATGTGAGAGGATGACGATGCAGGACGGGCTGCTGTACGAAGTATTACGAGTGGCACGAAGTAGAAGTATCGCTGTAGCTGATATGCTTGTACAAAGAGGAAAGAGAGACAAAGGAGAATATATCTCCTAGTAGGATATATTCGCCCTGAATGCATATCATCCGTATAAACAGAACAATCGTCCTATCCGTAAATCAGGAACAAAGAACGGACAAAGAGACTCGAACACCGCAACCCCACTGTTCGGAACTCGAATGCAGCCACCCGCAGTATAAACTCCAACTCCAACTTTCACCCCAACTTCAACTTGGACAAAAACCAGCAACAATTTCCAGCAACAACGCATATTTCTCCACTATTGATTGATCCAGCGTTCAAAATGGTCAAGATCCCCTCCGAAGAGGACCGCCTCCGGGTCACCACCATGCTCGACGACTTCTCCAAGCTGCTCGAGGCCCACCCCGCGTGGACCCCTCCGAAACCTCACCCGGCGCTCTTCCACGTCTGGGACTTTGTCAAGCGGAGCCACTACATTGCCACCGAGATTGACAATATCCGCACCGGCAAGGCTGTCAAGTGGCCTGATCAGATTCCGTCCTACAAGGAGGGTAAGTACACATGCACACACACTCTCTTTCTCTTTATACCCTCACTTTTCACTTTTCCTTTGTCTCTCTCTCTCTCTGGGTATACAACTAACTTTCATCTGCAGACGTCGGCGACGAGGAAAAGGCTCAGATCTGCTTCACCGACGTCGTCACCCGCACGCTGACCATCACCCAAATTATCCGCAAGCCCGAGGTGATGGCCATGATGGGAAAGGGTCCGTTTGATTTCGGCGACGACATCCGCAACAAGATCGAGGAGATCCAGGAGACTATTCTGTCTCTGCCGGAGTAGCATTCCAACTTCACTTCACGTCTTTGTGATAGAGCCAAGGTTGCCGGGGGATATATACCCAGATGCGGAAGGAGCATCCGTCGTTGTCATTCTTTCTTTTTTTCAAACACAATCGATATTCTCTTTTTTTAAACCCAGACCGAAACCGGAATGACTGATGTAACACTGTATCCAATCCAACCCATCGCTATCGTGACATCTTTTATCCAAAACCATCAGTACAGCATTACTGTACTTTCGTAGAGTCTGCCTTTTGTCGTATGGTCCGTCGGCGCTCAGACTCAGCTCGTCCACCGACTCTTCACGGCCGTCTTTCCGTCCCAGGCCAATCTCCTCCCAATGTTGCCAAAGCAGAGACTGCTGCAGAACAGCACGCTGATCATCCACGCGCCCGCCTCGACAGTCTCCTGGCTGACGATGGCGGCAAGTGGAAAGGACTGCTGGTCGCCCGCCGGGCTGCCGAATGAGTCGTTAGCAGCAGCAGCGGCAGCACTACCAAGCACTCCAGCCCCGGCTCCGGCGTCGGAACCGCCGCCCCGGAGCATGACCAGATTGGCGACCGGAACGGGCATCATGTCGGGGTCAATGCCGAGCAGGATGGCCGAGCCCACGAATCCCACGGCCGCCGAGATGACCAGACCGACTGGCGATCGGTCAATCAGCCACCAGAGGAGGGGGTTCACACCCGCGAGGGTGAGGGCGAGTTGCAGGGTGGAGTCCCATGCGAGTTTGCGCTGTGCAAGTTAGTACAATGGTCATTACCACCCAAAGATCAATCGTCCAAACCAAAGATAGGTGTCGAGGGACAGTGCACGACAGGTGAACATACAATGGCAAAGACAATGCCGACAAAGGCCCCAACAGGACGCAGAATCAGCGCCAAATCATTCCCAACACTCCCCGCAGCCTTGTCCGCATCAGTCTCATCCTCTTCTTCCTCAATGGCGCTGCTATCCTGCGCCTTCTCTGCCGCCCAGACGCGATCGAACAAGGGCATAGCCCCTCCAAGGACCACGCCCGACACGCCCCAGAAGACGAGATTCCTCCAGGCATGGTCCGCAGACTTGCTCTCAGCCTGGGTTTGGGTTTGCCTGCTGTCCTCGAAGCGGGCGAGCACAACACCGAAGCCCAGCCCGAGTGCAAAGAGTAGTCCGCACCGCGATATCACGGACACGGCTGACACCCCGCCAGCACCACTGCCGCGACTGAGCGTCTTCTTGTTCTGCCACGCGCTATCCGCCTCAACGGTGCTGTATGCCCGCCCATGCTGGGGGTGCGATCTCCTCCGCATGAGCTCGTATGTCGCGTCGTCGAGGCTGGGGCGTCGCTTGGGCGTGCGCGGCCGGGCCGTGACGTCGGTGTCTTCCTCTATGTCATCATCGTCGTCCGAGGAGCTATCAATGCCCGCTTCTGATGCTCGGAGGAGGGCCGAGCGCGTGCTGTGGTGGTGGTGGGCGGTCGCGTCGCTGGAGGTGGAGAAGATGCCCGAGAGGGTCGAGCTGGTGAGATTGCGGAAAGAGGCCGGGCGGCTTATGTCGGAGGCGTCGGTCTCGCTGATGCTTTCTGGTCTGCTGCTGGCGAGGTTCGCTTCGAAAGGTCGACGAGGAATTGGCCGCAGGAGAGGGGGATTGTTGTCTGACATTGTGGGCACGTTGACGATGCTGGAACGCGAAAACAAACAGGCCAGGGCAGGGCACACGTAAAAGTAATAGATAGTATCACCAAGTTGCGTAAGGTAAGTCGTACAGATAAGCGCTGCAGATGGAAAAATAAGGGTTCGGTGGAGATACAGGGACACTGTACTCGGTGTGCCCCGTGGTATGTAAGGTTTAAGGGCCGGGCCGAAGTTTGATTGAAAGCAAAAGGAAAAAAGAGGAAGAGGAACAGACAGGGACGGACGGCAAGAGGTAAGAAAGAGGTAAGACTCTGATCCCAGAAATGAGCCAGCAGCAGAAGCATCACATGCAAATTTCCCTTTTTGCCCTGCCCTGTTACGACGTCGTGCATCGTATTCCCTCCGCTCCCCCTCCCCGCCTTTCCCTTCTTTGCATGCATGTAGCTCCTCCGTAATACTTATGCTTGCCCCCCTCATCTTTTCCCCCTCTCCCTGTCTTGCCCTTGCCGCCCCTTCTGCCCGTGTGTATGGAGTTGCAGCGGTATGTGTCGTCTCCCCGCCGCCGCCGCCGCCTCGCCTGGCTCGTCTGGGTAGTTTTGCCTGTCGATCTGGCGCGCGGAGATATCAGGTATGCGTCAAGTGTGCTGCGGGTTGCGGGGCCGTCGGGTGGGTGGGAAAATGGAATCACCTGGCTGATGATTGGTTGGATGACGGCAGCCGTTTCTTCATCCGCGAAGCACAGGTACAGACAGATACAGGTACGCTGTACGGAGTAGAGATAGACTATTGCAGGTATGCTGTAATACTCAGGACTACTACCTAGGTATGGAAGTGCTGCAGATTCCATCGAGTCAGTCAATGAACTGGTCTGCTGGTGGATAGGCTGATAGGCAAGGTAAAGAAGGTGAATCATTGTTTGACGTAGTTGGTGAGCACGTTTCGTTCTGTTGAGCTGTGGGGAAACTGACTGCAGCTGCTGCAACGTGCAAGCGGGGACAGTCATCCGACTTCTGTCGTGTGATGCATCGTGCAAACGGCTAGTATGTGACTATTCTCAGTACTAGCAATAGCACTTCAGTAGTCAATCGTTCCATTCGTAGTACTACTAGTACTCAATAGCACTTCAGTAGTCAAGCGTCCCACTCGTAGTTACAGCCAATTGATTATATTGTATGCAATTCTAAACAAAGATACTCCCTAGACAGGCACAGAACTATTCATCGTCGCTGTCATCACTGCCACTGCCACTGCCCTCATCGCTCTCAGCCCCCTCCGCCACCAAATCATCATCCACATCATCATTCGGCGTCATCAGATACCCAGCCATACACATGATGCGGTTATCAGTCTTGTACGTGCCGACAAGACGACCCTTGAGCGCATTCTCGCCATCCTGAGTGGCGCCAGCAGCAGCAGCAGCGTCCCTCAACTCGCCCACGCCAAGCGCCCACACCCGCACCACGCCATCGCTCCCACCCCCAACAGCAAACAGCGTGTCGCCCTCGCCCTGCACGAGCACAAAGTCCTTGATGCGCGATGTCACGCCCTCGGCCCGTCCGCCCAGCGACGCCACCGTGCGCGCCACAGCAGGCGCCATGCCGTCCCTGATCTTGTCCTTCTCGTTCTCCGACTTGATCGGCACGAGGCCGTCCTCCGCCGTGCTCACAATGACGATGCGGCCATCATCCGTCGACACGGCCAGCAGGCTGACGGGCTTATCGTCCTCTGCGGCCGCAGGAATCTCGTGATACCGCACCTGGTGCACCTTGGTCGTCGGCTTCCCGAGCACAAGACACCTCGGCTCGCCATCGACGCCAAAGACAACGACATCGCGGTCGAACCCGACGGCGAACTCGTCGTCGCCAAACGCCAGCCTCTGCGCCTCGCCGCTGGCGTGCCTGCTCTCGCCCACCTGGCGGAGCAGATCGGCCCCGTAGCCGAGGGCCTTGGCGCGCTTGCCGGTGGTTAGGTTCCAGGGGCGCACCTTGCGCTCGCCCTTGCCCACCGTCATCATGAGCTTCATGCTCGGGTGCAGCGCAAAGTCGTTGACGCCCTGCGGCGTGCCGTCAAACGCCGCCGTGTCGCCCGAGGGACGGCCCTCGGGCTTGACCATCGGGGCCCGCAGCGTGCTCAGCAGTGCCCAGTCGCGCGTCCGCGTCACAGCCACGGTCGAGTCCTCGCTCGCCGACATGAGCTTCGACCGCGCGGGGAAGCACAGCGACGTCACGGCCGAGGCGTGGTGCTCCAGGCTGCCCAGCTCGCGGTTGCGGCGATCCTCGGCGATGGGGCGCGGCGCCAGGTGGCGCATCGCGTCTGTGTCGGGGTCTGATGATCCGGTGGCCTTGCGCGACGACGGCGTGTGCGCTGTCACCTCGTACAGGTTGATCTTGGAGTCGGAGCTGCCAGAGGCGAGGATGCGCTTCTGGCTCTGGCCCGGGATCGGGTTCGACGCAGGCGACACGGCCAGGCATCGTATCGACTTGGTGTGCGCGGTCAGAAGGAATGAGTCGGCAAAGTCCATCTGGCTACCGCTGCTGGCGCTCTTGTCGGACTTGTTGCTCTTGCTGCCCTTCTTCGGCTTCGGCGTGTCCTTGTTGTCCTCGTCGGCGGCAATCGTACCCGTGAATCCGTGGAGGACACCGTCGTAGAAGCCGACAACAACTTGTATCGTCTCGGTCCGAGAAGGCGTCTTGCTGGCGGCGGCGGCGCTGGCAACGGCCGCCGGCTTGGCTGCTTCCGTCTTGGGTGTCGTAGCCTTTTGCTTCTTGGCTGCTTTTGTTGCTGCTGCTGCAGGAGCAGGGGCAGGGGCAGCAGGTGCCACGGCCTCGGCCTGAGCGGCATTGTTTCTCTTTCTCTTGGCCATTGTGATTGATTTGTTGTAATGTGCAATTGTGTATGAATGAACAATTTTCGTTCTTCGAATCGCTCGGAGGCGAGACACTAATGGGCAAGAGACAGAAAAAAAAAAGTCGGTAGCCTGTCTGCTGATAAGATAGTACAGCTTTGTTGCATACCCCGCTTTTGTGCATGTGGGATTCTCCCAGACAGAACAGGGCGGGGCGAGTCTCATACGTTTGCTTCCCTAATTATCATCATCAACTGCCTATGGGAATAGCTTTGCACTAGAAAACGAGGCATTTGCAGTGGAAAAAGCTCTGCATTCAAGAGAGAGTGCTCTCATTTCTGGATCTCAACCTTTCTGTTTCCTGTGAAAGCGACATTGACCATCGGCGCCCGCAGCGTGCTCAGCAGTGCCCAGTCCCTTGCGTTGGACGTCGCCTCTGCTGCAATCGATCAAATGGATGCTTCTCTACAGCACCAAGAGGACTCCTCAAACACCATACATTCCCATATCCCATGACTCTCGTCGATCCCGTATCTTGCCATTCCCGTCAACAGTGGCCGAGCTTGTCATCCAGCACGGACCTCCAATGTTGAGTACCAGGACATCAGCTTGGACCTGAGAGAACGGGCCGTGGAAACAAATGGGCAGTCGCTTTCCAAGACTGTTCTCCTGTCCACTAACTCATCCATATGTCACTGCCCTAAAAAACTTCTATCCCTGGTTGAATCCATTGAGAACATCGTCAGGGGCACACCTGCCGCACAAAGAGCAGGTTATACAACTCTCTGAATAGTCGCAAGTATGGAAATCCCGTACTTTATTCGGACCAAATGCAAGAGTCCAGGCAGGGGGTCTTCGCAAGAACCAGCCAAGTAAGTATGTGCTTAACCCAGTGAGTCGGATTGGATATTGGGTGACCATACCTTGAAGCTCTTTCGGGTTTCGGTTCCGGTGCCGGGTCCCAGGGAGGACGGGGACTGTCGAACAGATCGTTCGGATACACTATTCGCATTGGCGTCAGTCTTCAAGTCAGGCACAGCAACTGCAACAAGGCCACACTCAGGTCGGACGTACGATCTTTTCTCTCGAAACCCCATATAGCCCCTCTGCCGCACGAATCACAGCTACCGTCACTGGTTGTCACCGGATGGCAGCAGCTCGCTTCACGGTTTTTCTGAATCGTGGCAGCATTAAGGCCACATGTTTTGCAGTCCTCGCCCGGCCACAGCTCTTCATGGTGGCAATCAAGAAAGTCCCATCGACTTGGCGGCCTGTTCTGTCTGCGGCCATTGCCGGCGGCCTGGTTTCGTGTCTGGTGATAAGCTGGCATCCTTGGAGGAGCTGACAGGCGTGGCTCAGGTTCATATGCCGGCCCACTACGACACGCATGGCAGCTGCCATCGACGGTTGCGTACGGATGGCGGCAAATCCTTCTCAGGAGCTCGAGTGGTATTGTAATCTGAGGCGAGCCGCCCTGTTGGGGGCTACTGACTGTGTGCGCCGGCCTCATATGGCTGAAGATCTCTGGAGCTTGACCGATCTTCTTGAGGGTGTCCCGTTGGCAAGATGCTAAGTGTCAGGCTACATGCTTGGGACTGGGCGGGGGGCCGCGCCCATATGTATATGTATATGCCTGTGTGTGTGATCGCTAGAGCATGACTCTAAAGCCTGCCCAGCACGTCTCCTTTGCAGAGCGCCATGTCTGCCTGCGGGGCAACGATGATACTGCAGGGTGCACGTCTGCATGGCTTTGAACCACCATCCCCTTCACCCACCCCGGCGGAGCCGATACCGATATGTACTCCCATGCATTGACAAGGCCGAGCCGAAGACACGAGATGTCTCGCTGAGACCTTGCGGCTGTGGCGAGCCTGCGATGCGCATCTGCATACCTTGACGAAAGGGCATCAATTGGGTGGCAACGCATGCAGAGGCAGAAATCGAAGCGGGCTATGCTCTATCAGGGTGGTCATCCCTGTGGTCGTCCGCGGCTAGATGTAATACATCTGGCGTCGAGTCGTGACTTGCACAGTATTCATGTGGTCCAGATATGTAGACTCGTAAGTTGTAAGTGGTGCGCTCGTGATGGAGGGACCGGTGGCTTGTGCCAAGGCGGAATCAATCGACAAGCGGGAGGGTCAGCCCATCCGCCTCGGATGCCTTGTGAGGCACTTCTTTCTTCGGCGGAAGGTACTCTGTACTCCGTAGTGAATTTCCCATTACGCACCGATGAATAGTAGACGAAAGTGAACATCTGAAAGTGCACTTTGGGGAGCGGGTACCGTTAGTCCGTCGTCGCCCGTCGCCTTGATCCAACTGGTCGATTCCACGCCCATCATGGGCAATCACGCCTTGAGGGATCCGTACTCCAATGGAAGGCCATGGCACGCTGAGTAGGAACCAATATTACATGCACCGAAGAACTTTTTAGTCTGTTCTGCATGCATCATGCCCCATGCCGCATCGCGACATTTTGGTTGGCCGCCATGCACATGTACTCTGTACACTGTACTCCGCATTTCCTGTGCTGGCAGATAATTGGGAATACATGTGTACGGTATGCCGTTGGAGTATGCAGTTCGGGTACTCGGTAAGGCTGTTTTCCCAGAGTACATGTACAGGTAGGTATGCCCACGTACATGATTCGAGAGGCTCGGTATACATATTCGCATTCAATAATCAAGAATCAAGAATCAGATGATGTACCGGCTATGAGCATATAAGTCCCGTGTTGATTCACACGGGATCGTGTGCAGTAGCTCCTCACATTCTCTCTCATACTTCGGCCTGCAGGCCAGCAAAAATTGAAGCAAGTAGACAAGACGGCCCGTTTTGTGTGTTCCATTGCTCTACCCCCAGTCGCGTTTCCCGTCGAAGAGCAATGTCGTTAAAGTCCTTGGCCACTTTCCGACCTCGGAAAAGCCAAGTTGGACCCAGTCGAGATGTCATGACACAGCCAGGATCCGGCCTCACCGTCCTAGCTCAGGGGGGCGACAAGCCCGATGCCTTTGTCGTCGCCATCCACGGACTCAAAGGTGACCCCATCAAGACATGGAGACACGGTGATGGCACCGTATGGCTGAGGGACTCGATCCCCCAAGAGCTTCCCAACGTCAGGGTGCTCACCTTCAACTACGACGCCGACATCTTCACCAGGTCACGCAGCGACATCCGCGACGTGGCCAACAGCCTTCTTCTCGGCCTGAACCTCCAACGCGGCAGCACATGTGACAGAGGCAAGCCCATCATATTTGTCTGCCACAGCCTCGGAGGCATCATCTGGAAGAAGGCCATGGTCATCGCCCACGAACAGCTTTCCGAGTACGGCGACATCTCCGAGTGCACAAAGGGCGCCGTTCTTCTGGGAGTACCCCATGCCGGCTCCGAGTCTGCTGCCTGGGGCTCCATCCTTCAGATATTCCAGTGTGTCACTGGAAGCACCGTGGACGCCAACTTGGCTTTTGTCGAGGCGTTGAAGAAGAACTCCAAGACATTCTCCGAGATTGCCGAATCCTTCAGGCCTCGCTCCGCTGCCATCGACATACGGACCTTCTACGAGACCAGGGCCACCTCTATAATTGGGGTGCGTTCGGAAGTCGTGAGTGGCATTTTCTTTTGCATTGAATGTTCTACAAGTTGGAAGCAAAACACATGCGTCATTGCCCAGATACTGCACGTGCTACAGGGAGTTGCAGCGCGTCGCACCTGCCACCGCATTGCACCTGCCACCACCACATCGCACCTGCCTTCATCCCCGACCCCCGTCTTTGAGATTTTCCTTGCTATTATTCTACTGCCTTCTATCATCGTCTTTACATATGAAGTGCTATCCCATATCTAACGGGGACTTGAGAACTTCCAAACATCCCGCCCCCCCTCGTGATGCGGCACGGCGAAAGCCCTTGCTAACATTTACGTCTTCACAGGTGGTCACACGCGAGTCAGCCATTATCGGGGTTGTTACCGAAACGTCCGCTCCTATCGAGGAGGATCATCGATCCCTACCGAAATTGCCAGCGGGGGGCGGGAGTGTCATCGAGGATAGCCTCATCCAACTTGCCAAGGCCGCCATTGAGGGGGTGAGCCAAGCAGTCAGTGACTCAAAATGTGAGCGCAGCGGGCACGGATAGTCCGAGGGAAGCCGTGGAATACATAATGTCTGAGGGCTAACCAGAGGTAGCCAAGAGCGATGACCCATCACCCATTCCCGATGGCCTCGCCCCCTTCAATACCGAGGACATGCTTCGGGATATTACGAGTCCCATCGACGGCACATGCGACTGGGTTACTAGGGACAGAATCTACGTCAACTGGATGTGGGACAAGACACCCCAGAGTCTTCTTTGGATCGAAAGCCCCCCAGGCTTTGGAAAGTCTGTGCTCACAAAGGGCCTCCTGTCTCATCTGAAGATGCGTGGGAGCGACGTCAACGTGTGCTATTTCTTTTGTCACTCCTCCATTGAGCATTTTAGCACATGTACTTCCATTGTCAGGATGCTTCTTCACCACCTCCTTTCGAACCAACCAGGGCTTCGCAAGCATTCGGACGCAATGCGGAATCAACAGAACTCGAAATGGGTGGAAAGCATGGACAATGTTGTCCAAGTCCTCTCGAATTGTCTAGATGATCCGGACCTCAAGGATACATTTATCATTGTAGATGCGCTCGATGAGTGCAAAGATCTCGACTCGGACAACTGCAGCTGGATCACGGACATATTGATCCGTCAAAGACCCGAGACTTCCCACGTCAAGGTTCTCTTGACAAGCCGCCCAGGCTCAAACATCCTTGCCATGTGTCGCGAGACTGCCTGGGTGCATGTGCTCCGTCTGGACCAGCACATTCGCCACCTAGAGCAAGGTGTTGAAAAGCTCATCGACGCCGAGATCTCTAGGATTGGAAAGTTCAACGAAATGAGGCTGGAGGAGCAGAAGGCAGTTAAGGATGACCTGCAACGCCATTCAGAGGGCAGCTACCTGTGGGTTTCGGTTATCATGGGTACATTGAGCAGTCGAATTGGCCTGTCCCGCGGGTTGATTCAAGATGCAATCAGGGAGGCCCCAAACGACATGCGGGACCTATACTCTCGAATGCTGGAAGACAATGTTCCGGTCAAGGAGCGAGCGTGGGCTCAGTATCTCCTGCAGATAATCTCAGCAGCCTACGTCCCCCTCGAAGTCTCGGATCTGAATTGGGCAGTTGCAGCCTACCAGGCCGGCGGAGACATGAGCCGGGCAGGAGACTTTCTTCAGGGGAATTTCGACAAGGTTCTTCGAAGGCACTTTGGTGGCCTGCTCAACATCACCGACAACAAAGTATATTTCCGGCACGCTACTGTTCGGGAGACATTTACTTGTGGCCCTGAAAAAACCCCGTCTGGGCTGCTCTGGTACCATTTTACCGAGAACCAAGCCGTAATGGCAATTGCGCGAACCTGTGTTTGGCGCTTAAAGAGCATGAAGAACTTACTCCAGAGCGAATCAGCACCCTTGTCTATAATCCTCGGAAATATCTTCATGATGTATCCCATCCAGTACGCACATCGGCACATCAAGGCAGCGGAGAAGAGCCCTGATGAGAGGTTTATCAAAGAAGTCGTGGACCTATATCTTGACAGGTCTGCATTCTCTATATGGGCCACAATTTACGACATTCTCATATGTCGCTGTCCTCACACGCCACCTTGCCAAGGACATGAAGAAGGGCCGGGACAAAAAGTGTCCCCTATTCGAATGGCGTCATTCTTCGAACATCAGGAAGTGCTCAAATCCCTTCTGTTCGACAGCCAGGATGGATTCAACCGAGTACTCGACGATGGCTGGACTCCTCTTTGCACCGCAATCGACCGCGGCCAAGTCGATATAGCAAAGAAGCTCCTGGAAGCTGGTGCCGATGTAAACATGGAATCATGCGGCCTGTCCGCGTTCGGCAGGGAATATGGGCAGCCCGTCCACTTCGCCTCCTGTTCTCGAAAGAGACCATGCACTCTCCTCGAGATGGTTCTACATGCCGGTTCCTCGACAAATGCGGAAAATACGAATGGGAGAACTCCCTTATTCTACGCAGCCTGTTATGGAAGCGAGGCATCGCTCCAGAAGCTCTTGGATGCAGGGGCCAACAAAGACCACAAGGATAAGAATGGGTACACAGCTCTGCATGTCGCAGCCGAGAGAGGCCATCATGGTATTGTCCGGGCATTGTTGGCTGGTGGCATGGACATCAATTGCAGAAACGACGAGGGCAAGACGCCCCTTGTCCTCGCCGCAGAGGCGGGAGCCAAGGACGTTGTCCAGGTTATTATGCAACAGTCGTCGCTTGATGACCTGATCGGTCACAACCAACTTGCACTGCATGCCGCTGCGAGATCTGGCGACTCGGGGGCGTTGCGCGCGCTTCTGGACGCAGGGATGGACGTGAAAATCCTGGATGAGTCCGGGATGACCGCCTTCAGCTATCTCAGCCCAATGTGCGACCTATCTATACTCCAGGCCTTCGTCGACCAAGGTATAGATGTTGACCAGCCGGACTCTCGTGGCCGAACGATGCTGCACAAGACTGCGAGTGCAGATCAGCACTCTGCGGCGCGGCTGCTAATAAACAATGGCGCCGATGTTATGAAGACGACGGAGTCAGGAGATACTGCTCTCCACTCCGCGGTTCGGGACTCGGGACGCGAGAAAATGTTCCAGATGCTGGTTGAAATGGGAGTGGACATTGAGGCGAGAAACAACGACGGCCTTACCCCTTTCCATCTTGCGGTCAAGTCTTGGAGGAGCACCGCGACTCTCTTGCTACTTCACAATATGAAGGCCAACGTTGAAGCCAAGGGTCACGACGGCAATACCCCGCTGCAGACAGCAACTAGTCTCCTAAATGTTGGCCACGTCACCTTCCTGGCGCGTCGATTTGTCCGGGCAAATTTCGATGTCGAGACGGCCGATGGGCTCGATCTCAAGCAGCTCGCCCAGCGGTCCTTCCTGGCTAGCATCACGCGACTAACGCACAATGACCAACTGGCAGCGAACTACCAGGTGCTCACGTATGCACTTCCCGGTCCACACGACAGGTCTGACATACATGACGATGTCGAGTATCAGAAATGGGAGGGGAAAATGGGAGCGGCTCTTTTGGATAAGCTGGACAAGATCCAGACCATTGCCGGGTTGATGATGCCCCGCAGAAAGCCAAAACGTTTACCAGGGGAAAGCGGGCAGGGAGACACCAACATTTTGAGCAACTCGACAACGGTTGTTGAATCTGAGCCGGCACCACATCAGGGCCTTGCCAAAGCAATGTCGCGTTCGGATCCGCCCTTGGTTCAGCAAGATGAGCACACAACTTGAAGCAAGGTCCGTCAGCTTGCGTATCCAGATACTCGGGGCAATAATACCATGACGAATGTACACGAGTATGATAGTCAGTACCTAGTTGCACATGGCGTTCAGGGTTGTTTTGGGTCAGAGTCAACCATTGTCTTTCTTTCACTAGCAATACTACCAGATCAAACCCTCTTGTGCGTGGCTGCTAAGATGACCTTGTTTTCACGATGATTGACTATCGGCCTTGTAGAATGATGAGGCTGGGAGAGTGGCCGAGTAGATGAGCCTATTGGTAGCTTCTCGTGTGTCTCTGCATGTGTAGAAATGGTGCTGTAGCTTTTGAGCTTTTGAGCTGGTAACGGTCAAGGTTGAGTCTGTCCATGCCGCTGCCACCGTCGCGATGCCCACCGTTGGTCTTGGCCAGGATGGTGCCGCTTTTGCCACTGCTAATATTGTCACTGCTTCTATCTTGACTGTTATCTTCGTTTTCTTTGACTACTACACTTGCTATAATGCATATATTGTTCCCTTTTCTCTTGCATGTCGGTGGATGTAAATACATGTATATTAATAGAAGTAAGATGCCCATACTGACAAGGCCTGTCTCCAAGGAATAGAAATGTAGAGAAGTGATGATGGCGAGATATCTCAGAACGGGGAAATACGCCTGTCTATCATAAATGATAGCGTCCATTGTGAAACCTGATCCGATCCTGGCCTGCGAGGAGCCCACTGAGTACGTCGTTAGTCCGGGGTCATTTCCCGGACGGTTGCCCAAACGACAAATTGGCCATTGATTCGGCGGGGCTGGTCTGGAGCCCTGCTCTTCCCCCGCTTGAACCGAGGGGCCATCCTGATGATCAGGACTGGATGATTCGCAGGTTTCAGAATATGTGATGGCTCGACCAGGGTGGCGATGGGAGCTTGGATGTGTAGGGTGGCTCAGCTGAGGTGACGTCGGGAGCTTGAGTATGGTGGAAATAAGAGGAATTTGTCACACAGGAGCAACGGCTCGACTGTAGACGACTCCCTCCGGGAACGCATAACGGTCTCCGAAGATACAGCCCAGGACTGGGGCCGTCCTTGCTGTCTGAATCAACGGGAACGTAGAATTGCTACCATGTAGCGTTCCGCTGAAGGGAGTGTCACGAAGGAAGGACCATGGGCCTGAGCGGCTTCAAGATATTAAGTCGATCAGTAGGGTTTAGGAAGCATGATATATTCTGACAGTCCCGAAAGGAATGTCCTTCGTCCCCGGACCCGCCCGAGAAAACGACATCCGTCCATGTATATGCGTGTTTGTATCCGGAGGACTCATAGCTTCTGCTTCGACTCTGCGTGCTTCTGTGGGATATGCGTAGATTCCGCTTCGTGGTGAGTGATCCCTCAGAGCGGCAGGGACCAGTCGCCCCCTTCCCTTGTCTGCATTGAAGACGTCGAATCAAAGTCGGGGGACCCAGCGCTAATCACGGAGCCACTGGAATCCCCGCCCCGGTGATCAGATATGGTGAGAGGATGTGTCGAGGCTGACGGAGATGACAAATGAACATGGGCGGGAGACTATGCATGGAGTCGCGATATAAAGTAAAGGGATGACGAAGAGCTCGGGCTCGGGCTCACATGATCGTCTGATGTGATCCAGATGGGGAGGTCCAGTTCCCCAAGGACAAAAGAGGAACGCAGAATTTCGTGTCGCCGTAGCGACAAGGCCTGATAAAGGGAGGAAGAGGGTGATAGGGAGGGGAGGCGTTATTAGACACGGGATGCAGTATTCCATGGCGGCTTAAAAGAAATGCAACTTGAACCGGTTGTGCTTGTACCTGTTGTCGATCCCAGGGATGAATTGGCGGGAATCTCTTCGCCATGGATGATGTCGCATTCTGTGTATGGTGTCTGAATTCTTTGGGCGATCCAGCTGCTGTCCAAGTTGATTCCAGTTGCTCATCAACGGCATAGACCGAGGTTCTGGCAGAGCGTCTGTCGGGTTCTTTCTGGTCATGCCTGCCCGCGCTATCCTCCCCTGGAAATCAAAGGATGCCTTGAGAAGGGATGATCCGGACAGTCATCAAGACACCCGTCGCGTGATCTAGGTCGAGGACATCGCCTGTGACATATCCGTCAATAGCCGTCTTCGCCAGGTGAGATTTCTGGACGTCATCTGTGACCAATCTTGGGCACCTTGACAGCCGCACTGCGGGAGGATCCTGGACATTTCGTCTCGTGATCGGGTATGCTCCGGAACTGATGGACCGCCGTAGATGTACTTGTGCAGTATACGCAGGGGAATTCAGTGGCAGAAAGGCTACGAGACAACTTCCCCGTGTTCCTGTTAGGGTACGACGGTATGTCACAGCCCGGGGTCCGCTTGCGTTGAACCAGTCGGGGATTTCTCTGGGGACTCATCGTCCAGAGAAGTAGTGTGACGTCTGCAGAAACGGGTTAGTTGGAACTACAGTCGCAGCTTGACACGGTGGGGGAGATGATGAGTGCTTACCTCGCGACCGGGAGACACAAGCACAGAACCGGACGACCAGGGACTGGACCAAGCGGCCGCCTTTGCTGTCGGCCATATCGCGAGCAACCGCTCCGTTGGCAAGAAGACAACGTACGGAAGGGTACATTGCGTGTGATCGGTGATGCCAGGGTGGCATCAGCCGCTCTGGATCTTCTCTCTGCGCGCTGAGACGCGATACCGCCCCGGCGAGCCTATGGAGTCATGTTGAAGGAGCTCGGCATTGCCATAGCCACGTCTCTCTCCATTTCGATAATGTCGCCTTGGACACCCTGTCTCTTGCATAGAGGTATCATGGTTTCGCATTCGTAGCCATCAGCCGCAGCTTGACTGTGCTCTCTGGTGATGATCTCCCATTCTCTAGGGTCCACGGGTCCTTGTTCTTCGTGGGGCTCATGGTGATGCCCACTGGCTGTTTTGGTCGCTTCGTGGACGGTTGTGCCTGCGCTGGGGGGTTGGAGACTCAAGAATGGCCACCCAGACCCAGTGGGTCCGCGACCACGAACGACAGTGAGGCCCGCGTTGTTGGAGTCGTCAGATACCGAGGGCGGCGGCGGCTATGGCCTCGGTCGCTGCGGTTTTGGGCTAATCGGATGCAACGATGGTTTGGGCTGCTGTCCGGTGAGTCTATCGCGGTACTACTAGTCACTCCTGTCAGTATCCAGCCCCTTCCTCGAGGGTCCGGCGGAGGATGTGGGGGGATGGCGTACAAGCGGCCCGTTTGCAGTGTATTCGACAGTGGCGTCAACATTATCCCCAGCAGCGCACTGGACGACGGCAGCTCCACTGGTTTCGTTCTGGTTCCGGTCGTGCTGATCAAGCTTGTGCTCGTCCGTCCGTTTCTAGTCTTTCTGTTTTTTGTATGGCTCTGGTGGTAGCGTTGTCGTTGATTTTGAAATGGGACTGAATGGCCAGATGTGGCATACATCGGGCTTGATGTCGTGCGTGACAACACGCCGCAGAAGCACTCTGGATGCCAGGGAGACCATCAGAAAGACACACTCTCTAGGAGACAGGTTGCCCATGGCAGAGAAGGGCGACGGCCCCCGTGAACCCCCCCGCCGAAGACGGTGCTGGTTCATCTTCTTGCGCCGGGTTGGCATTGTCCCGTTGCTGCCAATTCTTTGAAGTTCCAGTGCCTCGTCTTCAAGTCAGGCATTTTCCCCCGCTCGCTGATATACAAGGTCCATGCCAGCGGTTGGTAGTAGAGTAGTGTGCATGTAGCCGGTTGAAAGAGACTAAAACGCGTCGCTGCGACCCGCGATGAAGAACAAGATGGCGACGGCTAATGGAGCATAGAGAGCCAGGGCGGTTCGGGGGGGATTGATCCAACGCGAGTGTTGACAAGGGCTAGATGGGGTTTCAGGAGGCAAGTGATCCGTGTTCCCCCCGATAAAGAATGAGAGGAACAAACCCAGTCCCACTTCCATGGAAGAGTATTCTGACCAGTACTTTGACTTGAACTCGTGGGACGTGTTGCATTGCGTTGGAATGGGGAGGATCTCGATGTGACGCCGTCGACTACTCCTGGAGGCGGAAACTTGACCAGGGGGATCCGGGACACGCCCGGGCTGCACACAGACAGGCTGTAGTCGAATGTTCTTTTTCGATCCTCCTTTCAAAAGAAGGGGCGGCCACGGGAGGTTCAAGCAGGTCGCCTTTCAGGGCTGGGAGACAAAGCGTGATGGGTATCAAGTGTCTGCGCTGATGAGCAGACCGGTAGCTGGTTGGTAGCCGGTCGGTAGACGGTCGGACAAGTTCCGTCGAGCTCCATCTCGAGGGTGTAAGATGGGGCGCAACATCATCACCTTCCAGGCAGCGTTGACGTTGCTGACTTGTTGTCTATGATGGAATCAATGTCGTCGAACGGGGGATGTATCATGGCCGGTTTTGTCCGTGAATACAGGTATGCTGCATGGCAGGACATTGTTGACGTTTGAAGATGGCCAACGGTCAAGGGGGGCTGTGGCATATTGAATGATGGAGTAGATAATGACGATGATGATGATGATGAGGAAAGGAAGGAGAAGAGGAGCAAGTTGGAGATGGCGTGATTTATATACTGCTGCTGCCTGTGTGTCGGGTGCCTTGTGGCCTCAAGCCGCTGAGGCCTGCCAGTGCCAAATACAGCGTGAAAGGGGGAGCAAATGCCCCTTATATAGAGGATATCACGGCGAATTCACGCTGACTGATAGCAGCTCTTGCAGCCTCGTTAAGAAAACAAACAAGCAAGCAATCATCTGCACACATGATCTGCAACCTGCCATTCTGCATCTTTCCTCAGTTTCACGATATCACGGCATCCATCCAGATTCACCATTCGCCTCATTCTTCACGCATATACCCGACTGCTGTGCTTCTGCGTGCCGTCCTTCCATACATGTATCCTGCAAACGTGCATCTCGCGTACCCACGAAGCCCACATGAAACATGCACGCAGGCACCAGAAAACCCAAGGGCACGTTCCACCGGCCACGTGCGGCCTTTGTCATGTAATACGACTCATACACCCGTGTCTTACCTGAATTACTTCGTGTTGGGTAACATTTCTCTACTTGGGACTATGCCTCCGGCGGCCCTGCCGGGGACTCTCCTCGCTTCGCTCGCTCTTTGGCTGTGGATCAAGATTCTCGTAATTGATGATGAAGGATTGGTCTTTGGCCCTCTTCCTTGTTCTCGCAAAGCATCTACATGGGTTCAGGTAGTTTCCACCCATTTGTTACGACCGGTTATGCGACCTTCACGTGCACCCCCCACTTTTTCTACCACTACACCATTACTCATCACCAAACCCTCACTTGCACAGCCCAGGACAAGGGATCACGGTGATCCCCTGCGTGGCTCACCACGCTCCCCTGCATGGCTCACCACGCTCCCTGCGAAGGATCACCACGATCCTCCCAACACCAATCAAGTATATAACCAGCTCAACTTCCATAGTCTAGACAGTCTTTACCCCAGCTATCAATAACATAGTCAACGCTTCTATTGAACCAGTTCCCAATATCAAGCACCTGCGACTGTGACTGCACATTGCTCAACCGACACCCTGACGGCCTCGCCAACATAAAACGACATCATCTCTGACTACCCTGTAGCACAGAGTTGACCCAACCGTCACACATTGATAGCTCTTGTTCAGACCGTTACCGTGTCACACGCTGAGCAATATTCGACACTATGGCTCCTGACAACAAAGCCAACCCGACGACCCCATCGTCCTCCGCCTCAAGGGGAAAACAACCAGCTGCTCAAGCTAGTCCTACCCCAGCAACTCAGCCACCCCAGAGGATGGACATCGACGACGATGACGACGACGACGACGAGAAGGGCGTCGACGAGCAAGCTCGACAGAGAGTCGACTTCCTCACGGAGCAAGTCAGGCAACTCAGTAGAGAACTCATCAACGTCACCACTCTTCAGGAAGAAAACGCCAAAACCTACGAGAAACGCCTGAAGGAGATGAAGGCTGCCGCTACAGCCAGCTCCACCGGAAAAGACATTGGGGAAATCGTCAAACCTACACCCCCTGAGAGGTTCGAAGGAAACCCCAAGAAACTTCAAACCTTCTTCACCCAGCTACGGGCCTATTTCAGGTACTTCCCACGACAGTTCATCACCGAGGATAGCAAGGTCATGTACGCCACCGGGAGACTGGGAGGAACCGCACTCGAATGGTTCGAACCCACGCTCAGGAAGTTCGTCAACATGGGCGACTCTGCCCCTGGGGACGTCAAGGAGATCATGAGCGACTACGACCACTTCGAAAACTGCCTGTCCCAGGTCTTCGGAGCCCCAGACGAAGAAAGAGAAGCCGAGAACCAACTCAAGAGACTTCGACAGACAGGACCCATGACCGAGTACGCCACCAAATTCTTGCAAGTCACTTCCAAGTTACCTTGGGAAGCCGACCACCTCATGTCCGCCTTCTACGACGGCATGAAGGAGGAAGTCAAAGACGAGATATACAAGATGGACAGACCCTACGACCTGGCTACCTACATGGCAATGGCTACCAAAATCGACGACAGACAATACAGCCGACGTCGCGAGAAGAACCAAGGCAACCGCACCTTCGCGCGACCAAGCGGAAGAAACAACAATTTCCGACCCTACGGCGCAAATCAGGGACGGACCAGACGACACCAAAGCACCGCATTCGGCCAGCACCCCGGGCCCATGGAACTGGATGCGATGAAAAAGGACAAGTCCAAGGAAAGCTGCCACAACTGTGGAAAGAAAGGACACTACGCGCGAGAATGCCGACAGCGCAAGCGGGACTGGAAGCCAGTGCCCGAAGGTAAGAAAGAACTCCACACCCTCACTAACGAAGCAAGGAGTGGATATGACATGCCACCCACGAAAGAGGAGGAAAAGCAACATGCCGCCTTGTCATGGACCGCCTGTTATCACGACAATTGCCGGATCCACCAGTCAGACAAAGAGAATACGGGATGGTACCCAAGGAAGCCCCGTACCAAGACCCCAAAACAAACCCTCGCAGTTCTAAGGAAAGAACCCATTAGCGAGCAGGAAGAAATGGAAGTGATCACATCCCAAGGAACAATGGATGAGGAAGATCACATCGGCACACAAATCACACCACGCGGACCCCAGAGGTTTACTGATCTGGTAGATTGGGCGTTCGACGAGTCGAATCCCGCCTCCATATCTGACTCAATGGGGACAAGCGAAGCCGAGCAGTTCGAGGAAGCAGCCTGCGAACTACTGAACAAAATGGAAGAAACTAAGGACAACCTCGAGAGAAAGAAGGAAGGACAAGAGGAATTGGTACCCCCAAGCTCGACCAAAAACAACCGAATCCTCCAACGAACCAACGAGTTGTGCCACCACTGCATCATCAACGACAAAAAGTCACCCCACGATATCCGACACCAAGTCAGCCGAATCTTTTGGGAGACCGACCCCCACACGCTCCAAGGCACCAGGGCCATGAACTGGGAATGGTTGCTCCACATGTACGGGAAAGAGAAATGCTTGAAGATCAACCCCCAGCTCGCCACCGCCCAAACAACACAACCACTCATAGGAGTAGTCAGGCCCCCGCCTGGACTAAGCAACGGACGATTCATCCAGCAAGCCAACGAACTCTGTCTACACTGCGTCGAAGCAGCAGGAATCAGGGCGGAACACTTCATCAACAGCATCAGGGAAAAACTCTACCGAGCGCAACGAAGGTACCTGTCCCCCGGACAAAAAGAGGAATGGGACACCATCAAAGGGCAATACGGACGCGACACCTGCCCCTTGCAACACAACGGTTTCCAGAGACATTGCGGAACTACCGACACTGCGTGCACAAACTGCCAACACCACATCCGCGAATATCAGAGAAACTACGTCCAAAGACAACTCAACGCGCTCAGCCTCGACAAATGTGAAAAAGACCACGCCATCAACTGCGAAGGATGCAACTACCATCGCGACGAAAAAGACCTGATCTATGGGAGGATCACAAGGATGGCGCGAAGTGGTTTCAACTTCCAAACACGCACCGGAAATCAGAAGGACGCAGACTGGTATAACGAAATTCGGAAACATATCACACCACCGATCGACGACCACAAAATCGAGACACAAGCAGAAAACCACCTCGACGAACAACAAGAAAACGCCGCGACCAACCAGGGAAACGACAACCGTCATCTGTGATAGGGCCACAGCATGACGAGGGCACCCCAAGGACCCTAGGCGCCGTCACGACAGATACGGGCCTGAGGACAGTCCTGGAAGTAACGATCCAGGGACATCGCATGCAAGCACTATTGGATAGTGGTGCGATGGGAAACTACATCTCCCCCACGGTACTTAACCAACACCGGCTACCATGGAATCAAAAGAAAGAGGCATACAGGCTTTTCAACGTCGAAGGAGAAACCTTCAACTACAACGATGGGAAGATCGACAAGGAGACCGATCATCTCCACATGACGATCCAAGGACATCAGGAAACAGTTGTCTTCGACGTGATGGACCTGCATGGACACGATCTGATTCTCGGTCACACATGGTTAGTGGAAAGTAACCCCATGATCGATTGGCGCACAGGCCAGCTACGATGGAAAAAGGACATCGCAGCGCTCCAACGACATGAAAGATCAGAAGAGAAGCTTCAAAACGACTCAGCCAATGGAGAGGATCCACGGAAGGACCACAAGCGAGACGTTCACGCCACGACGCCGAAGGCAACGGCAACAGCAAAGGTAAAAACCTCGACGGATTACCAACCTGGAATACGACACAAACAAAGCATGAAACACGACAAAAGGATCAAGCGAACGATCTCACTCCTCACACGACATCTTTACTCCATCAACCAACAACTGGAAGAACAACAAGGAGAACAGCCCAAGCCAACGCAAGACCGTATGGCAAACATCCCAAGGGAATACCGGAAATACCAACAACTGTTCAAGGAAGAACTCGAAACCGGATTACCACTACACAGCAAATGGGACCACGAAATCTGTCTGAAGGAAGGAACCACGACCAGGTTCCACAAACTCTACAACCTCAACGAAAAGCAACTTGAAACACTGCGCGAATACGTCAACGACATGCTGCGCAAAGGCTACATTCGGACATCCAAATCGGAAGCAGGATACCCTGTTATGTTTGTTCCAAAAAAGAATGGGAAACTCCGGCTTGTTGTGGACTATCGACAACTCAACGAAGTCACAATCAAAGACCGAACGCCGCTCCCACTCATCACGGAACTCAGAGACAGACTCCATGGCAAGAAGTTCTTCACGGCTCTTGACCTCAAGGGAGCCTACAATCTCATCCGAATCAAGAAAGGAGACGAATGGAAAACCGCCTTCCGCACCAAGTTTGGACTATTTGAGTACTTGGTAATGCCTTTCGGACTTACCAATGCTCCCGCTACATTTCAAAGAATGATCAACAGCGTACTACGAGAGTACCTAGACATCTTTGTTGTAGCCTACCTGGACGACATCCTAATCTTCTCGGAGAACCTTGAAGAACATAAGGAACACGTCCACAAGGTACTTCAAACGCTACAAGATGCAAAACTCCTCGTTGAACCCGAAAAATGCCATTTCCATGTCCAGGAAGTTGAATTTCTCGGACACATCATCACCCCCAACGAAATCAGAATGGATCCCAAAAAGATCGAAGCAGTACGCGACTGGCCGATACCCAAGAACGTCAAAGACGTCCAATCCTTCACTGGATTCGCCAATTACTACCGACGATTTATCCGAGACTTTGGAAAAATCGCAACACCACTCACCGACGTCACAAAAGGAACGAAAGAATTTGAATGGACAAACAATTGCCAACAAGCATTCGACAAATTAAAAAACGCTATCACCTCGAACACGGTACTAGCTACATTCGACCCCGAACGACAAGTGGAATTGGAAACGGACTCTTCGGACTTTGCCTTAGGAGCACAAATCGCACAACGAGACAACGAAGGAAGGCTACGACCTATTGCCTTCTACTCGAAGAAGCTCCATGGCGCCGAACTCAATTATCCAATATACGACAAAGAATTTCTCGCTATCGTCAACTCATTCAAGGAATTCCGACACTACCTCACAGGAAGCAAGCACAAAGTCAAAGTGTATACGGATCACAAGAACATCGCCTACTTCGCCACAACACAAGAACTCAGCAAGCGACAACTCAGATACGCAGAATATCTTGCCGACTTCGACTACGAAATCATCCATCGAAAAGGAACGGAAAATGGAAGAGCAGATGCTCTAAGCAGACGACCAGACTACGACACCGAAGAAGTCAAAACATCAGGACAACTCCTCGAGACAAATCAAAAAGGAAACCTGGAACAAAGAAACCTGAACACCCTCACGTTCAAAGTGGAACCTGACCCCACGGTCACTTCCAAAATCATCGAGATCACACGACAATGGAAACCTGAAGACTACCCAGCAGATGTCACACCAGGACTACCACCAACCTGGAACAACCGAATCTGGCTACCAGCAGAACTACGAGCGGAAGTCATCAAGGACATCCATGACCACCCGACATCAGGACACCAAGGAATCCGGAAAACCCTCGACAGGATCCGAAGAACGTTCGACTACCCTGGGATGAAAAGGGACGTCACTAGCGTTATCCACGACTGCGAAGAATGCGCACGAAGCAAAGCAGCCCGACACAAACCTTACGGAGAACTGAAACCTCTACCAGTACCATCACGACCATGGGAATCAATTGCATTCGATCACATCACCAAGTTACCACCATCAAAGGAACCAATGACCAATGCCACCTACGACAGCATATTCGTTATCACGGACAGACTCACGAAGTATGGGTACTTCATACCATACAAGGAAGCATCCAACGCAGAAGAATTGGCATACACATTCCTACGGATCATCGTCAGCAATCATGGACTACCGGAAGAAATCATCTCAGACAGAGGAACCACATTCGCTTCAAAATTTTGGCAAGCTCTCATGGCACAGCTTGGCCTTAAACACAAACTCAGCACTGCCTACCACCCGCAAACGGACGGACAAACGGAAAGACTCAACCAAACACTGGAACAATACCTACGTTGCTACATCAACTACGAACAAAACGATTGGGTAACCAAACTACCAACGGCTCAACTCGCTTACAACAGCTCCATCGCCGAATCAACCCAGATCACACCAATGTACGCAAACTACGGATTCAACCCAGAAGCACACCGAACACCACTACCAGGACCACTGGCAGAGAAAGCGATGCTCGACGCAGACCAACTACGGTCACTACACTCCCACATGCGGAAAGAACTTTCATTTGTACGCAAAAGAATGGCAAGATACTACAACACCAAAAGGTTGAAGGGACCAACCTTTAAGAGAGGAGACATGGTCTACCTGCTCAGACGAAACTTCACCACCGCACGACCAAGTGCAAAACTCGACTTCAAAAAGATTGGACCATTCAAAGTCGAAGAAACAATTTCAGACACCAACTACAGACTGTCACTACCCTCAACCATGAGGATGCACCCCGTTTTTCATATCTCACTACTCGAACCAGCACCACGAAACGCTAAACAGCAACTACACATCGAAGTATACGAAGAAGAATACGA